>CM036764.1:37291449-37698949 GCA_020796225.1 Arion vulgaris
CAGCCAAACCTCCTTAGTCGCCTCTTACGACATGCATGGCAGGTAACAGTGGTTCTATTCTTTACACCCCAAATTTGGGCCCCGGTAGTTGTGGTCTTATTTCCTACAACTTTTACATGAGCCCATCGGCGGTATGTTATCGGGGGTCACGGCCCAATCAGAGCCAATTATAAACTTATGGGCCTGCGACCTCAGGAAAGGATAATGGGAAATCGTACCACAACTACGCCCGAGTGGTTACCGGAGCTCAAATTTGGGGTGTAAAGAATAGAACCACTGTTACCTGCCACGCATGTCGTAGAGGCGACTAAGGAGGTTTGGCTGAAATCGGATGACATGTCCTAAACGTGTAGAAGTCTATGCGTTGAGGGCCTACCAAACCAATGTGCAACGTATACACGTTCTTGCAAAGATCAAATCATATCATAGAGTTAATAAAATTGGTCGTAAAGAACGAACGCAAAGAAGAAGACCACAACTACACCACGTGACCTCACATTCTAGTATTGTTGTATATAGACGAATTCAGTGGCGGCTGGTCATTAAGGGCCAGTGGGGCCGGGCCCCACAAAAATAATGTATAACGTGTATTTATTATTTTATAAATTAAAATATAGCAACAAAAACCATGATTTATCCGGAAAAAATGTCTGGCCCACCAACAAAAATTATCACGAGCCGCCACTGGACGAATTCATTTTACAATCAACACAAAATGCTAAATCACAGCTATATTATGCAACAAATTAAGTTTAACAATAAGCAATATCAATATTATGAATATTTTTCACAATAAATAACCATAGACTCACAGAATTGAGTAAAATTGCAACAAAAAAACAAAACAAACTTGCAGTGTTCTATCAAACATATATAAACTCCAGCCCCCAATTTATCTAGTTATCTAGGTAGGATTTTCCCGTCAGTTGTCAGGCCTAGTTATTTAGAGTTGGCTGTGGTCCATCCCATCGCCATTTGCTCTTCTCAACCTGAGCCATCATGTGTTCTTGTTTTTATCTACAGGTCTGTGTTTGCAACTCTGTCCTACTATCTCAGTCTGAGAATACGTTGCAGACATCAGTTGACAAAGGACTGGATTCTATTTGTATTTAACTTGGTAACTCGCAATGTTTCCAAGACATCAGTTGACAAAGGACTGGATCCTATTTGTATTTAACTTGGTAACTCGCAATGTTTCCAAGTCATACAACAAAACAGATTTGAAATTTGAGCTGAATATCCTGAGTTTTGTTTTAGTACACACGACATATTTCCAACTTTCTTTTTTTCAGTGTGGTCTCGTCTGAAAACACCCCTATTCCCCCCCTCCTTACCCCGTCTTGCTGTCTTTTGCAACATGCGAGAGGAAACAGTGGTTCTATCTCTCATTCGCTAAGTCGAAAAACATAACACGGTGGCGATTTTGAGTTTAGGCGTATTTAAATCAAATCACTGTTATTGTATTTAGAAATGTTTTCATTGACACTTAGATTCTCTGTAAGAGTTCTCTGCGAGGGTGCCAGATGTAATTTTGAAGATGGTGAAGATATTTATGTCGGAATTTATTTTAGTCTTTTTCTAATGAATTTTGCCCGGGCAGCGTTTTCCAGCCTGATCTTCTAAATTTTGGAACTGACAAGGGTTCTTTTACGTGCTCAAATTGAACACCGGACCTACGTTTTATCGTCCGTCTTCGATAGGACTAGGACTCGATCTCATGTTTGTTAGCTTACACGCTCTGATATCTCTCTCTCGCGATCACCGCCCAGACCGATGTACCAAACTTCCTCATAAATTATATTCATGTGGAAATCTGATTCATGCAACCTTGGCATTTGTATGTTTTACGTAACATCTTCAGCACCAATTGGAGCTCTGGTGCTTATCCTTCGGCGATGTGTCCGGTTTCAGCCAGCGTTTACTCGGTCCGCTCTCCGTTCTGTAGCCATCTAGTGTTTTTACGATATGGTGTAGCTAGACCCACCTCAACCTCCTTAGTCGCCTCTTACGACATGCGTGGGAGAAAACAGTGGTTCTATTCTTTACACCCCATTTTGAGCCCCGGTAACCACTCGGGCAACGCTCTGATATAACCGACAAGGTTCGTCCTTAGGTTGAAAGATGCGTGGCTCAGCCTAAAGAGACTTTAATCCTCTACGTATCAAAGAAACGTATTTAGACTGAACTCATAAACTTTGAAGTGTAAGTGTAAGTGTAAGTGTAGCAAGACTTTTGATAATGATCTTCTTTTTCGAACGCTCCATAACGACCACCTGTTAAACCAATATTTTGGATTTGTATGTGATCTGAGCCTAAGAGCGATTGTACGTTGTGTCAGTTATGCACCTACAAGTAGGTCAGAACACCCGATTTCTGTGATGCTTTTTATTCACTAGGGTAGCTTTCCTTATGTCGCAGTGGTTCTTCTTCTTCTTTACGTTCGTTCTTTACGACCAATTTTAATCACTCTTTGTGATATGTTTGATCTTTGCCAAGAACGTGTATACGTTGCACATTGTTTAGTAGGCCCCTAAACGCATAGACTTCTACACGTTTAGGACATGTGCATCCGATTTCAGCCAAACCTCCTTAGTCACCTCTTACGACATGCGTGGCAGGTAACAGTGGTTCCATTCTTTACACCTCAAATTTGGGCCCAGGTAACCACTCGGGCGAGAGTCGCAGTGGTACTATTCTTTGCTTCCATTGTGGGACCTGGCTACACACGAGCGTTGATAATGATAAAATAACGCTTCCAGGTTTAAAAAAAACACATTTACAAACAACTGCTCTATGTTCTCTTTCTATCGACGATGAACTTCATGTTCAACTTGTTTGTTACCAGCTAAGCTGGCTATATTGTTAGCGTCTTTGGTTACTATATCCTGATGTATTCTCTCGACGGCCCCAATCGAAGCATAAGCCTCCCGGCCATGTGCACCACTTGAACCTTTCCCCACTATTTGACCGCCCTAGATTAGTCGTTCCAACAGTCTCCTTCACTTCCGCTACATTAAATGCCGACAGGGGTCGGCACTGGGACAGTCAACTTGGTCACCGTTGTTAACAAATATTGACCGACGGGGTACACAAAGGATGTAATTGTTGTCCGAGTCCAGTCATTCTCACCTTCCGGTCAAATCCAACGGAAAGACCCAGCAGGGGGAACAATTTATCTTTTCTGTAACAGCTGAGGTGTTGTGGGACGGGAGGTAGTGGATTTCAATGTAATACAGGGATGGGGAGTAGATTTATATAACAGAGAACAGGGGTTGGGGTAAAGAATGTATTTAATTTTGTATTCTTCTTCCCTTCTTTCTTTCTTTTGTCCTTCTCTGCATTTTTTGCCGTTAGACGTAGCAAGTTTAACTGAGTATCAGTTTCCGAGGGATATGCTGTGGTATTGTGTAGTTTTAAGATGTATGTAACTCCATCAATACATCTTTTTCTTGGTCTGCCCCTTCCTCTTGATCATTCCATTTTCAGCTTGTACACTCTTGCAGCTGGTGTATTCGGGTTAATTCTCACCAAGTGGCCAAAGTATTTGACTAATACACTTCCGAGTATAAACAATAGCAAACTTGCTCTTATGTTGAAAGTATTTGACTAATACACTCTCAGTATAAATAATAGCAAACTTGCTCTTATGTTGAAAGTATTTGACTAATACACTTCCGAGTATAAACAATAGCAAACTTGCTCTTATGTTGAAAGTGACTAATACACTTCCGAGTATAAACAATAGCAAACTTGCTCTTATGTTGAAAGTATTTGACTAATACACTTCCGAGTATAAACAATAGCAAACTTGCTCTTATGTTGAAAGTGACTAATACACTTCCGAGTATAATCAATAGAAAACTTGCTCTTATGTTGAAAGTGACTAATACACTTCCGAGTATAATCAATAGAAAACTTGCTCTTATGTTGAAAGTATTTGACTAATACACTTCCGAGTATAAACAATAGCAAACTTGCTCTTATGTTGAAAGTGACTAATACACTTCCGAGTATAAATAATAGAAAACTTGTTCTTATGTTGAAAGTGACTAATACACTTCGGATAACAATAGAAACTTTTTATGTTGAAGTGACTAATACACTTCCGAGTATAAACAATAGAAACTTGTCTTATGTTGAAAGTATTTGACTAATACACTTCCGGTATAAACAATAGAAAACTTGCTCTTATGTTGAAAGTATTTGACTAATACACTTCCGAGTATAAACAATAGCAAACTTGCTCTTATGTTGAAAGTATTTGACTAATACACTTCCGAGTATAATCAATAGAAAACTTGCTCTTATGTTGAAAGTATTTGACTAATACACTTCCGAGTATAATCAATAGAAAACTTGCTCTTATGTTGAAAGTATTTGACTAATACACTTCCGAGTATAAATAATAGAAAACTTGTTCTTATGTTGAAAGTATTTGACTAATACACTTCCGAGTATAATCAATAGAAAACTTGCTCTTATGTTGAAAGTATTTGACTAATACACTTCCGAGTATAATCAATAGAAAACTTGCTCTTATGTTGAAAGTATTTGACTAATACACTTCCGAGTATAAATAATAGAAAACTTGCTCTTATGTTGAAAGTATTTGACTAATACACTTCCGAGTATAAATAATAGAAAACTTGCTCTTATGTTGAAAGTATTTGACTAATACACTTCCGAGTATAAATAATAGAAAACTTGCTCTTATGTTGAAAGTATTTGACTAATACACTTCAGGTATAATCAATAGAAAACTTGTTCTTATGTTGAAAGTATTTGACTAATACACTTCCGAGTATAAATAATAGAAAACTTGTTCTTATGTTGAAAGTATTTGACTAATACACTTCCGAGTATAAATAATAGAAAACTTGCTCTTATGTTGAAAGTATTTGACTAATACACTTCCGAGTATAATCAATAGAAAACTTGCTCTTATGTTGAAAGTATTTGACTAATACACTTCCGAGTATAATCAAGAAAACTTCTTTATGTTGAAGTATTTGACTAATACACTTGAGTATAAATAATAGAAAACTTGTTCTTATGTTGAAAGATTTGACTAATACACTGAGTATAAATAATAGAAAACTTGTTCTTATGTTGAAAGTGACTAATACACTTCGAGTATAAATAATGAAACTTGCTCTTATGTTGAAAGTATTTGATAATACACTTCAGTATAATCAATAGAAAACTCTCTTATGTTGAAAGATTTGACTAATACACTTCAGTATAATCAATAGAAAACTTGCCTTATGTTGAAAGTATTTGACTAATACACTTCGAGTATAATCAATAGAAAACTTGCTCTTATGTTGAAAGTATTTGACTAATACACTTCCGAGTATAAACAATAGCAAACTTGCTCTTATGTTGAAAGTGTTTTCTACACTTTCGGATATCAAATCATTAGAGGTGAATGTAAGAGAGAGAGAGAGAGAGAGAGAGAGAGGCAGAGTTAGAATGAGTTTTGTAATAGGAACATCGACAGTGAATCTAATAGATATATATATATATACAGAGTTAGAATGAGTTTGTGTAATAGGAACATCAGAACGATTGAATCTAATATAGATAGAGATAGAGAGAGATATTATATATATCATCGAGAGTTAGAATGAGTTTGTGTAATAGGAACATCAGAACGATTGAATCTAATGAGATAGATAGATATATATATCACCAGAGTTAGAATGAGTTTGTGTAATAGGAACATCAGAATCATTGAATCTAATAGAGATAGATAGATATATATATATCACCGGAGAGTTAGAATGAGTTTTGTAATAGGAACATCAGAACGATTGAATCTAATAGAGATAGATAGATATATATATCACGGAGAGTTAGAATGAGTTTGTGTATAGGAACATCAGAACGATTGAATCTAATAGAGATGATAGATATATATATTCACGGAGATTGAATGAGTTTGTGTAATAGGGAACATAGAACGATTGAATCTAATAGAGATAGAGATAGGAGATATAACATCAGAACATTGAATCTAATAGAGATAGATAGATATTATATATCATCGGAGAGTTAGAATGAGTTTGTGTATGGGAACATCAGAACGATTGAATCTAATAGAGATAGATAGATATATATATTCACCGAGAGTTAGAATGAGTTTTATAACAGGAACATCAGAACGATTGAATCTAATAGAGATTTAGATAGAGATAGAGATATATATATCACCGGAGAGTTAGAATGAGTTTGTATAACAGAGAACATCAGAACGATTGAATCTAATATAGAGATATATATATATATCACCGGAGAGTTAGAATGAGTTTGTATAACAGAGAACATCAGAACGATTGAATCTAATAGAGATAGAGATAGAGATAGATATATATATATCACCGGAGAGTTAGAATGAGTTTGTATAATAAGAGAACATCAGAACGATTGAATCTAATAGAGATTTAGATAGAGATAGAGATATATATATCACCGGAGAGTTAGAATGAGTTTGTATAACAGAGAACATCAGAACGATTGAATCTAATAGAGATAGAGATAGATAGATATATATATATCACCGGAGAGTTAGAATGAGTTTGTATAACAGAGAACATCAGAACGATTGAATCTAATATAGAGATATATATATCACCGGAGAGTTAGAATGAGTTTGTATAACAGAGAACATCAGAACGATTGAATCTAATAGAGATAGAGATAGATAGATATATATATATCACCGGAGAGTTAGAATGAGTTTGTATAACAGAGAACATCAGAACGATTGAATCTAATAGAGATAGAGATAGAGATAGATATATATATATCACCGGAGAGTTAGAATGAGTTTGTATAACAGAGAACATCAGAACGATTGAATCTAATAGAGATAGAGATAGAGATAGAGATAGATATATATATACCACCTGTTAAGCCCTTACTTATAGAGATATAGATAGAGATAGAGATATATATATACCACCTGTTAAGCCCTTACTTTGGAGTCGACGTTCAAATCCGTACCGTGCCGTTCTGTTCACGAGCGCACTTTTCCCAGAGACTCCTAGGATTGTTGTTGGAGTTACGGAGTTTGTGATTTGTACAATACTCTAGGCAGGTGGCATGTCATTTCTATGAGAGGATCCACCATAACGTTAAACGATGCAATGATCAATCTTGTCTTACACTCCTCTCCTAGAAACAAAGTTAATGTTGTGTAAAAACAATAGTCTTCCTTTCGTCCTTGTGAAACCATTGTCTATATTTCAATGTGTCTCTTGTATAGAACTTCACTGTCTCTTGTTTCTTACACAGAGCTCCGGTGAGTTTTCGTCAGTGCTGTTAGCCAGTGAGTTTGCTCTGTATCTATCAGGCAGTCTTGAGTAGTGCCTGCAGTCTCGGTGCTCTGTTTCTTACACAGCAATTCCAATCTAAATTGTGCATGGCTGGACATGTGTCCTGTTCTGCCAGAATACAATCTTTCTTAACTGCTCATTTAGTAACTCATGTTTGGGATTTGTGGCAACAATATGTAGAAGATCGGGATTTAAGATGATTGCTCGATGTCATCTCATTAGCACTTTTATTCCGTTGTTAGTACCCGTTATGTGTGTTGACTCCTGAAGTAAGTATAGCGATTGATTGATTGGACCACATGCACTTCGGTGAGTAACCATGTGTGCTCCGATCTCTTTCTTACACGTCGGTGAGTAACCATGTGTGCTCCGATCTCTTTCTTACACTGCACTTCGGTGAGTAACCATGTGTGCTCCGATCTCTTTCTTACACTGGACTTCGGTGAGTAACCATGTGTGCTCCGATCTCTTTCTTACACGTCGGTGAGTAACCATGTGTGCTCCGATCGCTTTCTTACACAGGGAGGTCTCAGTGCAGTAGTGAGGTTATTTATACCAGGAGATAATAAGTAAAGATATATTTCTAGTAAAATGCAAGCAAGGAAGGAATGACCAGGCTATATAATAAAACCTTAGCAAGTCTAGAGAAAAAAAAGTGTACCTTTAGAAAATTGGACGCAATTTGGAAGTGTACTGTGTAGTAAACATCACGTGATATCTGGGTATTATTCAACAATGCACAATGTAGATAGAAGGTTTGGTAACAACGCAATTTTGGAAATGACGATGAATTTAAGACCGATAGGAAAATTCCATGTTTACTATTTTATAGAAACATGTTCGAGAAGAGATGACTCGATTGTACTATGCAGCCTGGTAAACAAGGGAGCAAATTATTGGTAGGTTGAAATAAATAGACCAATGAAATTGTTAAAGTTATAATGCGCGTAGTATTTTCGAAATAAACATCGATCTAGATCTTTGGGGGATATAGATTGCGCAATGTCCAGCCTGGTATGTATACTCGGGGATGGAATTCAGAGAGATAGAGATTGAACGACACTGGGGACAAGTGTTGTTGTACAGGGGGCTCGGGCAGAGCCGACCCTGTCATTTATAGAGGAATTATAGAGATCCAGTGGTCATGGAAGACTCGATGGACCAGTAGGGATTTTAGTTGTGGTAGGCCTACGTAGATAGTTAAGACAGTGTACATTTTTCGGTCGAGTCATGGGATCTCTAGAGATATGTTGATTTGGTGGAATTGTTGTTTTTAATTTCATGAAAAAAAATGAACCAGGACGTTCTCAGCAAGGTTTGCAGAGAGTAATTAAAATTTGATTAACTTTCATCTGAGATGTTGGCATTTGTGAATTGCTTTCTGGTAATAGAGATTTTCTAGATCTTACAGCAGCAGAAAGAGAACTTTTCAAGAAAACTGCAATCATCTTTAGTCCGGTGTAAATACCGGTGGTGCCATGGCCAAACAGATAGAGATAGAAAAAGAGTATTCATCATCATCATCATCACATCCACTGCTACACACTCAATGGTTGCCGTGCCCAGGATATTCTTCCAGGACATTTTCCCTCATCAGCTCACTGCTACATCAGCTTACTTACTTACTTAATCCCGTCATGCCTAGTGACACATGGGGCTTCAGAAAGGACTTTCCATGCTCTCCTGTCCGTGCAACCTTCAGCGCAGAGCCCCACGTCAGAGATGCGGTGTCCAGTTCCTCTTCCATCATGCGCCTCCATGTTGTCCGTGGTCTGCCTTTCTTTCTCTTTCCCTCTGGTGTCCAAGTGAGGGCTATCCTTGCAGGCATTTCTTGTCTCATTCTCATAACATGTCCGAGCCATTTCCATCTTCTCTTTTGAGTATGTCATTCATTGCCTCTTGTCTTGTGTCTTGGAGTAGTTGGTTATTGGATATTTTTACTGGCCAAAAGATTCCCAAGATTCTGCGAAGACAAGAGTGGTGGAAAACTGACAGCCTGCTAGTATCTCCTTTGGTCATCCTCCAACACTCTGATCCGTAGAGCAAAACTGGCAAAACAATGCTTTTATAGAGTTTAAGATTTGTGGTCCTATTGTAGATTTTGGACTTCCATACTGGTTTCATTCTGGCAAAAGCGGTTCTGGCCTTACTTAGACGTGATTTTATATCTTCCTCTGTGCCACCATTTAGTGTCAGTACGCTACCAAGATATGTAAACTGCTCAACCCTTTCCAGTGTTTCATTTTCTAACATTACTGGTTGTTGGATTTCACTGTTTGTCATAATTTTTGTTTTTCCTGTGTTTGTTTTGAGGCCTACTGTCTTTGCCGTGCTGTGAAGTATTGTACTTTTCTCTTGTATATGTTCATATTTGTGTGACACCAGGGCTATATCGTCTGCGCTACATCAGCTGCAGTTCACGAACTCCGTAGCATCAGCTAGGGTCTCCGATGTGATTTTTAAGATGGTGAAAATATTTGCTAGGAATTTTATTTTTAATCTTTTCCAATGAATTTTTCCCGGGCAGCGGATTTCTAGCCTGCTATTCTCTTCTTCTTCTTTGCGTTCGTTCTTTACGACCAATTTAAATCACTCTTTGTGATATGTTTGATCTTTGCCAAGAACGTGTATACGTTGCACATTGGTTTGGTAGGCCCCTAAACGCATAGACTTTTACACGTTTAAGACATGTGCATCCGATTTCAGCCAAACCTCTTTAGTCGCCTCTTACGACATGCGTGGCAGGTAACAGTGGTTCTATTCTTTACACCCCAAATTTGGGCCCCGGTAACCACTCGGGCGACTTGCTATTCTCGATTTTGAACTGTCAATGGTTCTTTCACGTACTCAAATTGAACACGGGACCTACGTTTTATTGTCCCGATAGGACTAGGAACTCGATTTCACCTACACTGAGATCAGGGATCTCTGGAAACATATCCAGATGGCTCCACGAGGAAGTGAACCTGGCACCTTTGGCACTAGAGACGAGAACAAAGAGATGACATAGATATCATTGGGAGGGAAACATCAGGAACTGACAGGGAATAATCTGACAGTGTGTACCGTTAAATCAAGGGAACTGGCAGATGACGCTCATCAGCCCGGGAGGGCAGGTCGTCTACGGGTCGCTGCCCTGAAATAAAATAGCAACCTGCTGCCTTGTGGGTTTTGGCTGGGGACAGCAAAAGGCTAACGGAGAGCGAACCCAGTAAACGCTGGTTGAAATCGAACACGCCGACGAAGGATAAGCACCTGAGCTCCAATAGGTACTGAAGACTGTGCACATACGTCCGTTCTTGATGTTTGGCTGCTTATATATCACAATCTAATGATAAAAGTGGTCTAAGAACGATCGCGAGAGAAATCAAGGGACATAACTTTCTGGAGAGTCATTATTGTCTGCCCACGATGCGGAGACGGTACATGCTTGATTGAGTATTGAAGATTTGTTGGACTGTACATTTTTTTTCCTCTTGTCGTCATACTGCTACAGGATTGTTGCCCAGTGTCGTGGTTTTCTGTTTTTGTCTTGTGCTCTTCTGGTGGCTTGGGTGATAGTTATTTTTGCTTTTTGACATGATTCTGCTCTGCTATCTGACTATCTTTCTCGTGGTCTTCCTCTCGCCTTCTTTCCTGATGTAGAGGACTGTAGAATACTGTGGAGTGAATATATTATTATTAAGTGGTCAAACCATTTCATTCTTTGTTTGTTAATGTAATTCAAACAAGGTTCTGTGCCAACTTTCTTTCTTATGCTGATGTTGGTGACTCTTGTCTTTTCCGGTGTTGGTGGTAACTTTTCGTAGACATCACATTTCATGAAGTTATTTTTGGCGTCTGTTTTATTCATTGTCCATGTTTGGCTCTGGTAACACAAAGTAGGTATGAAAATGCTGTTGATTATCTGTTCTCATCATCATCAGGTGCCGTCTCCACATCGAAGGTTGGCTGCAATGAATCTCCAGCGTCCTCTGTCTTTCGCGTTGGTGTTGCACACTGCCAGACTGTAACCTGTCCATTTCTTAAAGTTTCCTCCCACTTATCTCTCGGTCTTCCTCTTACTCTCTCTCCCCCAACTTTCCCTCTAGTAAAGATTTTATCATGGTGTCATGTCTTTTTATGTGCCCAAAATACTTTACTTGTCTGAATTTTATTTCTCTTAATAATTGTTTCTTCATGCCTAGTTTTCCTAAAACTTGTTTATTTGTCTGTTTTTCTGTCCATGAAACTCTGCCTATTCTTCTATATATCCACATCTCATATGCATCAATTCTGTCTTCTAACTGCTTGTTCATTGTCCATGTTTCAGAGCCATACATTAATATAGGATACATATAGCATTTGATCATTCTCATTTTTATCTGTTCTACCTACCTCAAACATGTTCTTATCCTAACACCGTGAGACAAAACAAGATTAGAGAAAAGAGGAAACATAATCCAAGACTGGATTGACATAGTACCAGGGGGGCGAGGTATGACTTGTTTTATCTTTGACCACAATCTGTACTTTATTTTCCACTGTTCTTTGACCTTCTTCTCCACCCAGTCCATCCCTTTGTAACATCAACTGATCATCACATCTGTCTTGATTAAATGTCACTTTCCAAATTTATAATACTATTAAGAAAAGAGACACCAGATCAAATTCCCTCAATGACCCACATCGTCTGGTTGCTGCGTTGAACTTCCGGAAAACTCACTGAAAAGCCACGATTGTATTGACCAAAACGGTAACCTGTCACCCTGACCTTTCACCCCCACATCTCATTTATCTCAGCGCACTTCCGTTATTCCCCAAAACTCAATGGATTCTTTGTTGCCAAGGTAGTAGACGTCAAGGCGCGTGTGGTACTTGTGTAGTGTGGGTCTCGGGAAAGGTTAGCCAAAACAAAATAAAAAAATATTTTGTATACCCTTTATTTATGTATTACAATAGCTGGCGCAGGCGATCAAGATTTTACGCAACTTTAAACATATAATGGGATTTCCTTCAGAAAATCGCTGTCCTCTTTCTGCTGTATGATTTAGAACAATTACTCGTTTGTATCGTCCGAGTGGTTACCGGGGCCCAAATTAGGGATGTAAAGAATAGAACCACTGTTACCTGTCACATATGTCGTAAGAAGCGAGTAAGGAGGTTGGTCTTGGGGCTAGCTACCCCACCCTGTCAAAATCCCTAGATAGCTATAGAAACCACAACCAGGAAAAATCATAGCTTGCCACCCGGGGAAGGACACCGCATGGAGGGACTCATGGCAAGAAAATGGGGAGATAGTGGAGAGATCTGGAAAAGATCGTCTTGGATAGGCGGGCATTCAATGCCTTGGTTGTCGACCAATGCCTCCCTAGAGGCGAAGGGTGAAGAAGAAGACTCGTTTGTATGCCCCTATAGTAACCTGTGGTATGGTTTGAGTTTAGCTTGTTTCTAAATTTATTTTGTTTTACTCTATTACTTAACTCATTGACACTTCTGAGCCGATACACTGGCTAGTGGTATCTGTTAAAACGACGCAAAGCCATTATACTGGCCAATTCGGAATACACTGGAATATATGTTAGTCCGGAGGTAAAAAATAATAAAGAAAGGTTTTTGTGTGTTTTTTTTCGATCCAGAAGCACTTGAGCTTTTCAGCACTTCGGCTCGGTGCCATGGACATCGTAACCCTTCGGTTCGGTGCCACGAACTCCGTACGCCGTAAATCTGGGGAATCTGTGGCTTTTTCTGCCATCCCGCGGAATTGAACCCGCACACACAGTGGGATAGTCACCCGTAGTCCAACGCGCTACGAACACGCTGGGCAGACGGGCAAGGAAAGGGTTAAAAGAAAACACACAGTTCAGTCATGCTTTTTTTGTATCTATTTTGTTGTTGTTGATTGTTCATATTGTTACAAAGACAGTTTTAATAGAAACCAGTGACAGTGTGTTGCTGGGGCTCTCAAGGGGAGCAAAGAATAGTAACACTGCGACCTACAAGGTATCTCGTAAGAGGCGACTGAGGTAGATGCCTAGGGAAGATATCATAGTAAATAAAAAGTGTCGCAGAAATCGGATGTGATGGCATACTTGTAGGCGCATAACTGGCACAACGTACAATCGCTCTTATGCTCGGATCACATACAAATCACAAAGAGTGGTTAACAAGTGGTCGATATGGATGGAGCGTTAGAAGTAGAATAGAAACCGCCATTTTGCTTATGTGTATTTCTTTGTAAACTTTTACTATCCATTCGTCTATTAGTGGTACCGAGTTTTCCTGTAGTGATTGATTGATTGATTGGGCAGTCATCATCGTACTTCCATGAGTAACCATGTGTGCTCCGATCTCTTTCTTACACAGGAAGATCTCAGCTGCAGTGCACGAACTCTGTAGCATCGGTGCGAGTCCCCGATGTAATTTTGAAGATGTTGAAGATATTTTGTAGATATTTTATTTTAAATCTTTTTCTAATGAATTTTACCCGGGCAATAAAAAGGGAGACCACATGTATTTTTTTTTCAATCCAGAAGCACTTGAGCTTTCAGCTTTTCGGCTCGGTGCCGTGGACATTGTAACTCTTCAGTTCGGTGCCACGAACACTATAAATCTGGAGAACCTGAGGCTTTTCTGCCAGAGAGCGGAATTGAACCGCACTCAAAGGGGACTTGTCACCCGTCGTCCAGCGCGCTACGAACACGCCGGGCAAGCGAGCAGTATAAGGCCTTTAAATCCTAACTGGAGTTGGTTCCCATGTTGTTTCAAAGAACCACTTTTCAAGTGGCTAATACAGTGCTTTCCCTTGTCTGTCTTTGTTAAATGAAAGCTTGAGAAACAGTAGGCGTGTTTGAGAACATGCTATTACGTGTTGACTTGCGTGTCAAAGATAACATCACCACAGAAGGGAGAACAGGGATGAGTAAAGAAATGAACACACCATGTAGCTAACAAAACAAACGTTAGAACCAAATGTTTTTTGTAGAATGGATCGGACTGAAATAGAAACCATCAGTTAATGGGAAAGAAAACTTATGAAGAAATAGTTTCTTGTAGTTGATGGCAACCATCAACCACAGTAACCTAGCACATATACGCCACAGTAGATAATATGAGCTTTTGAATATAAGTGTTACAGTAGTCCTCCGTATATCATGCACAGGGAATAGAATAAATAGATCTATCCAGAAGGAACGCAAAAGCAAAGAAAACTTTGCTGATGCTTCAAATAAAAAAATTGAGTTACTTTGGACATTTAAAAAGATAAGAAGGATTGGAGAAGACCAGTATGGAAGGAGGCATTCCAGCAAAGAGGAAGACCACGAAGAAGGTGGATTCAGGATGTAACTGATGTTTTGGTCAGGACAGCTGCATAGACGAAACAGAAGGCATATGAGATAAAGACGATCCTCGGTGTACTAGTCAACTCACTTAAACGCACGGTCATTCAATCGATACAATCACACTGCAACATAAGCGATAACGAGGAAGCCGATAGGCTAGCGAAAGAAAGTGGGCGACTACCGCAGACTGACCAGGAGATCATCTATGAGGAGGCCAGAACAACCATCGGCTGGCAGTGCAATAAAAAATGGTCGAAAGACCACCCACAACACCAGTGATGGGTACTATGGTGTGTCCCGTAGCGAACAAGTTGCCATATTCCGCCTCCGTACCGGTCATAACAGACTCCGTCCACATGTTTAACAAATTTTAATTTGGCACAACTAGCCTGTGCCACTGTGAACAGGAGGACATGACGGCAGAGCACATACTGCAAGACTGCCAGCTGTTAGTAGCTCTGAGAAAAGAAACTTGTCCCGATAACACAGAGTTTCGCGAGAAGCTGTACGGAGGGACGGAGTCCCTCAAAGGAACAATAAAATCCATGATAAAATTTGGTTCATCAGTCTAGGTGGGGATAGCGCCCAAGATAGAGAAATGCAGTAGGGCTGTAAGGGTTGGCAAAAGTTCTGCTCAGGACATGCTATTAAATTCGGGTTGTGGGATATATAAAAAGAAACCCGGTTATATAAGTGGTCTGCAGATGACATTTTTGACCATCTGAACGGGACGGACCAAGCACATACGAGGGACTCTGTATTCACATACACCGATTCTATTAGTTTTCGAGTGTTTCTTTCTGGTCACAGTATGGGATGTCAACTACTTGTACTATTTGCTGCAAAGAACCTTAACAGTTTAGCACGAAAATGAAAAGACTATGAGGAATCTGAGCCGTTGACTAAAGCTACTTGAACCATCCCGTCAAAGTCTTTTTCAAACAAACCGACTAAGATAAATGGGTGTGCCTCCTCCACGCTAGGCGTTCCAATCTTCAATGAAAGATCAGACAATAAGGCTCACCCCCGTACAGGAAGCTCTATTCAAACTGGGCCATGCTCCATGTTCTATTGTTATCATGTTAGACAGTGAGAAAGAAAATGTGGTGGTTGGGATGGGGAAACAAAACAGGAGCTATGCGTCAGGAAAGGAAAGTCGGTACATTAGAAGATTTCAAACCGGAAATGAGTTCAAAGTTAACTCATTTTAGAATTACAACAGTTGTCTCCCTTATTTAATATTTCACGAGACTTTCGACAACGTGTTGTTAAATTGTATTGTTTTATACCAGTGGCTCTCAAACTTTTGGAAGTCCTGGCACACTTAAAGTCCCCCGTCCTCCCCAAAGAATCGTAGGCGCACTATACACAAAAACTTAATAAATGAGCTGCAAATAAATACAGAAAAATTGGTGGAAAAGGCTACATACATTTATTCATCACGTAGTTTCTGCCTATGAGAAGCATGGGCCTGATATGTCTTGGCGATTTTTACCTTTGAGACCTGCTGCTGGCACCGCGTTACCGACCCCTGATCTTGGATTTTCTATGGTGCACTTAGGGATGTCATCGGGCACACTAGTCCGCATGAACGCACCCTTTGAGAACCACTGTTTTATACGGTCAATTCGAATTGGTATGTTTAAAAATAAATAAATTATTCGACTTAAAGAGATGTTCATCATTATCAAGTGCTATCTCCGCATCGAAATTTGACAGTAATGAACCTTCAAGTCGCCTTGTCTTAATGTTATATTCTGTTAGGCTGTAAATTGTCCATCTCTTGACGTGTCCCTCCCTCTTGTGTCTTGGTCTTCATATTGTTTGTCGTCCTTCAACTATACCCCATCATAGGGTCATCGTGTCTTCTCTATGCACAGCCAACTCTAGATAACTAGGCCAGACAACTGACCGGAGAATCCATGACCTAGATCAGAGAAGGGGCTGGAATGTATATATGTTTGATAGAACACTGCAAGTTTTTTTTGCAATTTTATTCATTTCTATGTGTCTATGGTTATTTATTGGTGAAAAATATTCATAATATTGACATTCCTTATTGTTAAACTTAACTTATTGGATAATATAACTTCGATTTAGCATTTTGTGTTGATTTTAAAATAATTCGTCTATATGCACCAATCCTGAAATGCGAGGTCACGTGATGTAGTTGTGGTACGATTTCCCATAATTCTTACTTGAGTCCGAAGGTCCATAAGTTTATAGTTGACTCTGGCTTATGTATCCGAAATATTTTATTTGTTTCATTTCCTGTAGTAATTCTATCTTCATTGCTAGATTTTATAGAATATCTTTAGTTTTCTTCCCATAAAATACGATAAATTCTTCTGTATATCCACTGTATGGATGTGAAGCATGGACATTTAACAAGGCAATGGAAAAACATTTGTGTTTTTTAATATAAGTGTTACAGAAGAGTTCTCTGTATATCATGAACAGAGAAGAGAACAAATAGATATATCCAGAAAGATCTCGATATCAAAGAAAACTGGCTGATGCTACAAATAAGAATGAAAAAAGAAGTATTTCGGACATATAAAGAGAGAGAGAAGACACGAAAGGTTTTAGGACAGAACAGACATATACAGATAAAGACCAAATGTCCTTATTAGGACAGAACAGACATACACAGAACAAGACCAAATATCCTTATTATGACAGTACAGACATACACAGAACAAGACCAAATATCCTTATTATGACAGTACAGACATACACAGATCAAGACCAAATATCCTTATTATGACAGTACAGACATACACAGAACAAGACCAAATGTCCTTATTATGACAGTACAGACATACACAGAACAAGACCAAATGTCCTTATTATGACAGTACAGACATACACAGAACAAGACCAAATATCCTTATTATGACAGTACAGACATACACAGAACAAGACCAAATGTCCTTATTATGACAGTACAGACATACACAGAACAAGACCAAATATCCTTATTATGACAGTACAGACATACACAGAACAAGACCAAATGTCCTTATTATGACAGTACAGACATACACAGAACAAGACCAAATATCCTTATTATGACAGTACAGACATACACAGAACAAGACCAAATATCCTTATTATGACAGTACAGACATACACAGAACAAGACCAAATATCCTTATTATGACAGTACAGACATACACAGAACAAGACCAAATATCCTTATTATGACAGTACAGACATACACAGATCAAGACCAAATATCCTTATTATGACAGTACAGACATACACTATTTTTGCTTCCTTGCGGCACCGGCATCACACAGGTGAAAAACAAGTAGTCGATATGGAGCGTTCGAAGAAGAAGAATTGTATTTCCTTTTCTTGTCTCCAATCCTGTTGTCTCACAGCGCCAGAATATTTAGCAAGAATTGTATTTCCTTTTCTTGTCTCCAATCCTGTTGTCTCACAGCGCCAGAATATTTAGGAAGAATTGTATTTTCTTTTCTTGTCTCCAATCCTGTTGTCTCACAGCGTCAGAATGTTTAGCAAGAATTGTATTTGCTTTTCTTGTCTCCAATCCTGTTGTCTCACAGCGTCAGAATGTTTAGGAAGAATTGTATTTGCTTTTCTTGTCTCCAATCCTGTTGTCTCACAGCGTCAGAATGTTTAGCAAGAATTGTATTTGCTTTTCTTGTCTCCAATCCTGTTGTCTCACAGCGTCAGAATGTTTAGCAAGAATTGTATTTCCTTTTCTTGTCTCCAATCCTGTTGTCTCACAGCGTCAGAATGTTTAGGAAGAATTGTATTTGCTTTTCTTGTCTCCAATCCTGTTGTCTCACAGCGTCAGAATGTTTAGGAAGAATTGTATTTGCTTTTCTTGTCTCCAATCCTGTTGTCTCACAGCGTCAGAATGTTTAGGAAGAATTGTATTTCCTTTTCTTGTCTCCAATCCCGTTGTCTCACAGCGTCAGAATGTTTAGCAAGAATTGTATTTCCTTTTCTTGTCTCCAATCCTGTTGTCTCACAGCGTCAGAATGTTTAGCAAGAATTGTATTTCCTTTCTTGTCTCAATCCTGTTGTCTCACAGCGTCAGAATGTTTAAGAAGAATTGTATTTCATTTTCTTGTCTCCAATCCTGTTGTCTCACAGCGTCAGAATGTTTAGCAAGAATTGTATTTTCTTTTCTTGTCTCCAATCCTGTTGTCTCACAGCGTCAGAATGTTTAGCAAGAATTGTATTTCCTTTTCTTGTCTCCAATCCTGTTGTCTCACAGCGTCAGAATGTTTAAGAAGAATTGTATTTGCTTTTCTTGTCTCCAATCCTGTTGTCTCACAGCGTCAGAATGTTTAAGAAGAATTGTATTTGCTTTTCTTGTCTCCAATCCTGTTGTCTCACAGCACCAGAATGTTTAAGAAGAATTGTATTTGCTTTTCTTGTCTCCAATCCTGTTGTCTCACAGCACCAGAATGTTTAAGAAGAATTGTATTTCCTTTTCTTGTCTCCAATCCTGTTGTCTCACAGCACCAGAATATTTAGCAAGAATTGTATTTCCTTTTCTTGTCTCCAATCCTGTTGTCTCACAGCACCAGAATGTTTAAGAAGAATTGTATTTCCTTTTCTTGTCTCCAATCCTGTTGTCTCACAGCGTCAGAATGTTTAGCAAGAATTGTATTTTCTTTTCTTGTCTCCAATCCTGTTGTCTCACAGCGTCAGAATGTTTAGCAAGAATTGTATTTTCTTTTCTTGTCTCCAATCCTGTTGTCTCACAGCGTCAGAATATTTAGCAAGAATTGTATTATACAAATTTAATAAAAGTGTGCAGTTTTATAACAATCATCTTCTCTTCCACCATTTCTTTCTTTATAGAAGTGTTTGAGTGAGGGCGTGGTGGAAATGTAGAGATCTTGTATTTGATTGTTCTAAGGCACTGTTTAAGCCTTAAACTGTTATTCATTTTTCTGGCGATCCTAATAGTGTGAACGGGAAGCTTTTCTCGCGTGTCCTACTATTTGCTGAAACTCGCCCTTCTAGAACGATCTCCTTTCATAACCTGCTACATTCCAATCCAAACCTCGGTGTCAAGTTTGGTCAGCATCCGATGGGGGCTACGGTCAAAACTTTCATTTGTCAATTCCTGGTTGACATTCTTTCTTTGACCCATCTGTCAATGCTGCGCAATCTTTATTATTCTATACAGTTTTTGTTATAAATTCTTCCTTATTTTATACAATTTTTGTTATAAATTCTTCCTTATTCTATACAATTTTTGTTATAAATTCTTCCTTATTCTATACAATTGTTGTTATAAATTATTCTATACAATTGTTGTTATAAATTCTTTATTATTCTATACAATTGTTGTTATAAATTCTTTATTATTCTATACAATTGTTGTTATAAATTCTTTATTATTCTATTCAACTGTTATAAATTCTTCACTATTCTATACAATATTTTGATTATAAATTCTTCATTATTCTATAAATTCTTTATTATTCTATACAATTGTTGTTATAAATTCTTCATTGTTCTATAAATTCTTCATTGTTCTCTATACAATTGTTATAAATTCTTTATTATTCTATACAATTGTTGTTATAAATTCTTCATTGTTCTCTATACAATTGTTATAAATTCTTTATTATTCGATACAATTGTTGTTATAAATTCTTCATTATTCTATACCATTTTTGTTATGCATTCTTCATTCTATCAATTCTTTGTTGATATTCTTGTCATTTCACATAGACAGCGTGATGGTCTTCTTGTTGATTTCCTTTTACAAAACTAGAACGGTAGAACGATGATCGCTGTCTCCAAATTGTTTCCGAGCAAAAATGCGCGTGAATTTCTATTATAGATCGATCGGATGATGGAAACTTCAAGTCGTGATTAGAGATGGTATGCCATAATCTCTTGAGTCGAACGTTGGCAGATTGATTGGATGGTTCTTTTTCTTTTGTCGTCACACTGTTACCGGGTTGTTGTCCAGTGTCGTGTTTTGTTTTTCTTACGCTGTTCTGGTGGCTTGGGGATTGTTATTTTGCTCTTTGACAGGATTATGTATGCAATTGTTATAAATTCTTCATTATTCTATACAATAGCATAATTTTTTTTCCACTGCAAACATGTCCCTTCTTGTTTTGTCGGCACACTGCTACCAGGTAAACATGTCACTATTTCTTGTTTTGTCGTCACACTGCTACCAGGTAAACATGTCACTATTTCTTGTTTTGTCGTCACACTGCTACCAGGTAAACATGTCACTATTTCTTGTTTTGTCGTCACACTGCTACCAGGTAAACATGTCACTATCTCTTGTTTTGTTGTCACACTGCTACCAGGTAAACATGTCACTATTTCTTGTTTTGTCGGCACCTGCTACCAAAGGTAAACATGTCACTATTTCTTGTTTTGTCGTCACACTGCTACCAGGTAAACATGTCACTATTTCTTGTTTTGTTGTCACACTGCTACCAGGTAAACATGTCACTATCTCTTGTTTTGTCGTCATTGCTACCAGAACACATGTCACTATTTCTTGTTTGTCGTCCATGCTCCAGGTAAACTGCACTATTTCTTGTTTTGTTGTCACACTCTAAGTAAACATGTCACTATCTCTTGTTTGTCGCCACACTGCTACCAGGTAACTTTCACTATCTCTTGTTTTGTCCACCTGCTACCAGGTAAACATGTACTATCTCTTGTTTGTCGTCACACTGCTACCAGGTAAACATGTCACTATCTCTTGTTTTGTTGTCACACTGCTACCAGGTAAACATGTCACTATCTCTTGTTTTGTTGTCACTGCTGCAGGTAACATGTCTATCTCTTGTTTGGTCACACTACCAGGTAACATTATTTCTTGTTTTGTCGTCACACTGCTACCAGGTAAACATGTCACTATTTCTTGTTTTGTCGGCACACTGCTACCAGGTAAACATGTCACTATCTCTTGTTTTGTCGTCACACTGCTACCAGGTAAACATGTCACTATCTCTTGTTTTGTTGTCACACTGCTACCAGGTAAACATGTCACTATCTCTTGTTTTGTCGTCACACTGCTACCAGGTAAACATGTCACTATTTCTTGTTTTGTCGCACACTGCTACCAGGTAAACATGTCACTATCTCTTGTTTTGTTGTCACACTGCTACCAGGTAAACATGTCACTATCTCTTGTTTTGTTGTCACACTGCTACCAGGTAAACATGTCACTATCTCTTGTTTTGTTGTCACACTGCTACCAGGTAAACATGTCACTATCTCTTGTTTTGTCGTCACACTGCTACCAGGTAAACATGTCACTATTTCTTGTTTTGTCGTCACACTGCTACCAGGTAAACATGTCACTATTTCTTGTTTTGTCGGCACACTGCTACCAGGTAAACATGTCACTATCTCTTGTTTTGTCGTCACACTGCTACCAGGTAAACATGTCACTATCTCTTGTTTTGTTGTCCTGCTACAGGATAAATATGTCACTATCTCTTGTTTGTCGTCACGCTGCTACAGGTAAAATGTCACTATCTCTTGTTTTGTCAGCTTGCTACCAGGTAAACATGTCACTATTTCTTGTTTTGTCGTCACACTGCTACCAGGTAAACATGTCACTATTTCTTGTTTTGTCGTCACACTGCTACCAGGTAAACATGTCACTATTTCTTGTTTTGTCGTCACACTGCTACCAGGTAAACATGTCACTATCTCTTGTTTTGTTGTCACACTGCTACCAGGTAAACATGTCACTATTTCTTGTTTTGTCATCACTGCTACCAGGTAAACATGTCACTATTTCTTGTTTTGTCGTCACACTGCTACCAGGTAAACATGTCACTATTTCTTGTTTTGTTGTCACACTGCTACCAGGTAAACATGTCACTATCTCTTGTTTTGTCGTCACATTGCTACCAGGTAAACATGTCACTATTTCTTGTTTTGTCGTCACACTGCTACCAGGTAAACATGTCACTATTTCTTGTTTTGTTGTCACACTGCTACCAGGTAAACATGTCACTATCTCTTGTTTTGTCATACACTGCTACCAGGTAAACATGTCACTATCTCTTGTTTTGTCGCCACACTGCTACCAGGTAAACATGTCACTATCTCTTGTTTTGTCGTCACACTCTGCTACAGAGTAAACATGTCACTATCTCTTGTTTTGTCGTCACTGCTACCAGGTAAACATGTCACTATCTCTTGTTTTGTTGTCACACTGCTACCAGGTAAGCTTGTCACTATTTCTTGTTTTGTCGTCACACTGCTACCAGGTAAGCATGTCACTATCTCTTGTTTTGTCGGCACACTGCTACCAGGTAAACATGTCACTATCTCTTGTTTTGTCGTCACACTGCTACCAGGTAAACATGTCACTATCTCTTGTTTTGTTGTCACACTTCTACCAGGTAAACATGTCACTATCTCTTGTTTTGTCGTCACACTGCTACCAGGTAAACATGTCACTATTTCTTGTTTTGTCGGCACACTGCTACCAGGTAAACATGTCACTATCTCTTGTTTTGTTGTCACACTGCTACCAGGTAAACATGTCACTATCTCTTGTTTTGTTGTCACACTGCTACCAGGTAAACATGTCACTATCTCTTGTTTTGTCGTCACACTGCTACCAGTAAACATGTACTATTTCTTGTTTGTGTCACACTGCTGAGTAAACATGTCACTATTTCTTGTTTTGTCAGCATCCTGCCAGTAAACATGTCTATCTCTTGTTTTGTCGTCACACTGCTACAGGTAAACATGTCACTATTTCTTGTTTTGTCGTCACACTGCTACCAGGTAAACATGTCACTATTTCTTGTTTTGTCGTCACACTGCTACCAGGTAAACATGTCACTATCTCTTGTTTTGTCGTCACACTGCTACCAGGTAAACATGTCACTATCTCTTGTTTGTTGTCAACTGCTACCAGGTAAACATGTCACTATCTCTTGTTTTGTCGTCACACTGCTACCAGGTAAACATGTCACTATTTCTTGTTTTGTCGCACACTGCTACCAGTAAAACATGTCACTATCTCTTGTTTTGTTGTCACACTGCTACCAGGTAAACATGTCACTATCTCTTGTTTTGTTGTCACACTGCTACCAGGTAAACATGTCACTATCTCTTGTTTTGTTGTCACACTGCTACCAGGTAAACATGTCACTATCTCTTGTTTTGTCGTCACACTGCTACCAGGTAAACATGTCACTATTTCTTGTTTTGTCGTCACACTGCTACCAGGTAAACATGTCACTATTTCTTGTTTTGTCGCACACTGCTACCAGGTAAACATGTCACTATCTCTGTTTTGTCGTCACACTGCTCAGGTAAACATGTCACTATCTCTTGTTTTGTTGTCACCTGCTACCAGGTAAACATGTCACTATCTCTTGTTTTGTCGTCACGCTGCTACCAGGTAAACATGTCACTATCTCTTGTTTTGTCGGCACACTGCTACCAGGTAAACATGTCACTATTTCTTGTTTGTCGTCACACTCTACAGGTAAACATGTCACTATTTCTTGTTTTGTCGTCACACTGCTACCAGGTAAACATGTCACTATTTCTTGTTTTGTCGTCACACTGCTACCAGGTAAACATGTCACTATCTCTTGTTTTGTTGTCACACTGCTACCAGGTAAACATGTCACTATTTCTTGTTTTGTCGGCACACTGCTACCAGGTAAACATGTCACTATTTCTTGTTTTGTCGTCACACTGCTACCAGGTAAACATGTCACTATTTCTTGTTTTGTAGTCACACTGCTACCAGGTAAACATGTCACTATCTCTTGTTTTGTCGTCACATTGCTACCAGGTAAACATGTCACTATTTCTTGTTTTGTCGTCACACTGCTACCAGGTAAACATGTCACTATTTCTTGTTTTGTTGTCACACTGCTACCAGGTAAACATGTCACTATCTCTTGTTTTGTGGTCACACTGCTACCAGTAACATGTCACTATCTCTTGTTTTTGTCACACACTGCTACCAGGTAAACATGTCACTATCTCTTGTTTTGTCGTCACACTGCTACCAGGTAAACATGTCACTATCTCTTGTTTTGTCGTCACACTGCTACCAGGTAAACATGTCACTATCTCTTGTTTTGTTGTCACACTGCTACCAGGTAAGCATGTCACTATTTCTTGTTTTGTCGTCACACTGCTACCAGGTAAGCATGTCACTATCTCTTGTTTTGTCGAACACTGCTGCCAGGTAAACATGTCACTATCTCTTGTTTTGTTGTCACACTTCTACCAGGTAAACATGTCACTATCTCTTGTTTTGTCGTCACACTGCTACCAGGTAAACATGTCACTATTTCTTGTTTTGTCGGCACACTGCTACCAGGTAAACATGTCACTATCTCTTGTTTTGTTGTCACACTGCTACCAGGTAAACATGTCACTATCTCTTGTTTTGTTGTCACACTGCTACCAGGTAAACATGTCACTATCTCTTGTTTTGTCGTCACACTGCTACCAGGTAAACATGTCACTATTTCTTGTTTTGTCGTCACACTGCTACCAGGTAAACATGTCACTATTTCTTGTTTTGTCGGCACACTGCTACCAGGTAAACATGTCACTATCTCTTGTTTTGTCGTCACACTGCTACCAGGTAAACATGTCACTATCTCTTGTTTTGTTGTCACACTGCTACCAGGTAAACATGTCACTATCTCTTGTTTTGTCGTCACACTGCTACCAGGTAAACATGTCACTATTTCTTGTTTTGTCGGCACACTGCTACCAGGTAAACATGTCACTATCTCTTGTTTTGTTGTCACACTGCTACCAGGTAAACATGTCACTATCTCTTGTTTTGTTGTCCTGCTACAGGTAAACATGTCACTATCTCTTGTTTTGTTGTCACACTGCTACCAGGTAAACATGTCACTATCTCTTGTTTTGTCGTCACACTGCTACCAGGTAAACATGTCACTATTTCTTGTTTTGTCGTCACACTGCTACCAGGTAAACATGTCACTATTTCTTGTTTTGTCGGCACACTGCTACCAGGTAAACATGTCACTATCTCTTGTTTTGTCGTCACACTGCTACCAGGTAAACATGTCACTATCTCTTGTTTTGTTGTCACACTGCTACCAGGTAAACATGTCACTATCTCTTGTTTTGTCGTCACGCTGCTACCAGGTAAACATGTCACTATCTCTTGTTTTGTCGTCACCTGCTACAGGTAAACATGTCACTATCTCTTGTTTTGTTGTCACCTGCTACCAGGTAAACATGTCACTATTTCTTGTTTTGTCGTCACACTGCTACCAGGTAAACATGTCACTATCTCTTGTTTTGTTGTCACACTGCTACCAGGTAAACATGTCACTATCTCTTGTTTTGTCGTCACACTGCTACCAGGTAAACATGTCACTATCTCTTGTTTTGTCGTCACACTGCTACCAGGTAAACATGTCACTATCTCTTGTTTTGTCGCCACACTGCTACCAGGTAAACATGTCACTATTTCTTGTTTTGTCGTCACACTGCTACCAGGTAAACATGTCACTATTTCTTGTTTTGTCGTCACACTGCTACCAGGTAAACATGTCACTATTTCTTGTTTTGTTGTCACACTGCTACCAGGTAAACATGTCACTATTTCTTGTTTTGTCGTCACACTGCTACCAGGTAAACATGTCACTATTTCTTGTTTTGTCGTCACACTGCTACCAGGTAAACATGTCACTATTTCTTGTTTTGTTGTCACACTGCTACCAGGTAAACATGTCACTATTTCTTGTTTGTCGCACACTGCTCCAGGTAAGCATGTCCCTTCTTGTTTTGTCGTCACGCTGCTCACAGGTAAACATGTCACTATTTCTTGTTTTGTCGTCACACTGCTACCAGGTAAACATGTCACTATCTCTTGTTTTGTTGTCACACTGCTACCAGGTAAACATGTCACTATCTCTTGTTTTGTCGTCACACTGCTACCAGGTAAACATGTCACTATCTCTTGTTTTGTCGGCACACTGCTACCAGGTAAACATGTCACTATCTCTTGTTTTGTCGTCACACTGCTACCAGGTAAACATGTCACTATTTCTTGTTTTGTTGTCACACTGCTACCAGGTAAACATGTCACTATAAACACTAAAAGAACATGGTACAACAATGTTATCTTTTCCCCGACATTATGTTATCATTACTAAACCTGGACGTTGAAATCAAATGATAAAAGAAAACTAGTCACGACAGAAATGAAGTATCTAGCAGGATGCTGGGAGTAATCAAGAAAAGATCGGCTTAGGAATTATGACGGGAAAAATATGAATACAACATCAGTACTGTACTTCATTAAGAAACAACAAATTAAATGGTTCGGCCACATAAAATTACCAACAGACAGTGTTCTTCAAAGAACCGTGTTTCACGAATACAGTGAATACAAGTCAAAAGGTTGTCAATGCAAAAGTGATCACAGAAATAAGGAGGCAGTGAAAGACCCATGTACGAAGCGCATACTAGAGCCCGTTCTATACATTTCGTTTTATCTTGACACTGTCAGTCAAAACATGATTAGTGTAGCTCGAAAACATTGGGTTTGGATGCGCTCGTCCTACACTGGTAGGGGCTTAACGGGGGCGCAACGTTCTAACCGTTCTTGGCAAAGACTATTTTATATATCACAATAAGAATGTACTTGACAAAGACTGTTCATATATCACAATAAGAATGATCAAAATGTACTTGACAAAGACTGTTTATATATCACAATAAGAATGATCACAATGTACTTGACAAAGACTTTATATATCACAATAAGAATGATCAAAATGATCGAGAAGAACGATCGAAACAAACAAACAAACAAACACAGGAGGATTAGAGGAAAGTAGGAACCTTCAACATCCAAGTGATTATTGTAAGTGGTCTTTCCTTTAGATAATTGCTCTATTTTCAAGTCTCTTGACTCACAGGATAACTGAGAAGATCTTCCATTAGTTTCGGTTGGACGTTTTCGGGGCAGAGGACACGACGCTGCATTTGTCTGTTTATCATAGACCAAGCTCTATAACGTTTTCAAGATGTAGATATATTTCTTTTTTCGTTTTGTGTTGCTGATTGTTGTTATGCGTTTAGTGAATGGTTGACTCCGTCTCCAGCACATTTACTTGCTAGAGTAGACTGTAGTCTTACTTGGGTGTAGGAGGGTCTGTCTAGTCTTTTACAGGCATGTGTGATCGTAGTTGAGCCACATCAAGAAGTTGGCCTCGATGCGGAAACAGAGATGAGTGGACTTCATGAATCCAGAAAAACTCGCTTCAGTCCACCAGGGGTTAGCATGGACCTGCTGTCCTGTATATGTGGGCGTTTGCGGAGTACCGTCGCGCCCGTGTGGTGCCGGGGCCGCAAAGATATAGTACCACTGCGACCTACAACGCATGTCGTAAGAGGCGACTGATGTAAGCCATAGGGATGCTACTCCAGTAAATAAAAAGCAGCGCAGAAATTGGATGTGCTGACCTACTTGTAGTCGCATAATTGGCACAACATACAATCTCCCTTGAACCCAGATCACATACAAATCACACAGAGTGGTTGACAAGTGATCGATATGGAGCATTCGAAGAAGAACCGTCAGTTCAATATTCAGTAAACCATAAAACATAACCAAGTCACAACAAAACAATAACTCAACAGTTTCCATGAGTATACCATCAAGTGTTAACATATACACACATTAAAAAAAAACTGCAATTTATGAATATAAGGCAAGTGAATATTTATTTAATTCAGAGAAACATTTATATTTCTCAATATTTACAACTGAACACCACAAGTTATATAAAGGAATAACTCATACATAGAGAGAAGTGAAATCATGATGTTGTTTCGACTAATTTATTCAATATCTAATATTCATGGTAACCCGTTGTCACACAATGAGAGATATTGCAAGTACCTCTGAAGTCGGAAAATGCTCGCCAAAATGATGAGTGACACTGATGATAGGGAAAGCTAGTGCTCACGCAAGAATCAGAGGTACCATATTAGGCACCCTGTCTACGTCTGAATTTATAGCGGGCGGCAGA
This sequence comes from Arion vulgaris, assembly GCA_020796225.1. Lineage (NCBI taxonomy): Eukaryota > Metazoa > Mollusca > Gastropoda > Stylommatophora > Arionidae > Arion > Arion vulgaris. Next base: position 37,320,154 of record CM036764.1, read on the forward strand.
AAAAAGGACATTAGGACTAAAAAGGTCTTAACCTTTCATAGAAATTTGAAATTTAACTGCAAAGTTTGAATTTGTCTTTGGATTATGTTTGGTACTTGTCTTATCAGTGGTGGCTCGTCATTAAGGGCCAGTGGGCCGAGCCCCACCAAAAATAATGTGTAACGTGTATAAATTAAATTATAACCTAACCCAATACCATGATTTTCCACACAAAAATATGTCTGGCCCCACCAACAAAACTTAGCACGAGCGCCACTGTGTCTTATTATTGTTTGATTTGAGTAACATAAGTTTATGTGCATAGAACTAAAGTAACATAATTTGTATGTGCATTGAACCTCATATAATTTAAAGTGCACAGGGCATTGAACCTCATATAATTTAAAGTGCACAGGGCATTGAACCTCATATAATTTAAAGTGCACAGGACATTGAAAGTCATATAATTTAATATGCACAGGGCATTAAAAGTCATATAATTTAATGTGCACAGGGCATTAAAAGTTATATAATTTAATGTGCACAGGGCACTGTCAGTAATATAATTAATGTGCACAGAACATTGAAAGTAATATAATTTAATGTGCACATGATATTGAAAGTAATATAATTTAATGTGCACATCGAAACTAATGTTACAAACTGAATCCTTTCCTTTCGTATACTTGAAATATTGGCTCTCTCTCTCTCACCGCCCAGACTGATGTACCAGATCTCCCCATAAATTCTATTCAAGTGGAAATCTGATTTATGCAGCCTTAGCATTGGTGTTTTACGTCACATCTTCAGCACCATTTGGAGCTCTGGTGCTTATCCTTCTGCGATGTGTCCGGTTGCAGTCAGCGTTTACTCAGTTCGCTCTCCGTTCTGTAACCATCTAGTGTTTTTTACGGTGTGGGGTATTTAGCCTCACACCCAACCTCCTTTGTCGCCTCTTACGACATGCGTGGCAGGTAAGAGTGGTTCTATTATTTACACTCTATTTTGGGCCCCGGTAACTACTCGGGCGAAATATTGTCTATATATTCAATGTTGTTTCTCATATAAACTTCAATGTCTTTTCAGCTCATACATGTCTGTGCAGTTTTCTTTCCAGTGTTGTTTCATTAGACCAGTGAGTTTTCCTCAGTATATCAGTTAGTGTAGCCTTGAAATATGTGCTCTGCAGTCTGGGATAACTGTGGACATGTACACATGGCTGAATTACCAATATTGACCTTTGTATAAATGTGGCTGCAGAATCGATTGTGTCCTATACTGAGGCGCAGAATGACTTGCTCTAATCTGTTCATATTACTGGATTGAAAGTATGTTCCCCAATCATCCTCAATTGCAACTTGTAAGGGACTCTGTAGCGTAGAGGTTAGGTGCTCGCCTCTCGTGCCAAAGGTAACCAGTTATCTCCTTTGTGGAGCCATTGGGATATTTTTGTCAGATTTCTGATCACAGAGTCGGTGAGATCGAGTTAAAAGTACTATTGAAGACCGACGATAAAACGTAGGTTCTGTGCTTAATTTGAGCACGTAAAATAACTACTGGCAGTTCAAAATTGAGAAGAGCAGGCTGGAAAGCCGCTGTATGGGCAAAATTCATTAGAGAAGATTACAAAGAAAATTCCTACAAAATATCTTCACCACCCCCAAATTACATTTTGGACCCTCGCCAGTGCTTCGGATTTCGTGTACTGAAGCTGAGATCTTGATGTGTAAGAAAGATATTGGAGCACACATGGTTACTCACTAAAGTGCAATGATGATGGTTCTATCAATCAATTCAATCACATGCAACTGTACAGACATTTATACTAGACTCCTAAACTTCTATATGCTAACATTATGAAACTGCATCTAAAAATATTTTCAGAAGATTGAATAAACGTTTCAGAACATAACCACACTGTCTAAAAGTGATTACCTTGGGAAAATTGAATCATATAAATTACTGTCATCACATTTGGAACAATTTATTTACATTGAATATTCGAAAATAAATAATAATAGATTTAACAATGTATTTACATGGTATGTTATAAATTATAACTGTTGACAGACTTATGTTAAGGAATGTAGCAGGTAGGTTGAAACAACAAAACAAACCATAAATAAAATATCATAAATGTGAACAATCAATTTTAACTCAAATTTGTTAAAATGCAAATCGTCTTCAGTCCAAGGTGGTAGAAGTCAAAATAACAATATTGGCATACAATAGGATTAAATCTGGCAGCAGTGCAACTACATGAAAGAACATCCATAAATGGTATATGCCAGTTATCACCATTATATTTGAAATAATGTATACCATGGGTTCCCAAAGTGGGCGGTACCGCCCCTAGTGGGCGTTAAAGCCTTTCAGGGGGGCGATAGTGGGTACAGAACAATGGGGGAGTTTTGTTTCTGATTTTGCAACTGAATAATTTAAAATTTGAATTGTGCATTTTAATTCATCTTATGCCAGTCTTACACGATCCATTTTTTCATCAATTTTCTATTTCATGTATATAATCATTTGAAAAGTGACCATGTATGACAGAAATATATAGCATTTTTCTATGTCAAAGTGAAAATAGAGCCTGCATATATATGTGGGGGTGGGAGGAGTTGGCAAACTGTTAGATGGGGAGGGCGTTACAAAGTTTATGTTGTGCAAAGTGGGCGGTGGGCCAAAAAGTTTGTGATGTATAAGAATTGGCTATGAACACAATAAATATGACTTAATAGCTGTTAAGCAGCAATGGTTAGTAAAGTCGGGTCATTACTTAAATAGAAGGAAATGCACCAGTATTTGCACAAAGTCTGGCAATGTTGTAGATAGAGACCAAAACAGCAGTTTTTGAAAATCATAAATAATTGTTGCTCAATAACTGTATTGACTACTATAATTAGGTCACTTCTGCTGATTCAGGGCTTCGTAAATAAACAGTCATATGGAACTACTGAACGTATAAGTGTTGCCTTGAAAATCAACGACTCGTTTACTGTGGTTGATGGCTACGTCCTGTAAAGGATATGTCACGATTTTCATATGCAATTACGCTCGTGTGGTGCCGGGGTCAGCAAGAAAAGCAACGAACAGTACCACTGTGACCTACAATGCCCACCTGATGGGAAGCTACCCTAGTAAATAAAAAGCATCGTGAAATCGGATATGCTGGCCTACTTGTAGGCGCATAACTGGCACAACGTAAAATCGCTCTTAGGCTCAGATCACATACAAATCCCACAGAGTGGTTAACAAGTGGTCGATATGGAGCGTTGGAAGAAGAAGAAGATGGAATTATAGTTCACTTTTGCTGACTCAACTCAAGGCTTCGTACAAAGGAATTTAGAAGTTTGAATATCGAAGACCACAGCTTACAATTACCCAGGATATCAAATCTGGCAAGAGGAAGATCAACTGTAATAGAGACTATTAAACTGTCCTATCAACCTGGAAAGCATGACGGACTATAGGATAATACATTGTAAATTTCTTAGGCCGAAAATTCCAGTTTGAGCAGCCACTGACCACTAGACACATTTCAATTGTAATGTATAGTAACTTAGTGAGTATACTGGCTTTGCGTCATTATAAAGAATATTGCAAATCAGTATATGAGCTCAGAAGTGTGAAGAGATTAATGTTTTCATCTAACCATAAACCGGAAGTAGTTTTCATGTATGCGCAATCCCACTTTTTCTGATAAATAAGAGTTAATTTTGGTTTTTTTTGCAGTGTTTGTCCTTAACTTAAGGGTATGAAGTACCTGTCACTTCCCATTTTTAATATGTAGGAGGTCCAATTTCTTTCCTCATGTATGCATCGTCTAAAGTGTGGGATTGTCAAGAGGCGAGCCTAGTCGAATGAATAAGGCGCTGGTTTCCATTCGAAGGAGACCTGGGTTCGATCCGTGATACGGCAAAAGTTTTTTCTGTTTCAACAGTTTCGCTGTGACTGCTCTAGCCAGACGACCATTAAATTCCTCAAGCACATGTCCTCCAGATCCTACACCGCCCTAAAAGAATTTGTTTGTTTGGCAGTAATTACAGTCAAATGTGGGATTGAACTCACAACCCTCTTATGTGCAAGTCATTAAGCAAACGCTTATGCAACACGTTAATCAGTCTCCCGCTCCTTCTGCTAGACACTAGAAATTATGAAGTTTTTTTTTATAAAGAACTCAGCTTATTGGCTTATGCGTCTCAGGAGACAATATTGTTTGTGTCTCATAGTATGAGAACTATGCTACACTGCAATATATGTTGCAACTTCTGATTTGAAGAAAATAATACTGATTTGTGCTTCTTACATAACAACTTGAAACAATAAATTATGTCACAACAACAATAAGCAAAACAATAAGAGCAGCTACACAGATTCAGGAGGAGAACTGTACTGACAAACTAACTTTTTCTGACTTGACATTTTTCTCTGAAATAAACAAACTCCCACCACAAAAATAAAAATAACTAAAATAGAAATACAAACAAGAATACTAATTGTCAAAGACAATCTTTCTGAAGCTGTTAATTCTAAAGCATCTTTAGAAGTCTTGTCCAAATGAGGGCTCCATGCTTCAAGTCTTGATCGTGTGTTTTAGTAGCTTGATTATGGTCATCAATAAACTTGTTATGTGAATCTGCGTTACTGGTTTTCTGATAATTTTTAGTACCAGAAGTTAGTTGTTTCTCATCACTAGGATGAGATGGTGGATCAGCTAGTAGGAATTCTTTGAAGTCATAAAGAGGACTACATTTGGTGTTGTGAAATCCTTGACACGGCGTGGTGATGATTTTGTTGACAGGGCATTCTAAACAGGACACACATTCTTGCTGGAAGAATAAAAAGAAAAAAAAAACTCAGTCATAATCTTATAGTTAGAGCATACATTTATATATTGATGCGCTGATACAGGGTGTTCAAGATAATTGCAGCCCCATTGACAATTAGAAAGCTGCTAGGTACAAATTGAGTTGTGTTTATTTACTATTTAAACCGGTTCTGACTAGCTTGTCCTACGTCACATTTGTTCATCGCCCCTTCCCGCACTACAATTACACACCGTCACACAACCTTGACTATACTACGTCATAACTGAACCTTCCCATTTCCATACATATATGCCAGATTAGCTCCATTCACGGGCTGCAATTATCTTGGAACACCCTGTATATTTCAAACATCAATTACTATTAGAATAAATTTCTTTAGTTCAAACAAATATGGAAATACTTTAGTTACAGTTAAAACATGTTAATATACTGAATATATTGTGTGCTGTAACCTACCAGCTATCCCCATTGTTAAGGCACCCACAAATTTCACTGACAGCTAAATAACAAATAATCAACAGCATTTTCCAGAGCCAAACATAGACAATGAGCAAATCACAGTCGCAAAAAATAACTACATGTGAAATGCGGTGCCTGCGAAAAAGTTGCCAACAACACCAAAAAAAGACAGTCACCAACATCGGCATAAGAAAGAAAGTTGGCACAGAACCTTGCTTGAATTACATTGAGAAACAAAGAATGAAGTGGTTTGGCCACTTGATAAGAATGCATCCAAACTTCACAGTATAGTCTTCTACAACAGAACATCAGGAAAGAAGGCGAGAGAAAGACTGCGAAAAAGATGGTTAGATGGCATAGCAGAATCCTGTCAAAGAGCAAAAATAACAATACTCCAAGCCACCAGACCAGCGCAAAAGCAAAACAAAAAACCAGGTAACTAGATAACAATCGGGTTAACAATATGACGACACAAGAAGACTATACTGATTTACTGTAGTAAAGATTTAGAAGATATTCTGAAATACTTACTGCCCATATGGTACCGCGGCTCACAAGAGAAGCAAAGAATAGTACCACTGCAACCTACAATGCATGCCGTAAGAGGCGACTGATGCAGGCCCTAGGCATGCTACCTTAGTAAATAAAAAGCAGGCAAGAAATCGGATGTGCTGGCCTACTTGTAGGCGCATAGCTGGCACAGCGTACAATCGTTCTTAGGCTCAGATCACATACAAATCACAGAGTCGATGACAAGTGGTCGATATGGGGCGTTCGAAGAAGAATAATTACTTACGTAAAGTTTAAACTAAAAGGGTCTAAAGCCGACGCATTTACTTTATTGCACCGAGTTTTACCCCATATGGCTGCTCGGTCCCTCTCCGCAGAAATGCCAAGCCACCTGCCGAGAGTATTACAATTCCTCTCCTCCAAATTCAGAAGCATTTGACCTTTTTCGGCTCTTCGGCTCGGTGCCATGGACATCGTAACCCTTCGGTTCGGTGCCCCGAACACCGTAAATCTGGAGAACCTGTGGCCTTTCTGCCAGTCCGCAGAATTGAACCGCACTCACAGAAGGCTTGTCCCCCGTCGTCCAACGCGCTACGAACACGCTGGGCAGAGTATTGCATAAACTCCGTAACTCCTGCAATAATTCTTGGGTCTTTGAACCCCGTCCTTCAGAATGCAAGGCGTAACCACTTAACCACAGAAACCTGAAAAGTTAAACTGTAACAGCATATCTTTTCTTGTTCATTCCTAAGGGAACATAAGATCCATGCACTTGACCAACACCATGCATGGACATCAGTACCCTAATATTTATATGCTCTTACAGTCTGTAAACAGTTTAGTGGTTTTGTGTGTGGTAATGGTGACTACCCCTGAACTCATGGCGGGGGAACGAAGAAGAAGAAGGTGGTATAATACAGGGTGTTCAACTTAAAAGCGGCCCGTGAATGGAACTAATCTGGCATATATGTATGGAAATGAGAAGGTTCAGTTATGACGTAGTATAGGTCAAGGTTGTGTGACGGTGTGTAATTGTAGTGCGAGAAGGGGCGATGAACAAATGTGACGTAGGACGAGCTAGTCAGAACCGGTTTAAATAGTAAATAAACACAACTCAATATTTACCTGGCAACTTTCGAATTGTCAATGTGGCTGCAATTATCTTGAACACCTTGAATAAATTTTGCGTTGGATGTGACAATGAAACAAATCGTGGACACATTGTCAAACTGGTGCGGGATGCGGCATTTAGGACGTTAATTTAACTTATGACCTTACATGACCTTTAATCTTTTTCTTCAAATAAAATGTACGTGTGATCTTTCTTTTGTCCATCTCCACTTTTTTTGCCGTTAGGCGTAGCAGGTTTAACTGATGATCGGTTTCCGAAATAATGCACGCTCGGTGGCTTGATATGCTGTGGTATTGTGGAGTTTTAAGATGCCTGTCGCCCGCCTGCCTAGCGTGTTCATAGCGCGTTGGACGACGGGTGACAAGCTCTCTGTGAGTGGGCTGGCAGAAGAGCCATAGGTTCTCAAGATTTACGATGTTCGTCGCACTGAACCGAAGGGTTACGATGCTTATGGCACCGAGCCGAAGAGCTGACAGCTCAAGTGTTTCTAGATCAGGGAAAAAAAGGATGTCTGTAACTCCATCAACCATTTCTTGGTCTGCCCCTTCCTCTTGATGACTCCATTTTAAAGGTTGTACGCCAGTTGCAAGAGCGTATGCGTGATGCTTCCTAAACGTATGTCATTTCTGAGAACTGGGTGTTTATATTGATTCTGAGAAATGAATAACAATAACTATTGATAACCAGTAACAATGAGAAGTAACTTACCTGTTTTAGATTAAAGTAAGTATCAGGTGCGCAGAGAACTGGCCAGATTTCATAGGAATCTAGTTCCGCTTCGTCCAGGTTGCGTGCATGGCATATTGAGGTCAGAGCAAATATTATAACAAAACTGACAGAAATCATTCTCAGCGTTGTTAGCTCAGCTGTTAGATGATATTTAGTTCCAGGCTGGTAAATCACAGCTGAAAATAAGAACAGATTTGGAGGGTCAATGCTAGCGGTTTGATGTTGGTGGTGCTCACTGGCACTTGGTACTATCACTTTGACATATAAGTGAGTTAGTAGTTTAAATCATTACCTTCTGTAAACATGAAGGGGTATCATTCTTCTTCTTCTTCAAACGCTTCATATCGACCACTTGTTAACCACTCTGTGTGATTTGTATGTCTTCTTCTTCTGCGATCAACTTTTACTATGCGACTACTCCAGTATGTCATAAACAGGGTGGTGCGCTTGAGGTCTTCAACGGTTCTCCAACATTTGTAGTGTTGTTTCTGTTGGCCAGATCTCCAATCTCTCACTACTCAGACTAGGGCAGTCTTGCAGGATGTGCTCTGGGGACTGCTTTGGTGCTTCACAGGTGCAGGCTGCCGAGTCCCTGAGACCCATTCTGTGGAGGTGTGCTCTGAGACTGCAGTGTCCGTTCTAAGTCTGAAGATTGTGGTCTGTGCTTTTCTGTTTAGTGTATTTATACTGTCGTGCTCTGGGTTGTATCCTCCATTTATTTTCTCCAGATCATTTTCCCGGATTGTTTCAGGAGAGTTTTTGCTTCTGTAAAACTTTGTGTTGGGTGGTGTTGTGTTAGGCTCCCCTAGCCCTTGCGAGTTTGTCAGCCTTTTCGTTTCCTGGTATGCCACAGTGAGCTGGTATCCACTGTAAGACCAGTTCGGATTTTTTGACAAGCTGATATTTTGCCGTGTGTGATTTGTATGTAATCTGAGACTTAGAGCGATTGTACGTTGTGCCAATTATGCGCCTACAAATAGGTCAGCACATCCGATTTCTGCGATGCTTTTGATTTACTTTGGGAACTTCCTAGGTCCTACACCAGTCGCCTCTTACGACATGCATTTTAGGTCGCAGTGGTACTATTCTTTGCTTCCTTGCGGGCCCCGGCACCACACGGGCGTGAAGTAGTAGAACATTTGCTATTTTCTACATCATATGTAGGCAGTAACATTGTATAACCTTCATATGTAGGCAGTAACACTGTATAACCTTCATATGTAGGCAGTAACATTGTATAACCTTCATATGTAGGCAGTAACATTGTATAACCTTCATATGTAGGCAGTAACATTGTATACCTTCATATGTAGGCAGTAACATTGTATAACCTTCATATGTAGGCAGTAACATTGTATAACCTTCATATGTATGCACTAGACATTGTTATTACTTTGTATTTCTGCTACTACATTGGTATTACTTTGCATATCTGCTACTAGATTGGTATTACTGTCTTTATATTTCTAAGAAACTGATATTCTTGATATATCTTAATGATTCAGTTTTAGATTGACGCTTACAGTGGGTAGATATTATTAAGGAAGTAAGATACGCATTTGATAGAGCACTCTCAAATAGTGACAAGACATTTGAGTGGAACAGCTAATCTTGTCTTGATAAACAAAACCACTGTATATCATCATCTTTTTTCTGACTAAGTATAACTACTGAAAAACAAAATATCCATTCTTCTTCTTCGAACGCTCCATATCAACCACTCTTTGTGATTTGTATGTGATCTGAGACTAAGAGCGATTGTACGTTGCACGCCTACATGTAGGTCATTACATCCGATTTATGCGACGCTTTTTGTTTACTAGGTAGCTTCCTAGGACCCTACCACAGTCGCCTCTCATGACATGCCTTGTTAGGTCGCAGTGTTACTATTCTTTGCTCCCCTTGCAAGCCATAGCAACGCAAGGGCGAGTACCAACTCAAAACTATCAACAACTACTCTCGTGTTTTCGTACTCAGTGACTCCATGAGCATGATTCGTAAAGTCGAATCAGGTATGGTGAGACGCAACTTGGTGGAGGTACTGGTACAGACAGTGATCAGAGAAATCACCATTTTTGTCCCTGTGCACGCAGGAGTTAGGGTAATGAACGAGCTGATAGATTGGCTGGCTTGGCTACAATATCAGAGGAGCTGCCATGGATCAAGTGACATTCTTCACCCATTGAGAGTCTCTCGAACACAAGAGTTTCAGGGCTGTGAATCCTACTCGCTGACCAGATTGAAAGAGATGGGTGTCAATATTGGTGCAGCCGAAAAGAACGACATACTAAATATGCAAAGAGATTGATTAATCAACATCGAACTGGTGTGTTGGGTCGCTGCTGGATTTGCTGAGGCGGAGATCGGAGCACCTATGGACATGTCCGAGTGCTATGACGATAGTAATCATATAACTGATAACTATCAACAATTTATGAAGACATTCATTGAAAATGATAAACATGTTGATTACATTGGTTCCGTAATGAACAACAATAGACAGTGTACAATATAAATCAGGAGACTAGCTAATGCAAGTCAGGTAATAATTCAGTATAATGAAAATGTAGTATTGTACAAGTGCATACAAAGAAGAAGTAAAACTTCTGATGACATATTTTTCCTGTTGCAACATAGGGATGTGAATCAAGTTGACTAAAATATATGCACACTAAGAAGAAATCTATTAAAACAAACAAGATGCAGAAGACAAATTCTTAGAACCCCTGTACAAAGAAGGTATGAAATTTTTTTTTTTCCGATCCAGAAGCACTTGAGCTTTTCAGCTCTTCGGCTCGTGCCATGGACATCGTAACCCTTCGGTTCGGTGCCACAACACCGTAAATCTGGGGAATCTGTGGTTTTCTGCCATCCCGCGGAATTGAACCCGCACACACAGAGGATAGTCACCCGTAGTCCAACGCGCTACGAACACGCTGGGCAGACGGGCGAAGGTATGAAATAAAGATACACATACAAGACCTGAACATAGAAGAACATTGATGATTGGTTCATAAATCGCCCGTGTGGTGTGGGGTCCGCACGGGAAGCAAAGAATAGTACCACTGCAACCTACAATGCATGTCGTAAGAGGCAACTGATGTAGGCCCTAGGATGTTACCCAGTAAATAAACAGCGCAGAAATCGGATGCGCTGACCTCTTGTTGGCGCATAACTGGCACAACGTATAATCGCTCTTAGGCTCAGATCACATACAAATAACAGAGTGGTTGACAAGTGTCAGTGATCGATGTGGAGCGTTTAAAGAAGAAAAATGTTCACAAATAATATCATGTCTCGGAGACTGACTTAGATCTATCCAGAAAGAACTCAAAATCAAAGAAAAACGGGCTGATGCTGCAAATAAGAAAGTGAAAATTGAGATATTTTGAACATATAAAAAGACATGAAGGGCTGGAGAAGACCATCACACGGAAGGGGGCATACCGGCAAAGAGAAGAAGAAAAAGACTACGGAGAAGATGGATTCAGGATGTAACTAGTAACTGATGGTTTGAATATGACGGCTTGCAGAGGCAGGACATCTGGCCCATGAGAGAGAGAAATTCCGGAGGACTGTTGGGGTGGCAAAAGTTCTGCTGAGGATAAGCTATTTAATGATGATGAGAAACTGACATATTGCTGTCATATTAACACGTCACAATAGATTTGAGAACAGTAATGGTGAGTACGGTTCCAGAAAAAAGCAGAGAACGATCAAGACGACAATACAATAAAGGACAACAGGACAATAAAGTAATCATGAACATAACGATGGAAGAGGAGGTAGAACTCGTTAGAGATTGAGTCTTTCAGGCGGACTGAGATAAGAGTGACGACGTGCTACATGATGATATATTATAAATAATTTTTTTTAAACTTACCGTTATAAGACAATCTCGCCTGTACACTTGTTGGTTGCTATCAAATCCAATAAAAACTCCAGAAGTTCACTAGAACCAAAAGAATAAATAACCAAAATAAATGAACATCCGTGTAGTATCGTCAACAGAATGTAATATTTAGCGAGTTCAGTAAAGTTTAAAATCCCACTTTGTTCCAAGTTTCATATCAACTGCAAGTCCTGGCTGTCTGAACCAAGTTTGGGCTGTAGTCTTGTTGACATAGTCGACCAATCATAAGAGACGTGGCCAATCCTTCAACCAATCATGACTCGAGCGTGAACAATTTGTAAAAGGTAGCAGACGATCGGGGTCAAAGTGCGAGGTCAGTGTTCATTGAAAAACTCCAACGTGTCCCAACATGAAACTTGAGGAAGGAGAGGGGGGGACAAATATTTCCCGAACATGTGTCAAATTTGGGAGTCGCCAGCTGTCAAGGGAATCCTAAATAAATGACCGGTCACTTTTGAGTTCACGGAGTGCAGAACGGAAGTGGGATTCCAACTAGAAGACAGCCTTGGAAGAACATCCTGCATGTTGTTGGACCTAATTGCTGTACTTTAGACAAAGACCAGAACGATGATTGAAAGAGAAAGTGCGAAATCGTTCGTCTTTCTTCTCCTTTTGTCGTCACACTGTTACCGGGTTGTTGCACAGTGTCGTAGTTTTCTGTTTTTGTCTTCTGCTGTTCTAATGGCTTGGGTGATTGTTATTTTTTCTCATTCACAGTATTCTGCTATGCCATCTAACCATCTTTTTCGTGGTCTTCCTTTCGCCTTCTTTTCTAATGTTTTCTTGTAGAAGACTTTATACTGTGGAGTTTGGATGCATTCTTTTTAAGTGGCCAAACCACTTCATTCTTTGCTTCTTAATGCAATTCAAGCAAGGTTCTGCTTCAACTTTCTTTCTAATGCTGATGTTGGTGACTGTCTTCTCTGGTGTTGTTGGTAACTTTTCGAAAGGTAGCGCATTTCTCATGTAGTTATTTTTTGTGACTGCGCTTTGCCATGTTTGGCTCTGGTAAAACAAAGTAGGTATGAAAATGCTGTTGGTCATCTGTTGCTTAGCTGTCGGTGATCCTCTTCTTCTTCTCGTTCGTTCTTTACGACCAATTTTAATCACTCTTTGTGATATGTTTAATCTTTGCCAAGAACGTGTATACGTTGCAATTGGTTTGGTAGGCCCCTAAACGCATAGACTTCTACACGCTTAGGACATGTGCATCCGATTTCAGCCAAACCTCCATAGGCGCCTTTTACGACATTCTTGGCAGATAACAGTAGTTCTATTCTTTACACCCCAAATTTGGGCCCCGGTAACCACTCGGGCGGTCAGTGTTCCTAATTGTTGTACATAAGACAAAGACCAAAGCGATGATTGAAAGAGAAAGTGCGAAGACGCTCGTCTATACGAAATGATAACAGGCAAGTGTGAAAGTCTGAAGGAAAAGCAAATATGCGAGCACACAAAACACCAGTCGATCTCTGTTTATTTGGGGTAGGGTGTCAGTTTATTAAAATAAATAGTCGTTTCTGGACCACCTAACCAGCGCAATGTCGTCATGCACTGGATACCGGCTCACTGGGGAGTACCAGGATACAAGACAAGTAGTGCAACTGGGCAAGAAAGGTATTACAAGAGAGCAGTCGAATGTACTAACCGATATATATCATCAAAAAGAAAAGGATGCAATCAAATGTGAAGTCAGTGCTGTTCTATAGCTCGGAGACATGGAAGACAACAAAAGAACACATCAGAAAACTACAGACCTTCATACAAAACACGTTTACGTAAAATAGAGAGACTGGGATGGTATAAGATTACAAACGAGGAACTCAGAGAAAGAACTAAGCAGATACCAGTAGAGAAAGAGCTAAGGAAGATACGCTGGCGATGGATAGGACACACATTGAGAGAGTATTGCAAGACAAGCACTGTTTTGGAACCAGCAGGTAAAGAGGTGTAGGAGAAGGTCTAGACGTGCCTGAAGAAGAGAGCAGGACAGGAGACTGATATTAAAAGGATAGGTAAAACATTGGAAAGAATTTAAAGGAATAGCAGGAGAGAGGAATAGCTGGAAAAAGTTTGCTGAAGACCTGTGCTCCGTTGGGAATTGAAAGATGAAGAAGAACAGAAGAAATAAATAAATTCCCAAATACTAATTGGTTCAGGAACAACGTACTAGCACTGTGTTAAATCGGCTTCTCAAAATTGGCTCCAGTAGCATGGCTAAAGTGGGGCTAAAAAAATAAATACGAAAGGCATTTGCTTTCCGAATTGAGTGGTTTCTGTGGTATAGTTATGCAGCACTTATTTTCCAAAGCATATATACCTTTTACCACTCCTATCGGAGACGGATGATAAAACGTTGGTTTCGTATTCAATTTGAGCATGTAAAAGAACCATCGGCAGTTCAAAATCGAGAAGAGCAGGCTGGAAAACCGCTGACCTGACAAAATTATAAAAAAAAGATTACAAATAAAATTCCTAGAAAAATATCTTCACCATCTTCAAAATTACATCGCGGACCCTTGCCGGTGCTACGGAGTAGTTCGTGCATTGCAGCTGAGATCTCCATGTGTAAGAAAAAGATCGGAACACACACTGTTACTCACCGAAGTGAAATGATGATGATCCTAACAAGCAATCAAACAATCAATCAGTAAATCCACTAACTTGTTAAATGTCCATGCTTCATACTCATACGGACAGGTCAGGACTAAAGTAAGGTTTACTTCTTCTTCTTCTTTACGTTCGTTCTTTACCACCAATTTTAATCACTCTTTGTGATATGTTTGATCTTTGCCAAGAACGTGTATACGTTGCACATTGGTTTGGTAGGCTCCTAAACGCATAAGACTTCTACACGTTTAGGACACATGCATCCGATTTCAGCTAAACCTCCTTAGTCGCCTCTTACGACATGCGTGCAGGTAACAGTGGTTCTATTCTTTACACCCCAAATTTGGACCCGGTAACCACTCGGGCGGTGTCCATGCTTTATACCCATACGGACGGGTCAGGACTAAAGTTAGGTTTAGAAATTCACATTCAAAATTATTATAAATCGTTATAGAACTGACATATCCAACTGTTTACTCCAGTAATCCTCTAAGTGGCCTTCAGTTTTAGATAAGTCTTCGTATCAGGTAGCATTAACCTCAACAGCCGGACAAACCGTCCACTTTAACCCTTAACCAGCGATAGTCTAATCCTCCAAATCAAGAGGTCATCTGATTTCATAAAACTAGAAAAGAGAAGACAAGTTGAACACGAAACTAAATACGAATTACATTGAAATATGGAAAATGGCAGGTTTACAAAGATCAATCGCCCGAGTGGTTACCGGGGCCCAAATTTGTGGTGTAAAGAATAGAATCACTGTTACCTGCGAAGAATGTCGTACGATGGGACTAATGAGGTTTGGCTGAAATCGGATGCACGTGTCCTAAACGTGTAGAAGTCTATGCGTTTAGGGCCTACCCGCCCGAGTGGTTACCGGGGCCCAAATTTGGGATGTAAAGAATAGAACCACTGTTACCTGCCACGCATGTCGTAAGAGGCGATTAATGAGGTTTGATGAAATCGGATGCATGTATCCTAAACGTGTAGAAGTCTATGCGTTTAGGGGCCTACCAAACCAATGTGCAACGTATACACGTTCTTGACAGAGATCAAACATATCCCAATAGTGATTAAAATTGATCGTAAAGAACGAACGCAAAGAAGAAGAAGAGAAGGAGAGGAGCCTACCAAACCAATGTGCAACGTATACACGTTCTTGGCAAAGATCAAACATATCACAAAGAGAGAACGAGCGCAAAGAAGAAGAAGACTAAGGTCAAGACGTGGAAAGAAACTGCAGAAAAAAAGAGGCAACTCGAAAGTATCATTGATTGATTGATTGATAGGACCATCATCATTGCACTTCGATGAGTAACCATGTGTGCTCCGTTCTCTTTCTTATACAGGAAGATCTCAGTGGCAGTGCATGAGCTCCGTAGCACCTGCGAGGGTTCGCGATGTAATTGTGAAGATGGTGAAGATATGTTTGTAGAAATTTTATTTTAAATCTTTTTCTAAATGAATTTTGCCAGTGGCAGCGGCTTTCCAGCCTGTTCTCGATTGTTAACTGCCAACAATTATTTTACATGCTCAACTTGAACAATGTACCTACGTTTTATCGTCTGTCTCCGACAGAACTAGGAACTCGATTTCTGTACAATGAGATCACGGATCTCTAGAAAAATATCTCGATGGCTCTATGAGGCAGCAAACCGAGTACATTTGAAACGAGAGACGAGAACGTAACATCTACGCCACATAGACCCCCGAGGTACATGTACTGAGGTACAAGGTGGAAATATCAAAATCAAGGTGACATTACATTTATCAGATTGAATAGTTCTGGTGTCCTTCTCGACCTCATTTCATGTCGTTCAAGATCGCTATCCTAGTTTCTTGTTTTTTGAAAAATATAAAAATAAAACAGGCTATATTGTATAAATGTATATTTCAAAAGAACATTATAAACATTCCATACATAAATTTCTGTCATAATCCTTTAGGCTCGAACGTCTGCTGTTGACTGTACCTACATCCAAAACAAATTTGTAAGAAACCGCCACAATGTGTCAACATTTCTACAATAGATACGATTCAGGTCAATGGTTAGATTTGGCCAGATTGGATACAATTTTGGTTTCAGTTTACATTTTTGGCTTTTATTCCGATACTTCAAGCTTATATCTTTCTGTATACATTTTGTGATATCAACCACGCGTGGAGGGTTAGACCATGTGGTGTCTGCGTGTTATATTGTTTGCTTAAAGCGACGTGACATAGGTGTATATTAACATATTATAGGTAGCATTTTACTTAGGGGTATATATGGAGAAGGGATTAAGACGTTTGCATGTCGTTCTAAGAGTTGTGGGTTCGAATCCAGCCTTAGAATTGCTTTTAAGTTGCAGAGTTCGTGCTTTGTGCAATATTCTCGACAGGTGGAGGGCCATTTTTGCGGAGAGTGACAGATCTATCTAGGGTCAAATCCGGTGCAAGTGAGACAATCTTTCTTCTTTAGGTATTTTAGAAGCGACTTTTGTTCCCTGTCATTTAATAAGAATGCAACCAAACGTCATTGTATACATAGTCTTCTACAACCGAACACCAGAAAGGAAGGCGAGAGAAAGATCATGAAAAAGATGGTTAGATGGCATAGCAGAATCTGGTCAAAAAGGAAAAAATAGTTATAACTCAAGCCACTAGAGCAGTGCAAGACAAAAACAAAACCACGACACTGGGCAAAAACACCGAATGCAATGTGACGACAAAAGAAGAAGAAGAATAAGTAAGTTTGCAGCTGGTCTACAAGGCGCGTAATCACTGACTGTTTCGTTTGTCGACAGCCAAGGAAATACACAGAAGAAGTAAGTTTGCAGCTGGTCTACAAGGCGCGTAATCACTGACTGCTTCGTTTGTCGACAGCCAAGGAAATACACAG
Organism: Arion vulgaris; assembly: GCA_020796225.1. NCBI lineage: Eukaryota > Metazoa > Mollusca > Gastropoda > Stylommatophora > Arionidae > Arion > Arion vulgaris. The sequence continues at coordinate 37,337,199 of CM036764.1, forward strand.
AATAAGTAAGTTTGCAGCTGGTCTACAAGGCGCGTAATCACTGACTGCTTCGTTTGTCGACAGCCAAGCAAATACACAGAATAAGTAAGTTTGCAGCTGGTCTACAAGGCACGTAATCACTGACTGCTTCGTTTGTCGACAGCCAAGGAAATACACAGAATAAGTAAGTTTGCAGCTGGTCTACAAGGCACGTAATCACTGACTGCTTCGTTTGTCGACAGCCAAGGAAATACACAGAAGAAGAATGAGTATGGTAGTGGGGGACTGCCTAGAGTAGTTGATAGTAGCTCGGTCTGCTAGCTGTGAGACGCCTCATAGCTCGGGTTCGAACCTACTGTCCGGCATTTGTTCGAGTCCCCTGGTCTTACTCAGGACGATAACGTGAGTACCTCTGAAGTCGGAGAAAATCTGCCTGTATGGCGAGGGAATACTAATTACGAGTACATTGAGCACACGGCTGCCAGTGTAAAGTAATTTACAATGTGCACGCTGCTGCCATTGTAAGAAATTGGAAAAACAGATTTTCACGCAAAATCAGTTTCAGAGATGGAACTTCGTCTGAGTTGAAAGCGGACGAAAAAAAAAAAAAAGTATGGTAGTTAGATTTCAATTTCAAGAACCCCAAGCTTGTCAACTATTTTCATACCATGAATGAAATAAAATCGAAGCATATCCTTTACAAGAAGTCATGAACCACAGTAAACGAGTCGTCGATTTTCTAGACGCCACTTAAATGTTAGTAGTTTGTCACTGCTTTCTGAAAGGTGGTGATCTATTTTTTACTGTTTATAAAAATCCACAGGAACAAATCGCTTTCAAATTTCCCGCAGCGGAATTTGAACCAGGTCCTCTTGTGTTATGATCGAGCTCACTTCCGCTTAAGCTAAAGACTCCCACATACCTTGAATGTTACCAAGTTATGACCAGAAGTGTTTTGCGACATTTTAACACAAAGTTCACGTTGTTTGCAGTAGGTATATCACATTTGAAATACTGTCAGTTATATTAAATATCTACCATCACAAATGTTCGGTGTAGCAAACCCGAACAAAAAATTGTATGACGAAATCGGATGTGCTGATCTTCTTCTTCTTCGATCGTTCTAGGCCTGTTTTAATCATTCTCATTGTGATATATAAACAGCCACACATCAGAACGTGATGTACGTGCACCAGCCTTCAGCACCTATTGGAGCCCAGTTGCTTATCCTTCGGTGGGGTGTTCGTTTTCAGCCAGCTTTTGATTTACTAGGGTGAGCTTTCCTTAGGATTCGATCAGCTTTGCCTTATTTTTGGGCTTTGTGATCTACGCCGGGACAGTGAGTTACGCTGTTTATGCCCGTTCTGACTGAGAAATATTTCTCGGGGCTTGTAAGCTTATCCTCGGACGGCGTCTTACTCGTATAAGACACCGTGTAAAGTATCGGCCTTCGCCAATGTTCAGACCCGAACTTCCTGTTTGATCCGTACATTGTCGGCCTTGCTTTACCGTACATTTTTGAGTTTGATCCGGGAAGGAACATTCTCAGCCTCTTCTAGACGTGTATTGGTACGTGGCAATTTGCAATTAACCTCGAAAGCACTGGCATGGGGCCGAGTACAAACAATGTAGAGGGTCGTTTCAGTCGGCACTATCAGCGTAACTGAGGATTTTGCGCTCGCCGCCATCACCCGCCCCAGTTATTCCGGGGATGTTAGTTACGACTGCAATCGAACCTGCCCGGTTGCCCCAAGGCTGGCAGTTCCGTTAGGCATCACCAACCTCAGTTCTTCCGGGGATGTTAATTTAATCGCACAGTACCTTGCACGGTTTTCCCAGGGCGGGTAGTTTCGTTATGCACTAAACGCAACTTGTTCTTTTGCGCTCGGCAAACCTTGCCCAGTACATGTATCTGCACCGGGCTACCAATGCGGGTCAGCTGCAATCTTCTCTCGCACCAACACGAGGGTAGACTTTTATTCGTTACGGTCCTGTCTTATTTATTCTTGCCGACGGGCTGGCAATGTTTGCCCCTCCTCAGGGCTTCGAGCTCTCCTACGTGGGCATACGTTTGGTCACTGGATGCACCTCTCATCCATGTCTGAGACGTTTCGTTGCTGTTTCTTTGCGTTCAGGGACTTGGGCAATATCTTGTTGGACATCGGTCAGAGATTTATGCATTTTCTTTGTATGTATCTGTATCGTGTTTCCGTACTTGCACTGCTACCACTACCAGTAGTTTTCTCTCCACGATCCCTGCCCCTCTTAGCCAGACCGGATCCATAGTCTGTTTCCAGGGTCACCGCGTGGAGGTTGGGGCAGGGTCTTGGTTAGCGCGCCCCCCTCGCTAACCCTGGCTCATGTTACCACCATGACCTCATGAGCCTTTATTGAACCTCGACTGATTTAATGAGCCATTCGCAGTTTCACCGTGAGACAGTGTGAACTTAGACATGCATGGCTTAATCTTTGAGACAAGCATATGACTACGGGCAGGATCAACCAGATAGCTGTCATGGACGAGACCGGACCGACAATGCTCGGGGTAGGTAGACAGCGCTCTGTGCAGAGCGGATCCCGACGTCCCCGGCGAAAATGCGAAATTGAAGCGAAACGACCGAGCGCTCGCTTCCCACAGTTTTGCCGGCAAGACTTGCGCCTCGCCAAGCAAAGAACGACACCATGTTACTACCTGCGGACCACAAGCTCGTTGCAGAGCCGGGCCTTTTAACGAGACCACCGTCGAGCGTTTAAAATTTTAGACTGACTGCATCACACCGCGACCGAGAAACTCCGATATACGGACACACACACATTACAACAAAACCTACTCTCAAATCACATCAAAATCACAATGAGTGTATTATAAAATGTTTAAACTATTGTACTTATGCTCCTCCTTCTTTGCGTTCGTTCTTTACGACCAATTTTAATCACTCTTTGTGATATGTTTGATCTTTGCCAAGAACGTGTATACGTTGCATATTGGTTTGTAGGCCCCTAAACACGTAGACTTCTACACGTTTAGGATACATGTATCCAATTTCATCCAATATCTCCTTAGTCACCTCTTACGACATGCATGGTAGGTAACAGTGGTTCTATTCTTTACACTTCAAATTTGGGCCCCGGTAACCACTCGGTGTGTACATAAACTGTTAAAAACTGTGATCTAGTGAGGTTAAAATGCTGAATGTAGTTCCGGGTTAGGAACTTCAAGTTGTCACTCTCATCAAACAATAATGTTCATAGGCGTATATCGTAATACCCAAATATAAGGCGAAAAATGATAATTAAAGAGCAATAAACACACGAAACAGCCGACAAGTGACCGTTCCATTGACTAATTCTAGAAGGGTTGTTAATGCTCCTAAACTGGAGCGACCAAACCCAGTCAGAAAAATTTGCAGCGCTAAAAAGATTTTAATGTGTTCATCATACGATGCAAAAAGGAACGCCGAGCTTAGTAAAAAAATGACTGGACACATGCATCCGATTTCAGCCTAACCTCCTTAGTCGTCTCTTACGACATGCATGACAGGCAACAGTGGTTCTATTCTTTACAACCCAAATTTGGGCCCCGGTAACCACTCGGGCGACAAAGAGTGATTAAAATTGGTCGTAAAGAACGAACGCAAAGAAGAAGAAGACAATAAGAATGATACAATTGGCAGCGAAGAACGAACACTAAGAAGAAGAAGAAGAAGAAGATCAAACGTTATTTTAGATTTTCCATCAAAGCGAAAATCACGGTCAACCTAAGTATAAAGTAGCTAGCTCAAGTGGAAATTTCAAGAAACCATTAAACTAACGTCAAGCCCAGATTGTCTTCGATTCGAACATGCATTAGTGAATGTTTGCATCTTTAGCCACTCTATGGATTCACGGTATGGTCAATGATTTTTTTTTTCTGTTGTGTGCATAAATGAAAAATCCTAACCTGAACAGCTTCTCGGCGACAGCACTCACTGCAGCCATTAAATTCATCAGGCACTCATCCCACCTGTCCCACACCGTCCTAAAAAGCGGTACTGCATGCAGTAACGGCAGTTTTACGACCTCTATAGTCACGCTGCTGGTAGTTGTCGCATATGTGTGACCTGCCTTTTTGATGACTTTTCCTTTAGTTTTTTTTTTTTTTTTTCCAGAAGCACTTGAGCTTTTCAGCTCTTCGGCTCGGTGCCATGGACATCGTAACCCTTCGGTTCGGTGCCACGAACACCGTGAATCTGGGGAATCTGTGGCTTTTTCTGCCTGCCCACGGAATTGAACCTGTACACACAGAGGGCTAGTCACCCACAGTCCAACGCGCTACGAACACGCTGGGCACGCGGGCTTTCCTTTAGTTCTAGCCGTCAAGGCCCATGCACACCCACCGACTGTGCCGAATCACGGAACAATCAGTGAAGACAACATCATCTTCCTCCGATGTGTAGTCATTTATTACTGCTTCGACTTCTGCGTTGACTATTGTAGGTAGCAAATTGGGAATTGGTATGTTTACCATGGTGACTACCACAAAGGATTGTCTGCAGACGTAAAGTGCTCTCTCTTTCAAATATTAGGTGATAAATGTATTCAAATGTGATATATCATAAGAACGGCATATTTGACTATATTGGTGCTGTTTATGTATATGGAGTGAAACGCTCAAAAAAATCTGACACAGGCAAAAAAAAAATGGCATATCTTGTTATTTAACTCTGACAACGCCTGACCAGTCCATCATTGTTTAAAATTCTTTTTTGTATATGATTATATCCATATACATAACAGTTGATTTGTTAGGTACCACCTATACGTTCAGTAGTTTGCCAGTTCGTTCCGAATGGTGCGGTTTATTTTTACCGTCTGCTTTATTGTGGTTGAAGGATTTTTTTGACTTCTTAATCGGTTATCAGTTTCTTCATAATTCTTCATGCTATGCCGCTGGGAGTCTAACTTTTGGCTGGTCTAACCAAGCCGGACAGACTGAAGGTGAAACTCCAGACCAATGAGCGAGGAGCAAGATGGGGGTCCCAATAAGGTGACAGCCCAGAACCCATCGACGAGTGATTGATTGATTGATAGGTCCATCATCATTGCACTTCGGTGAGTAACCATGTGTGCTCCGATCTTTTCTTACACAGGAAGATCTCAGCTGCAATGCACGAACTCCGTCGTGTCGGCAAGGGACCCCGATACAATCTTGAAGATGGTGAAGATATTTTTGTAGAAATTTAATTTAAATCTTTTCTTATCAGTTTTGCCCGGGCAACGGCATTCCAGTCTGCTCTTCACGAGAACTGGCAAGGGTTCTTTTACGTGCTCAAATTGAACACGGGATCTACGTTTTATCGTCCGTCTCCGATAGGACTAGGAACTCGATCTCACTTACACTTAGATCAGGAATCTCTGGAAAAATATCCATATGGCTCCACGAGGGAGCGAACCTGGTACCTTTGACTCGAGAGACGAGCATCTAACCTTTACGTGTTAAGTGTAAATGCTCTAGATGCCCCAACCTACCCACAGCTAGGAGACAAATAGCAACTCCCTCTCCCCCCCTTGAGGATGACATCCTTCTACTTCTATGACACTTTCCCAAAGTCTAAGTCCAAGAAGCACATCTTGTACAAAATGCATTTATGTGAACCTAACAGTAGAAGGAAGGAATCACATATAGTAAGACGGCTCTAACTAAATCCGGGTAGACAGACTGCGTCAGCAGTGGACTGCAACTGTCTAGATCAGCGTTTCCCAAAATGGGCGGTACGCCCCTGTGGGATTGAAGCCTTCTAATGGGGAAGGGGGAGGAAGATAGTGGATTCAGACGCATGTAGGGGACATTCAAGAGATTAGGGGTCGGTAACTCCTTAAAGAAGAAATTAATAATTTATATTTTAAAATAAATTATTTTCGTGATTTGGCGATTGAATAATCTTTTAAAATTTGAATTCTGCATTTTAATTCATCTTATGCCCGTCTCACACGATCCATTTTTTCATATATTTTCTATTTCATGCATATAATTATGTGAAAGTTAGCGTCTGTAGCTCAAGCGGTAGTGAGCTCGATCACAAACACAAGCGTACCTGGTTAAAACAAAACACGTAATCACAAAGTACTGTAGTTTTACAAATTACAAAAACAATGACAAAATACAGCAACGTTTCGACCAACAAGGCCTTTATCAAGCAAACGAACAACAGGAGTGACAAATTTAAAAAAACAAATGGACGACCAAATACAAACGTTTCTAATGAAAATCTGGGAATAAAAACGAATAACGAAATAAATGTAACACAAAAACACACATAAAAACTAGAAATAGAACGAAAGAGAAACAATGAAAAATCTAGTAAATATATAACTTGAATACATGCAACATATACCCATATAGATTACAAGGCATGGTAAGAGAAAGTACTAAAAAGCATAGGAATATAATACGTTGAGCCCACGTGGTCGCAAGGTACCATACAAAGAAATCAACCGATTCTCCAGAGCAAATCGACTGCGATCATCCGAGGAACATGATCGAATGGCTGTGACCTGGACATCGTGAGCTCCTAAATGGCCAGTATCATTGAAATGGGTGGCTACAGGGTCACAGAGCATTGGCGTATGTCGCGCAAGTGTTGGGCGAATCGGTCACTGAGCCTCTTGCCTGTCTCGCCGATATAAGCCTTGTTACACCGCTTACAGATAACGGCATAGATAAGATTACGGGACTCGCATGTGAAACCATCGTCAATAAGAAACGTGGCTAAAGGAAAGATACAGTACGCGTCTGTATCACATAAGCACACGTGTTGCAACGCCGACGCCACACTGGACAGTGCCAAAATGAGTCTGGATATTGGACTTAAGGCGACTGTGTACTAACATATTCTTAAGACTTCTGTCCCGTCTGTAAGCCACCAAAGGTTAGTTGGGGAAGACAGAACGGGTCTCAGGATCTGACAAGGATAGACAGATGACGGAATAAAACATGTTTCACCAGTGAATTATGGGGGTGGAAAGTTAAGATAAGGTTGCCATGGGTACTAAAATGGGACCTAGTTATGCTTGTCTATTCATGGGTTATCTTGAACACCTAGTATGGACTACATATGATGGCCCCTTCCGTCTGTCTATCACAGATACATTGATGACTGTATTGGCATTACTGATATGCCTGAAGCTGATTTGTCACGCTTCATTAATTTCATTAATGCTTTCAACCCTTCTATTCGTTTTACTTCTCACATCTCCACTACTTGTGTCAACTTTCTTGACATTACTATCACCATATGCCTATCCACTATCACTACATCAGTATATTACAAGCCTACTGATGCACATAGTTTTCTCCTTTATACTTCTTCCCATTCCCGGGCTTGTCGTGACTCTTTGCCATTCTCGCAGCTCTTGCGCCTTCGTCGCCTTTGTAGCGAGGACGATGATTTTCTTGAGAGAGCTCGCGAGATGCTTGATTTCTTTCGCATGCGCCTATACCCGGAGAGGGTGCTTGTCTCGGCTATGCATCGAGTTCAGAAAATCACTCGCCAGCAGACCCTTACCAGCCAGCATAGGACTACTAACTCTGACAGAGTAAAACTTATCTTAACTTTCCACCCCCATAGTTCCCTGGTGAAAATGTTTTATTCCGTCATCTGTCTATCCTTAAGTCAGATCCTGAGACCCGTTCTGTCTTCCCCAACTATCCTTTGGTGGCTTACAGACGGGACAGAAGTCTTAAGGATATGTTGGTACACAGTCGCCTTAAGTCCAATATCCAGACTCATTTTGGTTCTGTCCAGTGTGGCCGTCGGCGTTGCAACACGTGTGCTTATGTGATACAGACGCGTACTGTATCTTTCCTTTAGCCACGTTTCTTATTGACGATGGTTTCACATGCGAGTCCCGTAATCTTATCTATGCCGTTATCTGTAAGCGGTGTAACAAGGCTTATATCGGCGAGACAGGCAAGAGCTCAGTGACCGATTCGCCCAACACTTGCGCGACATACGCCAATGCTCTGTGACCCCTGTAGCCACCCATTTCAATGATACTGGCCATTTAGGAGCTCACGATGTCCAGGTCACAGCCATCCGATCATGTTCCTCGGATGATCGCAGTCGATTTGCTCTGGAGAATCGGTTGATTTCTTTGTATGGTACCTTGCGACCACGTGGGCTCAACGTATTATATTCCTATGCTTCTTAGTACTTTCTTTTCCCATGCCTTGTAATCTATATGGGTATATGTTGCATGTATTCAAGTTATATATTTACTAGATTTTTCATTGTTTCTCTTCCGTTCTATTTCTAGTTTTTATGTGTGTTTTTGTGTTACATTTATTTCGCTATTCGTTTTTATTCCCAGATTTTCATTAGAAACGTTTGTATTTGATCGTCCATGGAAGGGAATGAATATGGGGAATGGGAAATGGAGGTCCGCAAAAGCGGAGAGATGGGGTCGCTGGCAAACTGTTATAATGGGGGGCGTTGCAAAAATTATCTCGTGCAAAATGGGCGGTGTACCTTAAAAGTTTGAGAACCTATGGTGGTCTAGATGCATGGCAAACTAAAAAAAAAATGTCCCCAGTAACGGAATGTGTCAGCCATTATTGAGGAAGAGAAATCAACACATACTAATAACTCATTGGTCAGGTTTGATGAATATATTAAAAATGATCTTAATATTAAAGTAAACAACATTCTTTGGGTTTTCCGATCTTCATTTTTTTTTTCATTTTAAATTACAAAAAATACCTGAAAATGTTATTCATTAAACTAGGCCGTCATGCCTGGATACTAAATATAGAACAAAGGTACAAGAGTTACCCAACTGTGACGTGTACTATGTGAACATTGAAAAGCTGAAATTCTTGGCTACCGTCTTAAGGAACGTGAGACTCTTACAACATGTGTTTCATATTTGTATGTATAAACATATATTTGTATGTGTATTCATGTTTGCTTTTCATATGGTGACGTGACAAGAATATCAGACGTGGGAAAAATAAATTCTCACGTTTAAACAGTGACAGAGGGTGAAGGTTTGAAAAAGTGTTGACTGTTGCACATTGTAAATGTGACATTAGTTGGTTCTGTGGAGAAGTCAATTTAATTCTTGTATAACGCTCGTGTGGTGCAGGGACCCGCATGGGAAGCAAATAGTAGTATCACTACAACCTACAACCCCCATGATTTTCCACTGGAACCCCCAGGGCAATAGAGGTAGGGGAAGACCTAGGAACACCTGGAGACGGGAGTTGGAGACGGAATGCAAGAAAATGGGGAGAGAGTGGAGAGATCTGGAAAGGATTGCCTTGGATAGGCGGGCTTGGAAGGCCTTGGTTGCGGACCTATGCTTCCCTAGGGGCGAAGTGTGAAGAAGAAGAAGACTGTAACCTACAAGGCATGTCGTAAGAAACGACTGAAGTAGGGGCCTAGGAAGCTTCCTAGTAAATGAAAAGCGTCGCAGAAGTAGGATGTGCTGGTCTAGTAGGCGTATAACTGGCACAAAGTACAATCGTTCTTATGCTCAGATCACATACAAATCACACAGAGTGGTTAACAAGTGGTCGATATTGAGCGTTCGTAGCAGAAGAAGAAGAAGAATAAGAAGAAATTCTTGTATAATTGAAAGTAAAACAGATTGCTGTGCTATTCAGAGATACACTTCTTTCTTTCTTTTCTCTATTCTTGTTTTGCCTCACGATAAGAAGAGATTTCTAGAACGGGTTGTGTGTGCGCTTCAAAAACAGTGTCTTGCGTCTCCTGTTATCTCTGAGATCCACCTTTTGCTTTGTATCCACTGTATCGGAGTAAACTTGCTTATAGAGGCGCACTGTCTGCTGGTAATCTGCTTATATGGCGGAGCCATTTCATATGAGATACATCATCATCCTCATCATCAGGTGTCGTGCCGGCTGGAGTAGGCTATCATGAATCTCCACAAATCTCTGTCTTTGGTGTTTGCTATCAACTCAGATATTGACACGTTGCAGTACTTCAGAGTTGGTTATCTTGTGGTACCACCTGATGTTCATAATCTTGCGGAGACATCGAAGGTGAAAGATGTTAAGTCTCCTCTCGTGTCTTGAGTAGGCTGTCCATGTTTCTGAGCCACATAGTAAAGAAATAATTACACAGGCTTGATATATTTGAATCTTCGTCTGCAATGTCAGTTTTGTGTTGTTCCACGCTCGCTTTGATAGTTTGCCTAATGTAGTAGCCGCACTCCCTACACGAGCGTTGATTTCTTCATCAAGAGAAAGGCTGGCAGTGACCATGGGCCCGAGATAGCAAAATTTTTGAACTGGTGTTAGATGGTTACCATTTAAAGTGATATTTGTTGTGTTACCTCCTTGACATAGTACAACTGTTTTGGAAACACTTATAGTCAGAGAAAATAGGTCACATGCCTTTGACAAATTATTGACTAGGCATTGCAGTGTAGTCTCACTGTGGGCGACTAAGGCAGCATCGTCAGCGAAAGGAGGTCCTTGAGAAGTATTTCCGTCGTTTTTGTCTTGGCTCAAGCGAGCCAAGTTAAAGATGAACCATCAGATCTAGTGCGGATGAAAACATCACCATCAGCGTTCCCTAAGGCTTGGTTCAAAAGGACTGCGAAGAAGATGCCAAAGAGGGTGAGGGCAAGGACACAACCCTGCTTGACTCCACTCTTAACCTCGAAACTATCAGATGTGCTACCATCGAACTGTATGCTGGCTTTCATGCCTTCATCAATCAACTGGAGCAACTTTGGGGACAGCCAATATGCTTCAGTATTTTATAAAGACTTGGCCTGCTGACTGTGTCAAATGCCTTAGTCAGATCCACGAAAGCAATACATATAGGCTTACTCTGCTCTCTGCACTTCTCTTGTAGCTGTCGAAGGGTAAATATCATGTCAGTTGTTGACCGTCCAGCTCTGAATCCACATTGCGACTTTGGGAGAACACGCTCTGCTAGTTTCTGTAGTCGTTTAGAAAGGACTAGTGCAAAAGCCTTGCCTGTGACACTTAAAAGGGAGATGCCTCTGTAGTTGTTACAATCCCCCTTATCCCCTTTGTTCTTATAGAGCGTCACTATCTTTGTATACCTCATGTCCTGAGGAAATGCTCTCTGAATAAGGAGAGGGTAGAGGTGAAGCAGAAGGACATCCCTATTATATTTGAGGATTTCTGCAGGAATGTTGTCTAGTCCAGCACTAAATAACTGGTATTCTAAACGCAATTAACAAGGACTTGGTGCATATACTTCTTCTCATTTTCTGGAACGAGGTACATAGAGTATTTATTTATGTTCTTTTTTGTTTGCTCTAGTAAACAACTTATAACAAGCTATATCAAGTACCGATCTTTAAGTTAGACGTGGCTCACATATAAGATGCAGCGTTAGTGATCTCGAGCCGTGGACATTTTGGGGTTTTTCTCTGTTATGTAAAAGATTTAAACCTCTTTACATCCCCAATTTGGGGATCAAGAGAGAGATATATTCTCAATTTGGGGATCGAGGGAGTGATATATCCCTAAATTTGCATGAAAACGGCTTTAAATTATGTTTATTTTAGATTTTAAACTGAAAATGATTTGTGCCTTCTCAATTTGCTCACGAAAATTAGTTTTATCGTCGGTCTCCGATACTGTTAGGCACTCGATCTCGCTTACGTGCGGTAAGGATCAATGCAACAAATACGATGACTTCCACGAGAAACGAACCGATTACTTTTGTATTGTGAGGTGAACACTTCAACATCACTGAGACCCCTAGCAATAAGGTACATTTAGAAACGAGTTGTAAACAATAATTAAGCAAACCAGACATATTTCTGTGTCACGAAGTTAAGTATGAGAGACGGAGTAAGATAGAGAGAAAGAAATGAAAGAGAGAGAGAGAGAGAGAGAAAGAGTGTTGAGTATGGGACTATGTGAGAAATCGAAAATTGTCATCACATCACTTTATTCTCATTTCTGAGACTTCGCTGGAGGAATGTATTAGAGGGATTAAGACTCCTTGCCCGAAGCTGTCACCACACGTGTGCAGGTCATCAGTTTTATTTTTTCCCCAACTGAAAAGACTTTTGACACCACCAAGCGATCGAACACGGTACATGTTCATCAGGAAACACCACCGCACTTAACCCCTCGGCCACCCGCTCTCTCCAATCCTGGCATAGGTAGGAAAAAAAGAGTGAAAGAGAAAGAAAGAGAGAGAGAGAGAGAGAAAGAGATAGGGTACTGTTCAGCTCTTCTTCTCTTCTTCTTTGCTTTCGTTCCTTATGACCAATTTTAATCACTCTTTGTGATATGTTTGACCTTTGTCAAGAACGTGTATACGTTGCACATTGGTTTAGTAGGCCCCTAAACGCATAGACTTCTACAAGTTTAGGACATGTGCATCCGATTTCAGCCAAGCTTCCTTAGTCGTCTGTTACGACATGCGTGGCAGGTAACAGTGGTTCTATTCCTTACACCCCAAATTTAGGCCCCGGTAACCACTCTGGTGAACTGTTCTGGTGAATATAAAAGCACAAAATGCAGAAACGAGATATATAAAACGTATAGTTTATGAAGGATTATGACTAGATAAGTTGTCAAGTTATAATCCACCCTGGAAAAAATGTTATTTGGACGACCATGATAATGAATAAACAACACAAGAATTATTCCGAAATAATTTGTAAACAAAATTATCAGACAAGTTGTGGCCTCTTTGAGTTTAATATCATTCAGAATTGATAAATATACACGATTATTATAAATTAATTAACCCGTTGGTTATAATTTGATGTTCGCTAAATAGAACATGTACCAAACTAAAAAGGAAGCTGCATATTTTTTAATATCCTCACTAACAGCGTTAAATAAGCGTAAATATTTTTGTTTCGTATCTCAAATTATGTTTGATGATCATAATTTTGGTAAATATCTGAACATTGTCAACAATACTGAAGTCTTATGTTATATATGAGAACATATTCGAAATATTATCATATTATCTTGATATTTGGATCACTAAATTATTTATTGATATATATATATACATATGCGTGTATGTGATGTTTTGATTATCATTACAACGCATATAATAAGTTCAAAGTTTAACATATTGGCATCTGGAAGATGGGTCCCACTTTAGGGTCCATGGGGAAGCCTTTGCGCATGCCCATGCAGAAGGAAGCATCGATCTTAAGAGTGTTGTCTTTAACGGATATGTCATACTCCAGGGTTGCCTTGGTTTTCATGAGCCGGGCTAAGGATAGCTCTGAGGATTTGAGGCGCTCTTTCAAGATGCAAACAGACTCACGGATTTCTGCCACTTCACGTTGCAGCCTGCAGGAAGGAAAAGATAAATGTAAGTTGACAAATTAGAACAAGAAACAAACTAGAACGATAGTAATATAAATATTGAACAAAATAAATCAAGTATACTATAAAAATTAAGTAGGAATGAACAGTAGCACTTTGAACAATAAACAAGTAGAACAATAGTACTGTGAATATTGAACATGATAGAACAATAGTATTGTAAACTGTGGTGAAATAGAGCATGACTTATGAACTTTGAAATGTAGTAGGTACACTTACCGATGTGTTGAAATATAATTTGTACACTTACCGATGTGTTGAAATGTAATTGGTACACTTACCGATGTGTTGAAATGTAATTGGTACACTTACCGATGTGTTGAAATGTAATTGGTACACTTACCGATGTGTTGAAATGTAATTGGTACACTTAACGATGTGTTGAAATGTAATTTGTACACTTACCGATGTGTTGAAATGTAATTGGTACACTTACCGATGTGTTGAAATGTAATTGGTACACTTACCGATGTGTTGAAATACAGAAGGTTAGTTTTTTCGATCCAGAAGCACTTGAGCTTTCAGCTCTTCGGATCGGTGCCATGGACATCGTAACCCTTCGGCTCGGTGCCACGAACACCGTAAATCTGGAGAACCTGTGGCTTTTCTACCAGCCCGCGGAACTGAACCCACACTCACAGGGAGCTTTTCACCAGTCATCCAACGCGCTACGAACACGCTGGGCAAGTGGGCACAGAAGGCTAGTAAGGCCACCAACCTTTGGGAAGATTGGAAGCGGCAGGACCAGTTTGCATCCAAGCAGAGGCTATTAAAGTCAATACAAACATCTCTACGGAACTACTGCACAAATTATTCAGCAGAATATGAGAAACCGAAGAATACTAACAGACTGGAGAGAAAAGTAATTAGGGAAGCTACCAAAGAAAGACGACCCTCAGGGGTGTCGAAACTATAGAGTAATAATGTTGTTATTCGTTGCTGGAAAAATGCAAAGCAGGATCACCCTAAAGAGATCGAGAGATGCCATCAACATAAAACTAAAAGAGATGAACAGGCAGGATTCCGACAAAATAGATTCTGAGCTAACTGGGTAGCAAAGTTAAGCAAAGTATAGCAAGGAGCCCCCACTTTATAACAGATTTGTGGTTTATGAGAAAGTCGTTGACAGAAACGATAGAAAAACCCTCCGAAAATTGATGAGACACTGCCTGTAATTTCGCTTTTTAGGACGGTGCAGGACAGGTGGGACGAGAGCCTCGGGAATTTAATGACCGCATGGCTAGTGCAGTCGTCGCGAAGCTGTTCAGGTTAAGATTTTTCTTATGCCCACAACAGAAACAATCTTTGGCCTTACCGTGAATTAAACACAGTCTTCCGCATGGGAGCCACGCACTAATCCATTCAGGCAGACTCTTTCCACAGAAAATGATTAACCTATTAAGGTCAACATCATCTGTAGATCAGACATTTAGGTTAGCAAGATAAGCTCTTGATATACAACATTTATGTTAGAACAGTCCTTCTCTAGGAGTCTGAGATTTGGAAAATAAATAAGAAAATAGAAGGTATATTGAACGGATTCGAACGACGTCTTCTTAGAAGAATACTTTGGTATACCTAGGAGGATCAGATTAGCAATATCAGACTTCAAGTCACCTGTGTGGTGCCGATGTGCGCAAGTGGAGAACAGAATAGTACCACTGCCACCTACAAGGCATGTTGTAATATGCGACTGACGGGAAGCTACCTTAGTAAATAAAAAGCATCGCAGAAATCGGATGTGCTAGCCTACTTGTAGGCGCATAACTGACACAACGTACAATCCCTCTTAGGTTCAGATTACATACAACTCACACAGAATGGTTAACAAGTGGTCGATATGGAGCACTCGAAGAAGAAGAACTGTAAGCGACTTAATGACAGGTATTCCTACTCTTTAACCTGATAATAATGATGATGATGAATTAAATAATAACTGACATCTTCTTCTTCTTCTTCTTTGCTTTCGTTCTTTACGACCAATTTTAATCACTCTTTGTGATATGTTTGATCTATGCCAAGAACGTGTATACGTTGCACATTGGTTTGGTAGGCCCTAAACGCATAGACTTCTACACGTTTAGGACACGTGCATCCGATTTCAGCCAAACCTCCTATATCGCCTCTTACTACATGCGTGGCAGGTAACAGTGGTTCTATTCTTTACACCCCAAATTTGGGCCCCGGTAACCACTCGGGCGAACTGTCATCTAAAACAACAATAAAAAAAATGAAGAGAGCACACATTTTTTGTTTGTTGAGAATAGATAAGTCAACTTACGATTTCATAACTGGATCATTACAAAGTTCTACATTTATTCGTCTGGTTCTCTCGTCCAACCTTGTTTGGGCCACCTGCATTGGATGTTCCTTGTCTTGGATCGCCTTCCTCAAGAGTGCGATGTTTCTCTCCATATCAAATATCTCCTGCATTGTCTGCAATATTATAAAAAAAATAAAAGTTATATTGAAAGGAACAGTACAACGTACAATCGCTCTTAGGCTCAGATCACATACAAATCACACAGAGTGGTTGACAAGTGGTAGATATGGAGAGTTGGAAGAAGAAGATATTGAAAGAAATAATACAAGAAAACAACATAATATGTCATCTTTGTCGTAAAAATAAAAACCTGTCGTGACTGCCTATCTTTCTTTCTTTTCTTTTGTCCTTCTCTGCTTTTTTGCCGCTAGGCGTAGCAGGTTTAACTGATGATCGGTTTCCGAGATAATGGACGCTCGGTCGCTTGATATGTTGTGGCATTGTGGAGTTTTAAGATGTCTGTAACTCCATCAATCCATCTTTTCTTGGTCTGCCCTTTCCTCTTGATGATTCCATTTTCAGGTTGTACGCTCTTGCAACTGGTTTATTCGGGTTCATTCTGACCAAGTGGCCAAACCATTTGAGTCTCTGTTTTTCAATAAATCTAATAGCAGGTGTTGTTCCGACTGTTCTTCTAATTTCCTCATTTCTTATATGGTCTCTTCTTGTTTTATTTACTGCTTTCCTCAGGCATCTCATTTCGCATGTGGTAATTTTCCTTTCTTGTTCTTTTGTCAGTGCCCATGTATGGCTCTGGTAGCACAGTGTTGGTATAAAGATTGAATTTATAATCTGTCTTTTAGTCACTACTGGAATAGCTGGGTGTTTCAAAATTGGGGTAAGCTGGTATGCAATGTTGTTGGCTTGCTGGATTCTAGTTTCGATCTCTCTGTCCAGTCTACTATCAGATGAGAAGATACTTCCAAGGTATTTGAATTCTCTCACGTGCTTTAGCGTTTGGTCATTTATTTGTATGTTGATATCTTTATGTTCTCTGCTTATAGTCATGACATATTGGCTCAGTATGACGAAAGGATTAAAGCAGCAGAAAACGAATCTCTCTCTCTCTCTCTCGTGCGATCACCTAAAAGACCGATGTACCAGATCTCTTCATAAATTCATTCATGTTGAAATCTGATTCATGCAGCCTTAGCATGAGTGGGTTAGGTCACATCTTCAACGCCATTTGGAGCTCTGGTGCTTATCCTTCGGTGATGTGTCCGGATTCAGCCAGCGTTTACTGGGTTTGCTCTCCCTTTCGCCCTGTATTATTTTGACCTCTAGAAGCATTTATTTTGCGATTCAAATTTAACATTCAATGTCAATTAGTTTAATCCTTTATAACTCCTGTACTGTTTCTCTAAAGTATGACATATTTTATATATTAAATTGTTGCTAATTGGATGTGGAATACATTAATATAATAATATTTTACATCAGTTGATATATGTTTGAGAAAACTAGATTATTGTAGCATAACCATTTTGAAAAAACGAAAAATCATAAAAAATATTTTTACTCTCCGGTTTGTATTACATCTTAATATTCATAGATTTTTCCAGAAGTAGCGGTTAAATGAAGATAATCCATGTGCGAACATATTCTATAAGTGTCATCTAACAAGGTGCAGTAGTTTTTATAATATTCACTTTTTAGTGCAGACACGTCAATAAATGGAATGTGGAACGCCCATTCTTTAGATGCAATTATTACATTAGACTTACAACTATCGATACTGCATTTCATAAACAATGAAATGTCATTATTACCATCACTTAAATCTTCTTCATTACTATCACAAGTTATAATTTGATCTAACAGTACTCAAGATTACACTGTAAACATCGTCTGAATCATTAACGTTTAAAAAAAAGTATCAACTTGAACACAATAATACACTGCTTTCCCTCTTTCAAATCTTTGTTAAATGGAGATAATAATGTACCTACATATATGTACTTTCCGTTCCTGAAGATTTTTTTTAACTTCAGTAAAGGGGTTCTGAAGATACATTGGTTTTCGTGAACAAACATCCAAAAGCCGATACATCGGTTCTGCGACATCATGAACATTACTCTGAACCGATATATCGGCTCTGCAGTCCCATTGGGTTAGCCTTTGGCTGTCCCCAGCCTTCCTGCAAGGTAGCAGGTTGATTTATACACATTTAGGACACGTGCATCCGATTTCATCCAAACCTCCTTAGTCGCCACTTACGACATTCGTGGCAGGTAACAGTGGTTCTATTCGTTACACCCCAAATTTAGGCGCCAACAAACACTCGGGCGTTAGAACGAATCAAAACATCAACTAAAGAAAGACAAACGACCTCTGTTCCTACGACCCAACAAACTTCAAATTATTTCCAATGTAACGCACTTTGATGTATGCCCTTCATTGACCTTCATCGAAGCAATAATGAAAGTTTGCGCCGCTGAACAATAAATCAACAAAATGTCTAATCTCTGAATGTGTTACCTCCGAGACAAAAATCACTGGTCCAGTCAGAGATAGCTAGAGGATTTGGCATATCTTAGCGTTAAGTTATATTGTTAAACGTGGTAACCTTCATGTTTGCTGTCCTCGAGTCAAAAAACCTTCAAGGCCGTACTGTGCTATGGTACAGAGAGGCAGCCGTATCAGGTGGAACCGTAATGGGGGCGGCATAAACAGCAAAATCAAAACTACAATTGAAGGTTATTTTAAAGAAAAAAATTTAAGGTGCGGCATTTCGAAGACTTGCATCATACTGTGAAAATATACCGCACGGTTCTGAGAAACTTTACAATACTTTTATTAATCTCTTTCTTAGCTTTGTCATTTGATAAATCGTCTAGTAAATTGCACCCTAATCCAATGTGATCAGTGCTGTTCTATCTCTCGGAAACATGGAGGACAACAAAAGAAACCTCAAGAAAACTACAGACCTTCATAAATGGATGTTTAAATAGAATAGAGGGACTGAGATGGTATGATAAGATTATGAACAAGGAGTTCAGAGAAAGAACTAAGCAGATACAAGTGGAGAAAGAACTAAGGAAGAGACGCTGGAGATGGATACACATTGAGAAGACCGACCGATAGCCTTCAAGACAGACACTGTTTTGGAACCCACAGGGAAAGAGGTTAGGTAAGGCCTAGAAATACATGGAGGCCCGCCTGTCGAGCGTGTTCGTAGCGCTTTGGACTATGGGTGACTAGCCCTCTGTGAGTGCGGATTCAATTTCACGGGCTGGCAGAAAAGCCACAGGTTCCCCAGTGTTTGTGGCACAGAACCGAAGGGTTACGATGTCCATGGCTCCGAGCCAAAGAGCCGAAAGCTCAAGTGCTTCCGAATCGGAAAATAATAATACATGGAGAAGAGAACTGAAGACTGACATTGAAAGGATAGGTAAAACAAGGAAATATTTGGAAGGGATGGCAGGAGAGAGGAAGAGCTGGAAGAAGATTGTTAAAGACATGTGCTTCGTTGGGACTGGAAGGGTGAAGAAGAAGAAGAATCACATTCTGGGGTTGACGAGCCTAAATCTTCTTCTTCTACTTCTTCTTACCACCGAAGATTATCACATATCGACCACTTGTTACCCACTCTGTGTGATTTGTATGTGATTTCAGCCTAAGAGCGATTGCACGTTGTGCCAGTTATTCGTCTACAAGTAGGCCAGCACATCCGATTTTTGCACTGCTTTTTATTTACTAGGGTAGCGTCCCTAGTTCCTACATTAGTCGCCTCTTACTTCTTCTTCAGAAAGCTCAATATCAACCACTTGTCAATCACTCTGTCTCGTATGTGATCTGAGCCTAAGAGCGATTGTACTTTGGGTAGCACCCTAGGGCCTACATCAGTCACCTTTTACGACATGCATTGTAAGTTGCAGTGGTACTATTCTTTGCTATCTAATATAAAGCTGTTGCAGAACAGATGCATTTGTTCTTTTCTCTGTCCATTAATGATCTTCTCCCCCGTTTCGTCAATTGCCCATGTCTCACAACCATATGTTGCCAAGGGAAAAATGCAGGCTCTTAAACACTTAATTTTTGTTCTTATTTCTGTTCCCTTCCATAGGTTAGTTAGTTTTTTTTAGTTTCTACGATAGGACTAGAAAATTGATTTCACCTACATTGATATCAATGATCACTGTGAACAAAATCGATCATCCCTTGAGCTGGTTGCACTGTTCATCAAAAATATCGCAGGTTGTGTATCAAGATTCATCATTAAATAGCTTGTCCTGAGCAGAATTGTGCCACCCCAACAGTTCTCCAGAATTTCTCTCTCTCATAGGCCAGATGTCCTGTTCAAACCATCAGTTACATCATGAATCCATCTTCTCCGTGGTTTTGGATCCAAATATTGTTCAGTTACACTTTGATTGTCTGTATTTCTGTATCATCCAAATATTGTTCAGTTACACTTTGATTATCTGTATTTCTGTATCATCAAATATTGTTCAGTTACACTTTGATTGTCTGTATTTCTGTATCATCCAAATATTGTTTAGTTGCACTTTGCTTGTCTGTATTTCTGTATCATCCAAATATTGTTCAGTTACACTTTGCTTGTCTGTATTTCTGTATCATCCAAATATTGTTCAGTTACACTTTGATTGTCTGTATTTCTGTATCATCCAAATATTGTTTAGTTGCACTTTGATTGTCTGTATTTCTGTATCATCCAAATATTGTTCAGTTACACTTTGATTGTCTGTATTTCTGTATCATCCAAATATTGTTCAGTTACACTTTGATTGTTTGTATTTCTGTATCATCCAAATATTGTTCAGTTACACTTTGCTTGTCTGTATTTCTGTATCATCCAAATATTGTTTAGTTGCACTTTGATTGTCTGTATTTCTGTATCATCCAAATATTGTTCAGTTGCACTTTGATTGTCTGTATTTCTGTATCATCCAAATATTGTTCAGTTACACTTTGCTTGTCTGTATTTCTGTATCATCCAAATATTGTTCAGTTACACTTTGCTTGTCTGTATTTCTGTATCATCCAAATATTGTTCAGTTACACTTTGCTTGTCTGTATTTCTGTATCATCCAAATATTGTTCAGTTACACTTTGCTTGTCTGTATTTCTGTATCATCCAAATATTGTTCAGTTACACTTTGATTGTCTGTATTTATGTATCATAGCTGCCACTATGTTGTCGGGGCTCGTAAGGGGAACAAAGAACAGTAACGATGTGACCTACAAGGCATGTCGTAAGAGACGACTGTTGTAGGGGCCTAGGGTAGCTACCATAATAAATAAAAAAAACGTCTCAGAAATCGGATGGGCTGGCCTACTTGTAGGCGCATAACTGGCACAACGTACTCTTAGACTCAAATCACATATAAATCCCAATAAATGGTTAACAAGTGGTCGATATGGAGTGTTCGAAGGAGAAAAGGTGGAGAAAATGGTCGTTTTATAATATGTCGCTATGAGAGATTCACTAAATTCAAGACAAGACTGTCCCGAATGTGATATACTCAGGTAATATCAATATAGATGGAGACTGCTGTAAAACGATACTCAGGTAAACCCACTGTCCTAGTGAAAGGAGATCTTTCTTCCTTTCATTCGCTTGAAATATTGTCTATATATTCAATATTGTCTCTTGTATAAACTTTACTGTCTTTTGTAGCTCACACAGAGGTCTGTGTAGTTTTCTGTCCAGTGTTGTTTTCTTATGCTGCAAGTTTGCCTCATTATATCATATTCGGTGCAGTCTTGAAGTATGTGTTCAACAGTCTGGTGTGTCTATTCACATGTACACATGGTTGAAATGTCAATCTTGACTTATGTATACATGTGACTGCGGAGTCTATTGTGTTCTGTTCTTATGTCCAGAATGACAACTTGTTCTAAATCTGCTCATATTGTGGTAGTTGTCGTCTATGGGTGGTAGGTAACTGGTACACCAAATTGTTCTCACGCAGCATGTTCCTTTGCCAGTCGGTCTGTTATTTTATTTCCTGGTATTCCAAATTTAGACAGTAGCGGTATTCCTTACAAGACAACCTTGCGCTGCTTGCATAGTTTAGACCATAGATTTTCAAACTTTTCGGTCCACGCCACTTTGCACGACATACACTTTGTAACGCCCTCCATCGCCCACTTTGCACGACATACACTTTGTAACGCCCCTCCATCGCCCACTTTGCACGACATACACTTTGTAACGCCCCTCCATCGCCCACTTTGCACGACATACTGAGCCTCATCGCCCTTTGCTACCTGTAACGCCCCTCCATCGCCCACTTTGCACGACATACACTTTGTAACGCCCTCCATCGCCCACTTTGCACGACATACACTTTGTAACGCCCCTCCATCGCCCACTTTGCACGACATACACTTTGTAACGCCCCTCCATCGCCCACTTTGCACGACATACACTTTGTAACGCCCCTCCATCGCCCACTTTGCACGACATACACTTTGTAACGCCCCTCCATCGCCCACTTTGCACGACATACACTTTGTAACGCCCTCCATCGCCCACTTGCACGACCACTTTGTAACGCCCCTCCATCGCCCACTTTGCACGACATACACTTTGTAACGCCCCTCCATCGCCCACTTTGCACGACATACACTTAACGCCCTCCATCGCCCACTTTGCGACATCACTGTAACGCCCCTCCATCGCCCACTTTGCACGCACACTTGTAACGCCCCTCCATCGCCCACTTTGCACGACATACCTTTGTAACGCCCCTCCATCGCCCACTTTGCACGACATAACTTTGTAACGCCCCTCCACGCCCACTTTGCACGACATAAACTTTGTAACGCCCCCTCCACCGCCCACTTTGCACGACATAAACTTTGTAACGCCCCCTCCACCGCCCACTTTGCACGACATAAACTTTGTAACGCCCCTCCACCGCCCACTTTGCACAACATAAACTTTGTAACGCCCCTCCACCGCCCACTTTGCACGACATAAACTTTGTAACGCCCCCTCCCCCGCCCACTTTGCACGACATAAACTTTGTAACGCCCTCACGCCCTTGCAGACATAAACTTTGTAACGCCCCCTACCACCGCCCACTTTGCACGACATAAACTTTGTAACGCCCCTCCACCGCCCACTTTGCACAACATAAACTTTGTAACGCCCCTCCACCGCCCACTTTGCACGACATAAACTTTGTAACGCCCCCTCCATCGCCCACTTTGCACGACATAAACTTTGTAACGCCCCTCCACCGCCCACTTTGCACAACATAAACTTTGTAACGCCCCTCCACCGCCCACTTTGCACAACATAAACTTTGTAACGCCCCTCCACCGCCCACTTTGCACAACATAAACTTTGTAACGCCCCTCCACCGCCCACTTTGCACAACATAAACTTTGTAACGCCCCTCCACCGCCCACTTTGCACAACATAAACTTTGTAACGCCCCTCCACCGCCCACTTTGCACAACATAAACTTTGTAACGCCCCTCCACCGCCCACTTTGCACAACATAAACTTTGTAACGCCCTCCACCGCCCACTTTGCACAACATAAACTTTGTAACGCCCCTCCACCGCCCACTTTGCACAACATAAACTTTGTAACGCCCTCCACCGCCCACTTTGCACGACATAAACTTGTAACGCCCTCCATCGCCCACTTTGCGACATAAACTTAACGCCCCTCCATCGCCCACTTTGCACGACATAAACTTTGTAACGCCCCCTCCATCGCCCACTTTGCACGACATAAACTTTGTAACGCCCCTCCACCGCCCACTTTGCACAACATAAACTTTGTAACGCCCCTCCACCGCCCACTTTGCACGACATAAACTTTGTAACGCCCCCTCCACCGCCCACTTTGCACGACTAAACTTTGAACCCTCCACCGCCACTTTGCACGACATAAACTTTGTAACGCCCCCTCCATCGCCCACTTTGCACGACATAAACTTTGTAACGCCCCTCCACCGCCCACTTTGCACAACATAAACTTTGTAACGCCCCTCCACCCACTTGCACGACATAAACTTGTAACGCCCTCCACGCCCACTTTGCCCACATAAACTTGCTAACGCCCTCCATCGCCCACTTTGCACGACATAAACTTTGTAACGCCCTCCACCGCCCACTTTGCACAACATAAACTTTGTAACGCCCCTCCACCGCCCACTTTGCACAACATAAACTTTGTAACGCCCTCCACCGCCCACTTTGCACAACATAAACTTTGTAACGCCCTCCACGCCACTTTGCCGACATAAACTTTGTAACGCCCTCCACGCCCACTTTGCACGACATAAACTTTGTAACGCCCTCCATCGCCCACTTTGCGACATAAACTTTGAACGCCCCTCCATCGCCCACTTTGCACGACATAAACTTTGTAACGCCCCTCCACGCCCACTTTGCGACATAAACTTGTAACGCCCTCCATCGCCCACTTGCAGACATAAACTTGTAACGCCCTCCATCGCCCACTTTGCGACATAAACTTTAACCCTCCATCGCCACTTTGACGACATAACTTTGAACGCCCTCCACGCCCCTTTGCGACATAAACTTGTAACGCCCCTCCATCGCCCACTTTGCACGACATAAACTTTGTAACGCCCTCCACGCCCACTTTGCCGACATAAACTTTGAACGCTCCAGCCCACTTTGGCATAACGTCGCTCATTATAACAGTTGTGCTCTAGTGACAGGGCAATTTTCTGGACTGAAGTGCACGGAGCGGTGATTTTTCATCTGTTAAAAATACAGAGGTAAAAAAAATGTTGGGGATGTAATTTGGTGTTGAACAGTTTCTCAGTTGTCACCTTAGTTGCCTTATCTGCTTTATAGTAATGACAACTTCCTAGGTTAGGATTAAAAAAATGTTCTTGGGGAGTTAACCGGACAAAAATCTCGGTGGAGGTCTGCCCCCGAGACTTGTGAAATCAGTGGATTTACCCTGATATCCAAGATCCAGACCCCCAGCTATGGGCAAGTAGCCCCACTGCCTTGTGGGAACCTCGGGAGAGGCAAAGGCTATGGGAGTAAACCCAAACAGGAAATCCGGAGTGGAGCCCCTAAGGCGGACAGACATCAAGTGATGTCCTACCGGCAGCTCCTGCAACCGAACTGATACAAGATGTCGTACTTGCACTCCTCTGGATTCTATCAGCGAGGTCGAGAGTTGAGGGGTAGTTGACGCTTTGGGCAACTTAGCTACTCCATAAAAATCGCCCAGGCATGCGTCACGGAGAGGTCACTTCGTGGTAGACTTTGTTGACCAAACCAACACGGAAGACAGCAGTTACGGGTTATAAGTCCAGCTTTGTTGAGTCATCGATGTCTGAGATGGCTGAAACACGTGTGCCGTATGAGCGATGATGGAATCATAAAGAACATTCTATATGGTCAACTCGCATCTGGTGCTAGACAGCATGGGCGCCATTTATTACGCTTCATTGACACCTGCAAGCGTGATCTAACTTCATGCGGCATAGACAAAGAACACTGGGAACAGTTGGCCAAAGACAGGCAAGCATGACGAGCGGCAGTGAGGGCGGCTCAAAGAAAGAAGAAAACAACATCACATGTGGAGGCAAAGAGAGCACAGAGGGCAGAGAGAACATCCTATGTATCAGCTACAGTCTCCAGTTTTACCTGCAGCAACTGTGGCAAGGATTGCCACTCCAGAATAGACCATTTCAGAAACGTTGTGATTAAGCGCAGAACATACTACTTGACGCAAGACCTATTGTCTCCTGAGACAAAGAGGCCAATGATGATAGTAATGACATATAAACAACAATTCAATCAGGGAGACAACTGCGAAATCCGTCGCGACAATAAATCTATAAAATATCAGGTTGTGTCCCTTACCTTCTGGAGATGAGCTTGGAGTTTGTTCCTGGCATCCGTTGTTTCCCTGATGCGGGTGTTGAATGCGTTGTTGACAGCATTGAAGTTGTTCCACATATCATTAGCGCATTGTCTCAGAGTGCTGTCAATCTCCCCACGCGTTCTCTCGCTTGCCGCTCTTTCTCTCTGCGATCTTGCTATGTTCTCCTGTGTATACCGAGACCAAGACTCGGGTATTGTAATACTGGTGATAAACAAACAATATTTTACATGATTCTTCTACGTTCACACTGAAGAGGACATTTACTACGTTATATCGCAGTTCACAGAGATGCTGGGATAAATGATCAATTTGATTAAATACCCCAGTTTCAGAACTGCATGCACCGATTCACATCTAGCGTAGCTAATATACTTTAAATGCAAGAACACATGTATGAAAAAGTAAATTAATCCTTTTATACCTTCGATGTATACAGGGTAATACATTGTTAGGCTTTATTTTTCTTTGACGTACACGATGCAATGAGGTACTCAAACATCACGCCTGTCACCTTTACATCCCAGTAATTTCCTAGTACACAATTAAGGCTGGGTTGACACACAGCCAACTCTAACTGGGCCTGATAACTGACGGGAAATCCTGACCTAGTTTAAGTTGGGGTCTGGAAAATATATATGTTTGATAGAACATTGCAAGCTTTTTTGCTATGTTACTCAATTCTGTGAGTCTATGGTTATTTATTGGTGAAAAATATTCATAATATTGATATTCTTTATTGTTAAACTTAACTTGTTGGATAATATAACTTCGATTTTGCATTTTGTGTTGATTTTAAAATTAATTCGTTTATATACAACAATACTGGAATGCGAGCTCACATGGTGTAGTTGTGGTCTGATTTCCCATAATTCTTACCTGAGTCCGCAGGCCCATAAGTTTATTGTTGGCTCTAGTTGACCTGAGAGCCGTTACGGTAGGAACATTATTCCACGCCCACCGTGGAATTGAAGCCTACCATTAGCGAAGCGAGTTCATACACTACGCCACTGCGGCTCTCAGAACATGTATCAATGTCAACATGAGACGACACAAATAGTGTCACATATAACGTTCACTAACAACTACGCCACTGCGGCTCTCAGAACACATGTATCCAATGTCAACATACGACATGACTTGTAACAAATAGTGTCACATATAACGTTCACAAAAAACTACGCTACTGCAGCTCTCAGAACACATGTATCCAATGTCAACATAAGACATGACTTGTAACAAATAGTGTCATATATAACGTCACTCTGAGACATAGTATAAAACAAATAATATGACATCTATACTGTTTAACTTGGTGTGGAACAGAGAGAAGATTCCATCCGACTGGAAGAAATGGCCTACTCGTAAAACTGCTAAAAAATGGAGATTTATTTAAAAAATGTGATAAGTGGAGAGGGATCATGCTGCTTTCCGTTCCCAGCAAAGTCCTCACTAGGGTTATCCTGGACAGGATGAAAGACGCCATTGACCAGAAGCTTAAAGATGAACAGGTTGGATTATGGAAAGATAGATCTTGCATCATTGTAGGGATCATCGTAGAACAAATAATGAAGTGGTAGACTCTGCTCTACGTGTGCTTTGTTGATTTTGAGAAGGCATTTGACAACATAGATAGGAAATCAATGTGGAATATCCTGAGAAACTATGGGGTGCCAGAAAAGACTGTTGACATCATCCGGCAACTGTATGAGGGGTTTGCCTGCCAGGTTATCCACAATGGAAGGCTGTCGGAGGAGTTCTAGGTCACTACTGGTGTTAGACAAGGATGCCTGCAGTCCTCTTCGTGGTGCAACTTGATTGGGTTACGCGTACATCATATGACATGTCCGGAAAAGGCATTCAGTGGACACTAATGTAAAAATTAGAAGACATGAACTTTGCGGTTGATCTTGCCTTGCTCTCGCACAGACAACAGGATATGCAGAAAAAATTGAATACTCTGACGCAAAAAGGCACAAAGGGTCGGGCTTAAAATCAGTCAAGAGAAGTCAAAAATACTGCAAAGCAACAACATACAGCAAGACCCAATGTTGATTGAGGGAAGGGTATAGAAGATGTTGGTGAATTTGTCTACCTTGGAAGCAAGATCAGAAAATCAGGAGGTACAGTTGAGGACATTAATGCCAGAATTAGGAAAGACCCTACAAGCTTTTGCTATCCTGCACACAGTGTGGAAGTCCACTGCCATCTCCACGAAAACAAAGCTCAAGATATTCAGCTCAAATGTGAAATCTGTGTTGCTGTATGGCTCGGAAACGTGGCGAGTCACCAAGTTCAATACAATAAGATTCAGACTTTGTCAACGGATGTCTTCAGCGGATTCTCAGACTGAAATGGTATGATAGAGTTGCAAACATAGACATGTGGATAAGAACCGGACAGGAAACCGTGATGAACCAGGTCAAGAGGAGAAAATGGCGATGGGTCGGGTATACCCTACGGAAGACACAGTTGAGTATCAATAGAAAAGCACTTGAGTGAAACCCGCAAGGAAAACGAAAAAGAGGGTGCTCTAAACAGACCTGGAGACGAAGTCTTCTTGAGGAACTGAAGAGTATTGAACTGTCATGGGAGACCATAAAAAGGACAGTGAGAGAACAACTGTTGAGGCCCTATGCTCCATGAGAAGAGGAATAAGTAAGTAAGTAATATAACATCTAACGTAATTATGAGACGTGATACATAACTAGTAACACCACACCTAACGTGATAGAGACGTGGCACATAACAATATATACCTGTAGACTAGTTCTCATACATAGCAGAACACACAGAATACACAAAAGATACTTTTCACATGCATATATATATATATATATATATATATATGTGTTTTACTATTATAACTACCATACAAAACTCAAAGACTTAGTACAAGAGAGAGAGAGAGAGAGAGAGAGAGAAGAGGTGCTCTATTAAAAAACCACTAAAAGTAACTGGCGGTGTGACTTGCTCACAATTGTACGCCACCATATTGAAATGCTTCGAGTAGTGGAGTGTTTAACTGATATATCAGAAGAAAGATTAACCCAGATCTGTACGTACGTGTTATCGATATTTTCAATCCCAGGGATGTAACCTATGCCTGAGGAAACATTTCTCAACTGTTGCATGCGGTCATCAATGCCCTGAGCATGGTGCTTGTCTTTAGCATCAATTTCCAGGCTATGTTGCGCTGCTCTATCCATTCTGGAAGTCGACAGATTCAAATTACAAAATACATTTTTATTAAAATAAAGAAAATGATATTAAGATAAGAACAAAAATAGTTAATGGAATTTAGAACTCATATAAAAGAATTTAGAGAATGGTATTAGACTTATAGAGGAATACAGAGATTAAGAAAAAAAAATAGGTTTAAGAGAATAAATAGGTTAGGATTAAGAAAAAAGATAGGTTTAAAAAAAGAAATATGTTAGGATTAAGAGAAGGATAGTAGAATTAAAAATAGATGTTGAGATCAGAATGGAGATTTTATATTTATTGGAAAGTAAAGATTAATAAGTAAACAGATAGCGATTGTACGTTGTACCAGGTCAAAGGGCAAGAACTCAAGTGCCACTGGATCATTGAAGAAGAAGAGGAAGAAGAAGATACCCAACTGGTCAGTATATATAGGTACTTACTTTAACTGGACACATGCCTTGTCTAAGACACGTTTCATCTTAGCCTGACACTTCCTGATCACTTCAACTTCCTGGCGAAATCAAAGTTGTTGAATGAGGAAAAAGTAACTTTATTTCATGATTTATTTAGTGTTTATCTGTTGTTTAAGTTGTTCTATAAGTAAATAAGAAACTTGATACTTCTTCTTTGCGATCGCTATTGTGATGATTAGACGCGTTCTTATGGATTTAAGTTTTTGGACTATTGTTCTTGGAGGCTGCTCATCTCTGGTACCATTTGTAGTTTTGAATGTAGTGCTGTTGCATGTTGTAGGACTCAGCATCCCTTTGTAGGAAGACATACAGTGGACAGTCTTGCAGAACATGTTCTGTGGTTTGATCAGCGTGCCACAGAAACACAGAGGGGATGTGGACAATCGTAGCATGTATACAAAACTTGATTCAGCAGATAGGCTCTGGCCCTTCTGTTATCAGTTATATGAGGACTATGATTATATCACTCCGAACATGTCCATATATGCTCCGATCTCTGACTCAACAAATCCAGCAACATCCAGCTGCCCAACACGACAGATCGATGGTGATTAATTCATCTTTTTTCTATACATGGCATGTCGTTCTTGTCGAACTGCAACAATATCGATACCCATCTCATTCAATCTGGTCAGCGACTGGGATTCACATCACTGAAACTCCACTGTTCGAAAAGACTATCTTAATGCGTTAAAATATCGCTCTAGCTCTTACAATACGTAAATCAATCTCAAACCTCTAGCAGTACTCATTTTCCAAATAACACATCACAAACAAAGCATAAAATAGAAGCAATACTATTCACTTGTTTCATGATAATTCATTTCAGTGGAACACGTGAAACGAAAATGGGACATCTAAACAGACATTGAGATGAGTCTTCTTGAGGACTAGAAGGATGTTGCATTATTGAAACTAAAGAATACACAGACTTCTAACTAAGGATTGCATTATCCTGTGAAATCATAAAGAAATACAGCAAGAGACTTCTTGAGGACTAGAAGGATGTTGCATTATCCTGTGAAATCATAAAGAAATACAACAAGAGACTTCTTGAGGACTAGAAGGATGTTGCATTATCCTGTGAAATCATAAAGAAATACAACAAGAAACTTCTTGAGGACTAGAAGGATGTTGCATTATCCTGTGAAATCATAAAGAAATACAACAAGAGACTTCTTGAGGACTAGAAGGATGTTGCATTATCCTGTGAAATCATAAAGAAATACAACAAGAAACTTCTTGAGGACTAGAAGGATGTTGCATTATCCTGTGAAATCATAAAAAACAAGACTTCTTGAGGACTAGAAGGATGTGCATTATCCTGAAATCATAAGAAATACAACAAGAACCTTGAGGACTAGAAGGATGCTGCCTTATCCCGTGAAATCATAAAGAAAACAACAAGAAACTTTGAAACATGGATAACAATTGTTTAGACTCTATCAAAATCCCTAAAAACTGTAATGACTGTCTGTAATACCGCTTTTGGGCGGTGTAGGACAGGTGGGGTTTGATCCTGTTTAATTTAATGACTGTATGGCTAGTGCAGCGAAACTATTCAGGTTCGGATGTTTTCTTGATACCCTCAACAGACATAATTCCACGGATTGAACCCGAGTCTCCCGCATGTGAACCGCGCTTTAATCCGTTCGGTTATACTGTACGAAACGTGGAGAGGAATAAACAAGTAGGTATAGATACATACATATATATATCTTTACACGTGAACACTAAGCCCTCTGTGAGTGCGGGTTCAATTCCGCGGGCTGGCAGAAAAGCCACAGGTTCTCCAGATGTACGGTGTTCGTGATACCGAACCCACTGGTTATGATGTCCATGGTACCGAGCCGAAGAGTTGAAAGCTCAAGTGCTTCTGGATCGGAAAGAAAAAAAACAACAGGAGAACACTGGAGAAATGTGTTCTCTCAGTCCACAATGTGGATTAAGAGTTGGATAAGGACATACATTGACCTGATATTCAATCATCAACAATTTTTAGAAAAATGCAGGAATCGTGTTAGGGGGGGGGTAGGTAGGTACCTATTTATAGCATTCATCAATCTTTCAGACATTTGACACGATCAAGCAGGCCAGGACTCTTGCAAAAATATTGTAACATATTGCCTGTCCTCCTAAATTATTCAGACTGATTGTATTCTTGTATGAGGGCATGAAAGACAGCACACGGCTTGAAGGCAGTACAACCAATAGTTTTCATAGTTAAGAGTGGAATCAAACAGGGCTGTGTTGTTGCTCAACTTTCTGGCATATTCTTCGCAGTCTTTTCATGATTTCCCTACAGAGACGTTGATCACAATGTTAGCATCCGGACGGTATCTGATGAATCACTCTTCAGCCTGGCTCGTTTAAGAGCCAAGACAACAAGCAGACATCCTTCTCAATACCCTTCTGAACTCAGTTTTGATGAAGATGTCGCCCTTGTTGCACACAGTGAAGCTACCATGCAATCTCTAATCAACAATATAGCCAAAGAATGCTATAGATTTTATCTAACTATATGTGACACCATAGACAAAAGTGTTATATCAAGAAAATATTACACACATACAAACAAAAATCTCTGTGAATGGCAACTATATGACACTCTTTTAAAAAAATGTGATATATTAGGTCCTTAATCACTGCCATTTTCGTACTTGAAGAAGAAATTAATGCGCCAATATGAAATCCGGCCACTACATTTGGCAGACTATCAATGATAGAGTACAGCAACACAAAATTAACATTGAAGACGAAGATTAAGATGTATCGGACCTTTGTAATTAGATCTTCAACATATGGCTCAGAAACATGGACAGCTTACTCAAGACACGAGAGTAGACTCACTGTCTTTCACATTTGTTGTCTCTGCAAGATTATGAATATCAGGCGGAATGAAACAAATAACGTAGCTCTGAAGAACTGCAAGGTGCTAACCTGTCATCTATCGTGGGAATATTCAGCAGTAGAAGACTAAGATGACTGGGACATGTGAGAATAATGGATAGCGGCAGCATACCCAAACAAGTGTTGTTCGGTGAGCTTTTGGAAGGGAATAGGTCCAAAGGCAGAACATTTGCTTAGATATAAGCAGTGGCGGCTCGTGATCATTTTTGTTGGTGGGGCCAGACAGAAATTTTCGGAAAAATCATGGTTTCAGTTAGGTTATAATTTAATGTATAAAATAATAAATACACGCTACAGCTTATTTTTGGTGGGGTGCGGCCCCACTGACCCTTAATGACGAGCCGCCACTGGATATAAGGATATCTGCAATGTCTCGATGAAGAACTTTTCTATAGGTCCCAACAAATGGGGACAACTAGCTGATGACCGAGTTGTAGGGCGATAAGGAAGGCAACCTCACACACAGCTGTGTAACCTATAAAAGAAAGACTCAGGGACGTGCCTGAACTCACAAGAAATAAGAATGAACTAAAAGTCGTCATAATTACACATTTGCCTCATTAATTGTCACAAAGACAAAGAAAGGCTATATTATCATATATTTAGTGAGCTTCTGTAGCTTAAGCGGTAGTGAGCTCATTTACAACCCAAGCGTACCTGGTTCAAACCCCACGGCGGGCAAGTTTGAAGCAAATTCGTTTCCGTGGGATATTTACGAAAAGGTAAAAATAGACCTCACCGTTCAGAAAGCAATGGCAAACTACTGAACGTATAAGTGGTGCCTAGAAAATCAACGACTCTTTTACTTTGGTTGATAGCTACGTCCTGTAAAGGATATGCCACAATTGTCATTTTATTTCATGTATATCTAACACCATTTTATATGAACAAGTTTTATATATATATATATATATATGTGTATATAGTCATGCATACGTCTGCACCTATGTATGTGTCTGTTTGTACGTATGTTTGAATATTTGTCTGTACACATGTCTGCCTGCCAGCACGCATACATATATATCTGTCTACAGGAATACATGTCTGTTTATCTATTTCCAACATCCCAGTCCTGACCTTAACGAGTGACCTTTCCACGTCATCATTGACCAGATCAATTGCATGTCGCTTCTCCCGGTTCATTAAGCACTCCTCAGATATGTGTAAGGGATTCGCCGAATCCGCCAACGCCTTCTCGCACGTACGTTTGCACTCCTGCAAATTTAAATGAGTACATTCTGGTTATTCGACCACTCTAGATGCAATGTGTAGAAGATGCGATATGCAAACACTACCTCAACTGAGATGGTATGATAAGATGTGGAATGATGAACTCAGAGAAAGAGCGAAGCAGATGCCAGTGAAAGAGCTAAGAAGAGACTGGCGATGTATGGGCACATTGGAAGACAGACCGAAAATTTGTATTGTTTTAGAACCCGAAAGGGAAGAAGTAGGTAAGGCTCCCGGAGAAGACAGAGACTGATATTAAAGGGATAAACAAGTGTGAAAGAATGGAAGGGATGGCAAAGAGTGGAAGGGCTGGAATAAGTTTTTGAAGACCTGTGTTCGTAGGGAGTTGAAAGATGGAAAGAAGAAAGAAGCATTACTCACAAGGTACGAAAAATCATAATAGTGTGACATCAGTACTGAGACTTCATCATAAAACAAAAATGAAATAGTTGGTGTAACATCAGTACCACAGGAAGACCAAGGTCATGAGAATAAATGCTGCAAATGTAAACCAGATTATGCTGGGGGAAACAGCACTGCAGGATGTGAATCATACACTTACCTTGGAAGCAACATAGACACAGAAGGAGGAACAAACAAAGATGTTAAGATAAGAATACAAAAAGCAAGAGGGAACTTTATTGCATTGAGTAAGATATGGAAGGCAAGGAGATCAAAACAAACACAAAACTGAGAATTTTCCAGTCAAATGTGAAGTCAGTGCTGTTCTATGGCTCGGAAACATGGAAGACCACAAAGGAAACTATCAGAAAACTGCAGACTTTCGTAAATGGATGTTTACGTAGGATAGAGGGATTGAGATGGTATGATAAGATTACAAACGAGGAACTCAGGAGAGAACAAAGCAGATACCAGTGGAGAGAGCTCAGGAAGAGACGCTGGCGATGGATAGGACATACATTGAGAAGACCGACCGGAAGCATCACAAGACAGGCATTGTTTTGGAACCCGCAGGGAAAGAGGAGTAGGGGAAGGCCTAGGCAGACCTGGAGAAGAGAGCTGGAGGCGGATATAAAGAGGATAGGCAAAACATGGACAGAATTGGAAGGGATGGCAAGAGAGAGGAAGAGATGGAAGAAGTTTGTTGTAGACCTGTGCTCCGATGGGAGTTGAAAGGTGATGATAATGATCACCTGTACTGAACTTCATCATAAAACAACAAATGAAATAGTTCGATTGCATAAGAAGATTACCAATATACAATCCCCCTTCAAAGAACAATGCTACTCAGATACAGTGGATACATGGCAACAAATCGACCATGTAAAAGGTGGACCCCCAGAAACAAACAGACAGTGGAACACATCATGTAGAAAGAGTATACAAGAGCCAGTTTATAGAAATCTTTTCTTATTCTGACGCTCCACCGAGTGGTTACCGGGGGCCAAATTTGGGGTGTAAAGAATAGAACCACTGTTACCTGCCACGCATGTCGTAAGAGGCGACTAAGGAGGTTTGGCTGAAATCGGATGCACGTGTCCTAAACGTGTATAAGTCTTTGCGTTTAGGGGCCTACCAAACCAATGTGTAGCTTATACACATTCTTGGCAAAGATCAAACATATCCCAAAGAGTGATTAAAATTGGTCGTAAAGAACGAATGCAAAGAAGAAGAAGATTCTGTCGCTGTGAGGCAAAACCAGATTGGAATAAGAAGAAGAAGAAGAAGAAGAAAACCATAATCGCTGACTGTGAACAATGTGTACATAATCGCTGACTGTGAACAATGTGTACATAATCGCTGACTGTGAACAATGTGTACATAATCGCTGACTGTGAACAATGTGTACATAATCGCTGACTGTGAACAATGTGTACATAATCGCTGACTGTGAACAATGTGTACATAATCGCTGACTGGAACAATGTTACATAATCGCTGACTGTGAACAATGTGTACATTTTATATTTCTCTCATTAAATAGGACATAAAAGTGGGGCAGGGAGGATATACATACATTATTGTGCACAAATGCTGAAATAGAAGGTTAGAAATGATGATAATAAATCGAAGGAAGAAAAATAAAGGACATATCATAGGACATATAATAAAGGACATATCATAGGACATATAATAAAGGACATATCAGTAGCAAGCCACATAGAATCAATCAGAATGTACTGGATGAAATCACAGTCAACGATATGAGGCTAGAGATAGATGATAAAATGAATATTTGAAGAGAATGAAATCTAGCAATTTAAAGTGTGGTACAAAAGGTGACAATTCGAAATAAATGTTGAAGGACAGCGACAACTGCAGCTTTATGCTCCATCGGGAACAAGACCAACTTAT
The DNA here is from genome assembly GCA_020796225.1 of Arion vulgaris. NCBI lineage: Eukaryota > Metazoa > Mollusca > Gastropoda > Stylommatophora > Arionidae > Arion > Arion vulgaris. The sequence continues at coordinate 37,372,838 of CM036764.1, forward strand.
TAAAAAAAAACATCTAGGCATGGCACTTAATGATAGTGATGATCTCAGTACTAAACTTTATCAAGAAATAACACATTAAATGGTTCAGTCACCAAGCCGATTACTAGCAGACAATGCGCCTCAATAAGCAATGTTGCTCCGATACAGTGGATACAAAGCAAAAGACCGGCCACGCAAAGGTGGACCTCAAAGATAACAGAGGCGACGAAAAACACTATTTATGAAGCACACACAAAGGCCCGTGCTAGAAATCTCTTCTTACCATGAAGCTGTGAGGCAAATCAGGATTGGAGAAGAGAAAGAAATAAAATGTGCATAGAGAGGCTCGCTCCAGGTATCTACTTTTTCGACCTGACTCTGAAAGGCAAAACAGGATTAGAGAATAGATATATAGATAGTGATTGCATAATCATTAACTGTTGCGAATGTTTATGAAATATGGTGATTATACGAGGGCGCATTGAAAAGTAATGCCTCCAAGTCCATAACTTTGTTAATATACATAATTTACAAATGAAACATACATTGTCAGAAAGCTTGAGATGTCCACTACACAATAGAGTCATTATTTTTGACATAGTCACCTCCACGTTCCACACACACGCCAACGTCGAACTAGTTGTTGCATCCCGTCGAAGAAAAAATCGATGATTTTTCACGAAGCCAGGTACGCACATCTGCTGCCACATCCTTGTCAGAAGCATATCTGTTTCCCTTGAGATGTTCCTTGAGCTTTGGGAACAGGAAAAGTCACAAGGTGCCAAATCAGGGCTATATGGTGGGTGCGCTAAAATGTCGTCAAAATTGAGACGCTCTAATGCTGCCGCTGTTTGTCTACTGGTGTGTGGACGAGCATTGTCATGTTGAAGGACTGCGTGTTTTCACATAGCAGTCTTGCCCGTAGTTTCTTCATCGTTTCCACATACCGATCAGAATTGACAGTATTGCCGCGTTCCAAAATTCTGTGTGGATTACGCCCTGGCAGTCCCAAAAATGGTCATCAAAACTTTTCCCGCTGACGCGACAGTTTTGAATTTTTTGGGGTGGGTGAGTTTTGTGCCTGTATTCCATAGACTGGCGCTTGTTTTCAGGGTCGTAATGATGCACCCATGACTCATCGCCAGTGACAATTCGGCAGATAAAGTCATCGCCTTCTCGTTCATATCGCATCAGGTGTTCCTGACACGCCTGATGTCATCAGATTTTTCTTCGACGGGATGCAACAACTAGTTCGACGTTGGCGTGTGTGTGGAACGTGGAGGTGACTATGTCGAAAAATAATGACTCTATTGTGTAGTGGACATCTCAAGCTTTCTGAAAATGTATGCTTCATTTGTAAATTATGTATATTAACAAAGTTATGGACTTGGAGGCATTACTTTTCAATGCGCCCTCGTATAAGTAACATATTTGTGTCCATTATCTTATGGTCCACGTTGCGTTACAAAAACACTCAATTTCTCAACGTCTGTGGCCATAGCGTTGATAAACATGTTGATTATATAAATAATACATTTGTGTCAATTGTCTTATGTTCAAATACAATAGTGTGACAGGATCACAAACAGGCAACTGTGGGATAGAGCGGGACAACGGCAGGTGGAACAAGAAATAAGATGGCGATAGATATGAAACACACTGTGGAAACCTTCTGACATCATCACGAGACGAACCCTCCGATGTTAGACGGGTCTAGGATAATAGAGATAAGAGAAGACATAGGAACACCTGTAGGCAGGAGTTAAAACAGAATGGAAGAAAGTAAGGAGAGAGAGAGAGAGGAGAGATCTGGAAAGATGGCATTGGAAAGGAGGGCTTGGAAAACTTTGTGTGAATCTATGCCTCTCTAGGGGTGAAGAGAGAGATTGCTTCATGGTCAATATTGCCTACACAATACTTACTTTCAAATTCTCAACTTCTGTAGCCATAGCATTAATCTCGTTGTTGAGTTCATTTTTCCAGAAGCTGATATCATACACTCGCTCACCTGCATGATATGAGACGGTTCAAGAGGTTGTCAAGTTAATTATGTATTTGTCATTTCACCCTTCTAAGACGATATACCGGTTCGAGGTATTTTTAAGGAGACGCAAAGCCGATATACTCGTTAACCCTTTCCATCTGTAATTTATTTGTTCCCCAGACGCATTTACTTGTCAATATATACTAAATGATCCTGCATTCTGGCTGCGCGTCATCTTAACAAATAATATTAGCCAGTATATAAGCTCAGAATGTAGAAATGGTTAATTTAGTATATATTGCAATATAATTGAGTCAGAAAATAATAAAAACCAAATTACTTAGTGAAAAGATTAAATAACATTAGCGTTTGTTAGAAATGAAACCATTGCACTCAGATCGAATTCGTTTGTCTGCAGAATATTTCTTGTTGCAGAATTATTCTGAAAGATAGACCACAAAACGAGGACATCAGAAGCAGAGTGGGCATAACTTCATGCACCGAATACATTGAAAGACAACAAATGCAGTGGTTTGAACATTTAATGAGAATGGAATACAACTAACCATCAATAACAGCATATAATAAAAAAAGAGATCAGGTGCTAGAGCCAAGGGAAGACCAAGAAAAAGATGGATAGACAATATCAAGACATTAAAGAAACACAAATATAACACAATAAGGTTGACTCAGCCAGAGCCAACTATAAACTTATGGGTCTTCGGACTGAGGTAAGAATTATGGGAAATCAGACCACAACTACACCACGTGACCTCGCATTCCAGTATTGGTGTATATAGACGAATTCATTTTAAATCAACACAAAATGCTAAATCGAAGATATATTATGCAACAAGTAAAGTTTAACAATAAGGAATATCAATATTATGAATATTTTCACCAATAAATAACCATATACTCACAGAATTGAGTAAAATTGCAAAAATTCGTGCAGTGTTCTATCAATTATCTATGGGGGTTCTCTGTGGCTGAGTGGTTAAGCCCTTTGCCTTGCGAGTCGAAGGTCGTGGGTTCGAATCCGGACCGCGGCCTTCTGTTCACGAGTGCAGTTTTTCCAGAGACCCTAGGATTGTTGCCGGAGCTACGGAGTTCGTGCTTTGTGCAATACTCTCGGCAGGTGGCGTGCCATTTCTGCGGAGAGGACCGAGCCATATGGGGTAACCCGGTGCAATGAAGTCAATCCTTCGGCTTTTAAACCCTTTTAATCAATTATCTATATTTTCCAGCCTCCTTTTCTGATCTAGGTCAGGGAACCCCAGTCAGTTGTCTGGCCTAGTTATCTAGAGTTAGCTGTGACTCAGCCGACCCTGGAACGCAAATTAAAGCTCCCACTCCTACGCTTAACAGCAATAGTGGACAACCAATTTCATCATCCACCTAGAGAAAGACGATGGACAATAGAACTATTCCGAACGCAGCGATGACACAGAATATTTCTTACATCACTGCTAACAGAGAAGATGGTATCTAAAGTCGTAGATTGGAATCTGGCTTGCGTATCTCGGTTCACTAGTGTATGTTTGATTGGAATCTGGCTTCGGTATCTCGGTTCACTAGTGTATGGTTGATTGGAATCTGGGCTTGGGTATCTCGGTTCACTAGTGTATGGTTGATTGGAATCTGGGCTTGGGTATCTCGGTTCACTAGTGTATGTTTGATTGGAATCTGGCCTGGGTATCTCGGTTCACTAGTGTATGGTTGATTGGAATCTGGCTTGGGTATCTCGGTTCACTAGTGTATGGTTGATTGGAATCTGGCTTGGGTATCTCGGTTCACTAGTGTATGTTTGATTGGAATCTGGCTTGGGTATCTCGGTTCACTAGTGTATGGTTGATTGGAATCTGGGCTTGGGTATCTCGGTTCACTAGTGTATGTTTGATTGAAATCTGGCCTGGGTATCTCGGTTCACTAGTGTATGTTTGATTGGAATCTGGCCTGGGTATCTCGGTTCACTAGTGTATGGTTGATTGGAATCTGGCTTGGGTATCTCTGTTCACTAGTGTATGTTTGATTGGAATCTGGCCTGGGTATCTCGGTTCACTAGTGTATGGTTGATTGGAATCTGGCTTGGGTATCTCGGTTCACTAGTGTATGTTTGATTGGAATCTGGCTTCGGTATCTCGGTTCACTAGTGTATGTTTGATTGGAATCTGGCTTCGGTATCTCGGTTCACTAGTGTATGTTTGATTGGAATCTGGCTTCGGTATCTCGGTTCACTAGTGTATGTTTGATTGGAATCTGGCTTCGGTATCTCGGTTCACTAGTGTATGTTTGATTGGAATCTGGCTTCGGTATCTCGGTTCACTAGTGTATGTTTGATTGGAATCTGGCTTGGGTATCTCGGTTCACTAGTGTATGTTTGATTGAAATCTGGGCTTGGGTATCTCGGTTCACTAGTGTATGTTTGATTGGAATCTGGCTTCGGTATCTCGGTTCACTAGTGTATGGTTGATTGGAATCTGGCCTGGGTATCTCGGTTCACTAGTGTATGTTTGATTGGAATCTGGCCTGGGTATCTCGGTTCACTAGTGTATGGTTGATTGGAATCTGGCCTGGGTATCTCGGTTCCCTAGTGTATGTTTGATTGGAATCTGGCTTCGGTATCTCGGTTCACTAGTGTATGGTTGATTGAAATCTGGCTTGGGTATCTCGGTTCACTAGTGTATGTTTGATTGAAATCTGGCTTGGGTATCTCGGTTCACTAGTGTATGTTTGATTGAAATCTGGCTTGGGTATCTCGGTTCACTAGTGTATGTTTGATTGGAATCTGGCTTCGGTATCTCGGTTCACTAGTGTATGTTTGATTGGAATCTGGCTTCGGTATCTCGGTTCACTAGTGTATGTTTGATTGGAATCTGGCTTCGGTATCTCGGTTCACTAGTGTATGTTTGATTGGAATCTGGCTTGGGTATCTCGGTTCACTAGTGTATGTTTGATTGAAATCTGGGCTTGGGTATCTCGGTTCACTAGTGTATGTTTGATTGGAATCTGGCTTCGGTATCTCGGTTCACTAGTGTATGGTTGATTGGAATCTGGCCTGGGTATCTCGGTTCACTAGTGTATGTTTGATTGGAATCTGGCCTGGGTATCTCGGTTCACTAGTGTATGGTTGATTGGAATCTGGCCTGAGTATCTCGGTTCCCTAGTGTATGTTTGATTGGAATCTGGCTTCGGTATCTCGGTTCACTAGTGTATGGTTGATTGAAATCTGGCTTGGGTATCTCGGTTCACTAGTGTATGTTTGATTGAAATCTGGCTTGGGTATCTCGGTTCACTAGTGTATGTTTGATTGAAATCTGGCTTGGGTATCTCGGTTCACTAGTGTATGTTTTTCGGAGCTGCTAAGGATTGTTGCTTTAACTACCAAGTTCGTGAATTCTTTAAATACTTTGATCACTTATCGTTTATACAGAGAGGGACCAAACCGTAAGGGAAACTAGGTGAGTCAATTCTTCGTCTCTAAACTCTTAAAAACTTTTAAAACATTTAAAACCCATCTTGTCTAATCGTATGTCAATTATGTGAGCGTCTCTGACTAAGAGGTGGTGAGCTCGATCACAACCCAAGAGTACCTGGTTCAAACACCGCGGCGTGGATCTACTTTTCTAGGCATGCGGATGTGTGCGACAGTGAGAGAGCGGACATGTATGCATCAACTGCATTGATTGTCAGGGAGTTAAATATGGATAAGAGGATCTTTCTCTCTTTGCGTTCGTTCTTTACGAATAATTTGTAAACAAATTTGTTCCGTGGATTTTACGAACGGTAAAAATAGACTTCACCGTTCAGAAACCAATATGACGACGAAAGAAGAAGAGTAGTTTATGAATACATTTTAAGCTAGAACTAAACTTTAGATTTCTGTTCAAACAAGGGAATAAAATTAATACTTTTCTCATGGTCAGTTCTATATGTGACTTGCTCCACGGTTGGTGAATTAACAAAGACGAATTCTTCCTGCTTCTAATCTGGCTCTCAGTCGATGCTTAACGAAGATGCAAAATGGCAGATTGCGGCATGAGTTGAAATCGTCTATTGAAGTCTCTAACCTCTAGAGCAGCGTTTCCCAAAGTGGACGGTACCGCCCCCGCAGTGGGCGCTGAAGAGTTCTAGGGGTGGGTGTGTGGGGGTAGATAGTGGGTTCAGAAGAATTTGGGGGTGTTCAGGCGATTAGGTGTCGGTGCCTTCTTAAAGAAGAAATGAATAATAAATATATTATAAAATAAATTATTTTCGTGATTTTGCGATTGAATAATCATTACAAATTTTAATTCTGCATTTTAATTCATCTTATGCCCTTCTTACACGATCCATTTTACATCCATTTTCTATTTGATATATATAATCATTTGAAAATTTACCATGTATGACAGAAATATATATGTCAATTTCCTATGTGAAAGTGAAAATAGAGCATATATATATATATATATGGGGCGGGGGGGGGGGACGTTACAAAGTTTATGTCGTGCAAAGTGGGCGGTGGGCAGAGAAAGTTTGGGAATCTATGCTCTAGAGACTTACGTGGATCTACTTTTCTAGGCATGCGGATGTGTGCGACAGTGAGAGAGCGGACATGTATGCATCAACTGCATTGATTGTCAGGGAGTTACATATGGATAAGAGGGATCTCTTCTCTCTTTGCGTTCGTTCTTTACGACCAATTTTAATCACTCTTTGTGATAGGTTTGATCTTTGCCAAGAACGTGTATATGTTGCACATTTGTTTGGTAGGCCCCTAAACGCATAGACTTCTACACGTTTAGGACACGTGCATCCGATTTCAGCCAAATAAGAGGGATGTTCTTCGGCGTCTTCACGACTGCCTGTTGGATGAAGATACTAAAATATATGTTGAGTCGATCCAGCAGAACTAGATGTCTGAGGGGCAGAGTGAGGTTTAACCAGTGTGCCACAGGAACTATCAGTATTATTATACCCTTCGACATCTGTCCGAGGAGACTGAGTACATATCTGTTAGTCTGGAGTGTAATTACGATAGTTCAATAACCAATAGTCAATTTCAGGGGCGGCTCGTCATTAAGGGCCAGTAGGGCCGGGCCGCACCAAAAACAATGTGTAATGTATATTTATTATTTTTTAGATTAAAATATAACCTAACCTAAAACCATGATTTTACCGAAAATTTGTGTCTGGCCCCACCAACAAAAATGAGCACGAGCCGCCACTGATCAATTTATTACTAGCACCTACATGATTCTACCGAGACACATCACATTTCTCATTATAAACGAAGCATGGTCATCTACACCAGGCGTTGTTTTTCATACAAAGCAATGAGCCATGCAATATAATCATCTAGATTTGTTCATTGAGTAAACTTAATACTAAAACTAAACAATTATTTTCTGGGCAAGAAGGGGTAGAACTGCAAATATATATCTACAGTCAATTCATATTATAGTATAAATAGTAGTATATATATATTAAACCACTGCACAGTCGTTTTGGATATAGTATATTAGTATATATATATATATATATATATATATATATATATATATATATATTATATATATATATATATATATATATATATATTTATATATATATATAACACAAGTTGAGACATTTCAACTTTAAGGTTTAAGAAGAATCTTGCAATTGTTCTGTACAAATATCACAGCAAATGAAGAGCTTTAGAAAGAAACAAAATGTGCATCATTAGAGACCAACATTAAAAGACAAAGATGGAGGCGGATTAAGCATATATGATGTATGTCCATACATGGACATTGACTTGTACACCTCTCCAACGGACAGAGAATGGGAAAAGAAGACCTTCGGGTTCAAAAGAAACTTGGAGAAAAACTGTAGAATGAGAGCTGGCAGATGATGGCCTGACATGAGAAACAGTTAATAGAAAGACGGCAGAATTATAACAATGGAAATCGCTTGAAGAAGTCGCATATGTCAAAAGAAATGTCAAGAAGAAATATAGAGATAAATATAAATAAAAATATTCTTACCCAGTCGTTTTGTGACATCATTCTGTCTATTGCGCGTACGAGCGTCAGTTTCTTTGACCGCACGCCAAGTATCGGCACGGAGACGTTCTGCAAAACTGCGCTCCGTGTCCGACATGGCATAGTTGCAGCTATTTGATAGGAACCAATCATTTGGCTGGTATCTGGAGTATAATGTTCGTCTGGAGAAAGCAAAACATTTAAACATGTATCTGTCGGTGTATTATTCGAAGTATTACAATTGACAATGAAGAAAGTCATGTCGCAGTCTGCGTCACATGGTCAAATGGGACAGAAAATGGGCGTAGACTGGAGCACTTGGTAGTAATATGTTAATAATTTTTTATTCCGATTTGTGAATGTGTAAAGTAAAATAAAAAAATACTGCGTGATACATCACTTAATAGTGTTATATCTTCAGCGGATACAGAGAGACAATATAGCACACCAAGACGACGCAGCTTCAATGGATACAGAGAGACAATATAGCACACCAAGACGACGCAGCTTCAGTGGATACAGAGAGACAATATAGCACACCAAGACGACGCAGCTTCAGTGGATACAGAGAGACAATATAACACACAAAAATGACGCAGCTTCAGTGGATACAGACAGAGAATATAGCACACCAAGATGACGCAGGTTTAGAATATGAGATGCACTATAGACAATTTAGAGCGAATCAGCGCACAGAAATAACATGGATGTGATCTGGTAACTGGTACGAAGAGAGACAAAGAGGAAGACTTACGTTGCTGGGTTGTAGTAGCTTTTGGCGTGTCCCAGTTCCATGGAACGTCCATGAAGTCCAAGATGGCGTGAAAGGCTTTTATCTGTGACGTAAGGCAAGACCTTGGCCATTTCCGAGATCACTGGTGTGGGACAGCGCGTTCGCACCATGGCTGGGTTGTCGTAGTACGCCAAACTGGGAATGAAAGTTATGTAAAAATGTGTGTGAGAAATAACATGTAATTCTATTATTTATTGACCACTGGACGCAACAAATGTGATCTCCAGTTCTTTTTTTTAACGTACTATCTATATCATTCATTTTCTTTCTCATTGTTTTTCACTTCTTCTTCTTCTTCAAACGCTCCATTTCATCCACTTGTTTAACCATTCTTTGTGATATCTATATCTTCTTCTTCTTCTTCGTTTTCTTTGCGTTCATTCTTTACCACCAATTTTAATCACTCTTTGTGATATGCTTGATCTTTGCCAAGAACGTGTATACGTTGCACATTGGTTTCATCATCATCATCACCTTTCAACTCCCCTCGGAGCACAGGTCTTCAACAAACTTCTTCCATCTCTTCCTCTCTCTTTGCCATCCCTTCCAATTCTTTCCATGTTTTGCCTATCCTCTTTATATCCGCCTCCAGCTCTCTTCTCCAGGTCTGCCTAGGCCTTCCCCTACTCCTCTTTCCCTGCGGGTTCCAAAACAATGCCTGTCTTGCGATGCTTCCTGTCGGTCTTCTCAATGTATGTCCTATCCATCGCCAGCGTCTCTTCCTGAGCTCTCTCTCCACTGGTATCTGCTTTGTTCTCTCCTTGAGTTCCTCGTTTGTAATTTTATCATACCATCTCAAATCCCTCTATCCTACGTAAACATCCATTTACGAAGGTCTGCAGTTTTCTGATAGTTTCCTTTGTGGTCTTCCATGTTTCCGAGCCATAGAACAGCACTGACTTCACCTTTGACTGGAAAATGCACATTGGTTTGGTAGACCCCTAAACGCATAGACTTCTACACGTTTAGAACACGTACATCCGATTTCAGCCAAACCTCTCAATTCGCCTCTTACGACATTCGTTGCAGGTAACAGTGGTTCTATTCTTGACACCCCAAATTTGGGCTCCGGTAACCACTCCGGCAATATGTATGTGATCTTAGCCTAAGAGCGATTGTACGTTGTGTTAGTTATGTGCCGAGTTCTTCTTCTTCCAAAACTTCATATCAACCACTTGTTAAACCATTCTTGGTGATTTGTATGTAATCTTAGCCTAAGAGCGATTGTACTTTGTGCCAGTTATGCGCATACAGGTAGGCCAGTACATCCAATTTCTGTTACGCTTTTTATTTACTAGTGTAGCTTTCCTAGGACGCTACCTCAGTCGCTTCTTACGACATGCCTTGTAGGTGGCAGTGTTACTATTCCTTGCTCCCCTTGCCAGCCCCGACAGCACACGGGTGGTTCTTCACTTAGTAACCATGATATACAGGGTGTTTCAAGATAATTGCAGCACCTGAATGGAGCTAATCTGGTATTTATGTATGGAAATGAGAAGGTTCAGTTATGACGTAGTATAGGTCAAGGTTGTGTGACGGTGTGTAATTGTAGTGCGGGAAGGGGTGGTCTCTGTAGCCTAGAGGTTAGAGGTTAGAGGTTAGGTGCTCCGTTCCAAAGGTACTCGGCTCGTTCCCTAATGGAGCCATCAGATATTTTTTCTAGAGATGCCTGATCTCAGTGTAGGTGAGATCGAGTTCCTAGTCCTATAAGAGACGTGCGATAAAATGTAGGTCCCGGGTTCATGTTGAGCACGTTAAAAAAAAACTCTGGCAGTTTAAAACTCGAGAAGAGCAGGCTGGAAAGCGACTGACCGGACAAAATCCATTAGAAAAAAGATTAAAAATACAATTCCTTCAAAATATCTTCACCACCTCCAAATTACATAGGGGACCCTCGCTGGAGCTACGGATTTCTTGCACTGCAGCCGAGATCTTCCTGTGTAAGAAAGAGATCGGAGCACACATGGTTAGTCACCTAAGTTTTATGATGATGGTCCTATCAATCAATCAATCAATCAATCGATAATCAATCAATTAATCAACAACTAGCTTGTTCTGGACAGAATTTTGCCATCCAAACAGTCCTTCGGAGTTTATCTCTCTCATAGGCCAGATGTTCCACCTATGCATGCGTTGTGCTCAATTCATCAGTTACTCCCTGAATCCATCTTCTCCACGGTTTTCCTCTTCTCCTCTTTACCGGATACCTCCTTCCATAATGGTCTTCACCAACCATTCGTGTCTCTTTATCAACTTATGTGCCAAAAATACTTCAATTTTCTCATTCTTATTTGTAGCATCAGCTAGTTTTCTGGCCTATGCGAGAGAGAAATTCCGAGGACTGATGGGGTGGCAAAGTTCTGCTCAGGGCAAGCTATTTGATGATAAAACTAATGACAGTAACAATGTACACAGATTTGTACTTTTACATACTTGCATTTTGATGGCATGTGTTGTTCCATTGCTGATGGGCATCTTCTTTGACATCTAATTTCACAAGCCATGTTTACTCTGTTTTGTTCTAGATATTGTCCAGTCTGTTCGAAACAATTCAGATAGATTTATACGTATCAGATTAATACAAAATCTGAACAATTTGAGGATTCTTGCTGTGTTGGTGTCAAACTTCCACAAGCGATCTGACAAATATGTCAGTGAGACAAATAAACGGTGTTGGTGTTCTTCTACTGTGCAATGTGGTGCTGTATTGTTTTGTTATTCAAGATAAGTGTGCAAAATTGTCGGTTATCGAGAGTTGACTATGGCGACGTAGCTGCACAACGTGTACGTAGAACGTTCGCATATCTTTACCATCTTCAAAAATTAAATCGGGGACCTTTGCTGATGCTACGGAGTTCGTGCACTGTAGCTGAGATCTTCCTGTGTAAGAAAACGATCGAAGCTCTCATGGTTACTCACCGAAGTGCAGGGATGATGGTTCTATTAATCAAGCAATCAATCAATCACCCCTAGGAAGGCATAGGTTAGCAATCAAGGCTTTGCAAGCCCTCATATCCAAGATCATCTTTTCCAGATATCTCTCTTCATTTTCTGACATTCTGTTTCCAACACCTGCCTTCAGGTGTACAGCTACTTCAGGTGTTCCCAAACCTTCAGTGTACACTTGCCTTCAGGTGTTCATGCCCTTCAGTGTCACTGCCTTCAGGTGTTCACATGCCTTCAGGTGTACACTTGCCTTCAGGTGTACAACTACCTTCAGGTGTTCACAAGCCTTCAGGTGTTCCTGAGTATCTCTTACCTCTATTACCCTGTGGGTTACATCAGCGATTTTATAATCGCGTAAAATAATAAAAGGTTGTTAGTTAAATTCACGTACCGACGTTCAACCGGTGAGAAAAGGAACTGGTTCTCTTACCTACCGCATACTGTTCCCATAAATGTAATTATCAGACATTTCACACTATATGGTCTTAAACGGATACGTTACATTTAACTTCTACAACAACTAATGAAACACTCATTTGCCATCTCTTCATCGATGCTCGACTGTAATGGCTCTTCAACAAGTTCTATCCTTTGGCATGACGGTACACACTGACATACTTTGTCCCCACCCCTCTCCCTCCTCCCATCCCGATGCCTCTCTTCCAATTGTATCTATGTCTTTCATTGTTCTTCTTCTTCTACTTTCTATTCCAAGATGGTTTGTCAACATAGTGTCATGTCTTTTAATATACGAAAATATCGAGTTGATCTAACTTTAAATAAACGTTTATATTCGTTATTCTCTTTGCAGTTCTAATACAGAAAAGTATATTTTCACTTGCGTAAGGAAAAATATACGTTACACATGTCTATATCATAGGACATGACTGATTACACCAGGGTTGTCAGTACAGTTGGACGCTGCTGTAGAGAATGAGCCCTGCGTGTCATCAATGCGGAGATTCTTGCACTCGTGGATCAGCACTCTCATCCAGGTGATATAATTATTTACACCTAGAGCTCTGTCAGACGCAGAACCAGATCATCGTGGGCTTATTCAGCACAACAAAACGGTAGCACACTTCATGAGGACTGCGACGCTTTCGAGACAACGACATCGAGCATGACTATAGAGATCACCGCTGCCTCCAGGGCTCTGTCATATGTGACTGAGCAACAGGAAACCCATACGATTATCATATCAGATTCGACGAATATTCTTATTGAATCTGGAAGTACGCGTGTGGAATGGGTGGACATAATTCGGAGATCACATCTAAAGGAAATGACTTGGCTGTACATAACTGGACATGCTGGTGTGCAGGGTAACGAGCGTGCTGACTTTCTTGCAATGCCCCGACTCAAGCGGGCGAGCAGAAGTCTGGACAGAGCCGATATAATCAATGCGGTATGCTCTCAATTAATTATGTGACATGGGCAAGTCTCAGACACTGGAACGAGTTCGAGAATTAGGCGTTAAGTTTGGACATGCCAGACAGTCGTCTTCGTGGTAGAGAGAGAAGATATAGTAAGCAACTTCTCATGGGTGCAGTGAGCAAATGACTTTGGAATGGCTGCTGCAGCGGAGAACATAGTACGAATGGGAATGCCCAATGTGCCATGACGTCGATCGCATAACATAACATACTTTACACAGGGCATGTAAGTGTGTCCGCTCTCCATACCGCTCAGTCCTTACCGACTCGCTCAATCTTACATAGAATTGAGTCTGATAGTTCTCGAATTGAGTCCTCTCACAATAAAGCTCATTTCAGAGTTTCCATATATCGTCTTTTCTTTCTGGAATCTTTTGCATCCAACTTCAATGCCAGCTTTGTTTTTCTTTGATAATTTCTACTCAAGTTATGTTCAACATATCTCCATCTTCACTTTCTTATTTGCAAGTAGTGGTTGACCAGACATATCTCTCTCACTCTCTCTTTGTGTATATATACATATATATTACAGAAAAACACCCAAATGAAACAAATCAGCTTGGCAGCTGTGTAGTGTAGATCTGTTCAGATTCTGGATATGACATGTTGGCGATGTGCAAATCAATAGCCACAGTTCACAAGTTATAATGCTAGAAAGTAATAGATTATACGTCGCACGTCTTAATGTTTTATTGACTGTGACCTAGTGGCATATTCTCTTATGTACGCACCCATCTTGTTAGACAGGAAATGGAAATACTGTGCTATCAATAAATATCTCTTCTAATTATTTTGCCAGTGGGTTCTTTGATGTTCGTTATTACATCTAACGGACAACTCTCACATCATTTCAAATTACTTTTGTATATTAGGCGGTTGCATCCCTTGCACTACATGCTTTTTCAACTTGTTTCTGTGGGCAATCGTTAAATAAAGTTCAGTTGTGATATCGGAAATTCTGATTTGACGAGGACTGACTTATATCTAATTTGTACTGTAAGATTTGTCGCTATTTTTAAAAATTCTTTGAATTCACGTCTATTTGTTAATTACAAGTGTTATAGTAATACTGATATTCATTGGGGTTAAATCTATGTTTTGGCGATGCAAAATCGAGAAAAGGCTGAAAATTCACTGCCCGTGCAAAAGTTCATTAGAAAGATTAAGAATACATTTTCGACAAAATATTTGTACAATCTTTAAAAGGATACCGGGAACCTCGCTGTCGAACTACGAAGCCCGTGCACTGCATGCATGCAGTTGAGATCTTAGTGTGTCAGAAAGACATGGGAGAACATAAAGTTACTCACCGAAGTGCAATGATGATGTTCCTATCAATTAATCAATCAATTATATTTTGAAATAATATAACCTTGTTCTTGCATGTTGTGTTGCTTTTCAAAAATGAATTCTCATTTATCTAACAATGCGATGGTCACGCGAAGGCTGTGGTCTGATTTCAAAGAATTTTTTTCGGAACTCTCAGGCCTTATGTTATTGGGGACCACGGCATCTTGTTTCTCAAACATATAGTTTGTTTCATGTTTTGTTAGAGGCATGCAAAACATAGACAGTGTATCTACGACATGCCAAGAAACTAACTCCTTTCTACACAGTGTGCCAACACACACTTGCAGCTTTTCATGCGTTATTCTTCTCCTCCTTGGTCAATTACAAATATACGCCACCCGAGTGGTTACCGGGGCCTCAAATTTGGGATGTAAAGAATAGAACCACTGTTACCTGCCATGCATGTCGTAAGAGGCGACTAAGGAGGTTTGACTGAAATCGGATGCATGTGTCCTAAACGTGTAGAAGTCTATGCGTTTAGGGGCTTACCAAACCAATGTGCAACGTATACACGTTCTTGGCAAACATATCACAAAGAGTGATTAAAATTGATCGTAAAGAGCGAACGCAAAGAAGAAGAAGAGACAAATATGAGAGCACGCACCCACACAGCACTCCACAAGCTCTTGAAATACTCAAATCAAAAATAATGTGCCGACTCTGTCTGTTAATACACTTTGTTAACATAACTTATTTGATATATCACTTCTGATTACCAAGAATCGACTAATGTAACGTTTGATTCTACCCATCGTTCTTGTTAAAAAAGAAAAAAAGGAACCATTTCATACCTCGTGGTTTATAGGTCAATACAGTGTTAGGCCTGTATTTTCATTGACCGTCGGCACACGATGGGTGATGTGGTCAGCATCACGCCGGCCGCCTTTACTTTCCCAGAGCATGTCTGGTACCCAGTTGAGGCTGCGTCGACCTGAGAGCCGTCGTGGTCGGGAAAAATTCCACGCACATTGCGGAGCTGAACCCAGACCACCAGCCTTGCGAAGCGAGTTCACTAACAACTACGCTACAGCGGCTCTCTTCGTTCTTGTTAAACAAAATAACAAATATTCGCAGACCAGCTCTAGAATAGAGCAGTACGAGTACTTACTTATACAAAATAATAGATGAACAGTTCAATGTCATTGATCGCCATCAACCATGTGGAAAATTAGTACCAACTAATGTGCTTCTAAGGGACACATTTTGTAATGGAGGTAACTATAAGGCAGTGTATTCATTTTGAGATTTCTTTAGCTCTGCCCTAGAGGCACCGACCGATAGTTATAAGATAGTGTATTCTATTTCCTGCTTGCCTTTCTTTCTAGTTTCTAAAGGAAAAAAACCTGAAACAAGTAAGGTAGTTTTCATAATAATCATCGTCATCATCATCCTCACAATCATCATCATCATCATCACTAACATCATCATCATCCTTATCATCCTAATTATCCTTATCATTATAATTATCATCATCATCATCATCATAATTATCATCATAATCATCATCATCATCTAGAGCCATGCTAAAAGGCTTAGGCTGGCATGTCTATCTCTATTACCCTGAAGGAAGTTGTACGAAATTCAAAAAAACAAGACACAACAGCGTATCGATTAAAACGTATTAATCAAGCACATGATACAGTATGATATATATATAATATATACATAATGGGATAGCAGTCGACGATCCCATAGGAAAAACGTCATACTCAAGGTAAAAAAGATCAATTCCTAAGTGCACTAAGTACTGAGAGTATGTAACTAAAAACTAAAAACATAAATGAATGAATTTTTAAAAATGACAATTTTAAAAATGAAATATATAAATTTATATACAAAAGTGTTAGGAAGAACGAGAAAAGATCTTATTACCACAAAATATAAATCAAGTGCGCTGAGTTCAAGTGGCTGCAAGGTATCGTAGTAAAATGTTTAATCATTTTCACAAACAAATTTACAGAGCTCATCATTAGATCGCGATCGAATAGCTGTGACCTGGATGTCGCGAGCTCCCAAATAGTTCAGTATCATTGAAGTGAGTGACTACACATATTCCAGAGAGTTAGAGTTTAGTACATAGATGCTTGCTGAATTAGTTCACTAAGTTTCTTGCCAGTTTCGTCTATACAATCTTTATTACAACGCTTACACATGATGAATTATAACGTAGCGGGAGTTACACTTAAGACCGACCATCTTCAATAACAAATACGTTATTTTATGGAGCGATACAATACTGAACTGTATCACAAACAATATTTGACTTCATCCACCAACATAATGTTTATCCCTCTATTTCCATGCAGCTTTACATGAACCACTAGAGATGTGTTTCTTTTAATCATCCAATTAAAACTTATTTCCACTTGACAACTTTTTCTTGATATCTATATTGTATCTATCTATATCCTCCTTCATGTTCCTATTGACACATAAGGCTTTCACAAGAGACCTTCACTGTTATCGTTCTGCTGACTTTCTACCAACCGTCTCCCACGTGTGGCCACAGTCCTTCAACTCTCTCTCCACCGTTCTTCTCCATGCTTCCTTTGGACGTCCAGGCCTTCTCTTCCCATCCGCTGTCCATCTGAGAGCTATCCTAGCCAATACCACCCCCGGCATACGACATACATGTCCAAACCACCTCCATTTTTTGTATCTGGGTCAAACAACTT
This sequence comes from Arion vulgaris, assembly GCA_020796225.1. Taxonomy (NCBI): domain Eukaryota; kingdom Metazoa; phylum Mollusca; class Gastropoda; order Stylommatophora; family Arionidae; genus Arion; species Arion vulgaris. The sequence goes on from CM036764.1 coordinate 37,390,009, forward strand.
ATGCCGTCGTCATCCACTTATAACATGGTCATCCACTTATAACATGGTCATCCACTTATAACATGTTAATGTTGTTGTCTACACATAATTAATTTCTTCAACGTCCCCTCCCCCCAAAATTAATTAATTAATTCCCCCCTCCCCAATAATCAATTTCTTCATCACTCCCTCCTTCAAAATCTATTTCTTCATCCTCCGATATTCCATTTATTCTTTTTTCCCCGCATAATCCATTTCTTATTCATCTCCCCCTATAATCAATTTCTTCTTAATCCCTTCCCACCCATAATCCATTCCTTTCTCATCTTCCCACACAATCCATTATTTCCTGATCTTCCCACACATTCCATTATTTCCTCATCTTCCCCACTTTCCATTATTTCATCATCTTCCCCACGTTCCATTATTTCCTCATCTTCCCCACACTTCCATAATTTCCTCATCTTCCCCACTAATCCATTATTTCCTCATCTTCCCCACATAATCCATTATTTCCTCAACTTCCCCACACAATCCATTATTTCCTCATCTTCCCCACACAATCCATTATTTCCTCAACTTCTCCACATATTCCATTATTTCATCATCTTCCCCACATAATCCATTATTTCCTCAACTTCCCCACACAATCCCTTATTTCCTCATCTTCCCCACACAATCCATTATTTCCTCATCTTCCCCACAATCCATTATTTCCTCATATTCCCCACACAATCCATTATTTCCTCATCTTCCCCACATAATCCATTATTTCCTCATCTTCCCCACAATCCATTATTTCCTCATCTTCCCCACATAATCCATTATTTCCTCATCTTCCCCACAATCCATTATTTCCTCATCTTCTCCACATAATCCATTATTTCCTCATCTTCCCCACAATCCATTATTTCCTCATCTTCTCCACATTCCATTATTTCTTCATCTTCCCCACACAATCCATTATTTCCTCATCTTCCCCACATAATCCATTATTTCCTCATCGTCCCCACATAATCCATTTCTTCCTCATCCACTCACAATTTAGAACAAATGGAGACAACTCTAAATAACCTAATTTCATAGTAGGAAAAAAGTTAACATGAAAAAATCCTGGTTCCCACTCAAGACAAACGTTACCGGAGATGCATGATAGCCAACACCAGTCGATATGGCACCACCTGCTGATTGTAATGTGTTAGATCGGATAATCGGGGGATCTATTAACTGTGTCACTGCAGAACTCAACAGGATCATTTTCTTGGGTAAATAATCCCCAAATCACCTCGTCTCTCAGGATGTTTGCCCCAGTTCAATAAGAACGTGCCACAAATAAGATTGCATCTCGTCTGCCTCGGGCCATTGCAACAAAGGGGAAGACAATAGTAGTGCAATATTTTTTTTCTTTTCTATCATCTCTCTCTCTCTCTCCCTCTCTCTCTCTCGCGATCGTTCTTTTACGACCGTTTTTATCATCCTAATTGGAATATATAAACAGCGTAACACCAAGAACGGGTGTACGCTTACAATCTTCAGTACCATTTGGAGCTCTGGAGTTTATTCTTAGGTGATGTGTTCGGTTTCATCAAGCGTTTACTGGGTTCGCTCTCCGTCAGCCTTTGACTGTCCCCAGCCAAACCTGCAAGGCAGCAGGTTGCTATTTTCTTTAGGGTAGCGTCCATTAGACGACCTACCCTCCCGGGCTGTTGAGCGTCATCTGCCCAGAAAACCTGTCTTTTCTGGACTACTTGGTTTTCTTGCCGTCCAGTTTTGTGTACGGTTTGCTCCGCTAGCCTTTGATTGTCCCTAATCAAACTACAAGGCAGCAGTAGTTCCCTGCGACCGGAAACCTGCACTGACTTCATTGAGCCTCTGCTGGGCTTTCCAGTTCACTTGGGTGGCCTGCTCACCCTCGCGCCTGCCACGCCCTTTCTTCGCTACACCATCAGTGGACCCACCGTCTCCCACTGGTGGGTCCACCCGTCCGTCGTTCGCATGCGTGCTCGCTCAGCCCTGGTGCCTGCCTCGCCATCTCCGTCAGTTCTCACCGTGCTCACATTTACCTTTAGGCTGTCCGGACCCGAGGCTTAACTCGGACCCCCACCTCAGGGCTCACATGCAACTCATCTCGGGCCCAAAATTTATTTGCTCCACGCTAGCCCATGTCTCTTCTCTGGATGCACACCTTATCCCTCTATGGTTTTCTGTTCAGCTTTTCTTCCATCGGCCGGGAGAGATGAGCATTAATAGTCACTCTGGGATTCCGCTCGTCTGTGTTGCGAGCGGTCCCCATCCAACGCGGCTACGTCTGCATCTCTACCATCATCAGGGTAGCTCTCTCGATCCCTACCCGCTAAGCCAGACAGGAATTCAATGTTTGTTACGAGGGTCACCACGTGGAGGTGGGGTAGGATCTTGATTAGTGCCAGCTCACTAATCCTGAAGAGGCGTTGCCCCATGCGCCTTTGACCTCTTCTATCATCTAACAGAAAATAAAAGAACTAAATTAAAAAAAGTTTCGATTTTACATTGTTCTAAAAATTAATTTTAAATTCCTGATTCAAATTTTTTTTACTAAGAACGAATCAGCTATTTTGTGTTGTTACTAACAAAGAAATCAACATTTTTTATGTTGTCGTTACTAAAGAATCAAATATTTTATATTGTCGTTACTAAAGAATCAAATATTTTATGTTGTCGTTACTAAAGAATCAAATATTTTATATTGTCGTTACTAAAGAATCAAATATTTTATATTGTCGTTACTAAAGAATCAAATATTTTATGTTGTCATTACTAAAGAATCAAATTTATTCTTACTAAAGAATCAAATTTTATATTGTCGTTACTAAAGAATCAACTATTTTAAACATTGACTGTTTCTTTGTATGGTTGAACAACATAGGTTCCTTGTATGCTTGTTCTAACAGTGAACGTTTCTTTGTATGGTTGAACAACACAGGTTCCTTGTATGCTTGTTCTAACAGTGAAAGTTTCTTTGTATGGTTGAACAACATAGGTTCCTTGTATGTTTGTTCTAACAGTGAAAGTTTTGAGAAGAATAACTTATAGAAGCTGCTGCGAAATGATAGCTATGGACAAAGCACTGGATGAAGAAGATGACAGTTATGGAGTTTGTTGAAGATAATGATGAATTTCTTGACTATAGTGCAGAAACAATATGAACATTCGAAAATAAACAATCGACAGATACAAAAATAACCAAAAATAAATAAGTAATAACGAGAGAAAACAGACTCAAAGATTTGGACAGTTAGAGAATAAAAAACAATTGAAAGATTCAGGACAAATATAGGAACCAATTAGGTAGGAAATTTTCTTTTCCGAACGCTCTATATGACCACTTTTTAACTACTATTTGTATTTGTATGTGATCCGAGCCTAAGAGCGATGTAAGTTGTGCCAGTTATGCGCCTTGAAGTAGGCCAGCACATCCGATTTTGTGCGCTTTTTATTTACTAGGGTAGCTTCCCAAGGCGCCTACCGCCCAGCGTGTTCGTAGCGCGTTGGACTACGGGTGACTATCCCTATGTGTGTGCGGGTTCAATTCCACAGGATGGAAGAAAAAGCCACAGATTCCCCAGATTTACGGTGTTCGTGGCACCGAACCGAAGGGTTACGATGTCCATGGCACCGAGCCGAAGAGCTGAAAAGCTCAAGTGCTTCTGGATTGGAAAAAAAGCCGCCTCTTACGACATGCCTCGTAGGTCGCAGTGTTACTATTCTATAGAAGAAAAAGAAGTCGAGAGAGAGAGAGAGAGAGAAGAGAGAAGAGAGAACGAGAAATAAAGAAAGAAAGTAACAACGAGAGAAACGAACAAAGGAAGAAACAGAAAATATAACCAGTTGATATTACATCTTGTGCAGACTGCATGAACTTTGTCTAAGTTCACAAGGATTTGATCTGCACAACGTCTTCAAGTAAGCTGCCAAGAAGCTTATACTGTAGATCTGATTATCTGTCGGAGTCAGGTCACCAATAACAGATCGACAGGTCTGAAACCCTTGTTTATGGCTTCCTGTGCTATTAAGTACTTCTCTTGAATTAGAAATGTGATTTTATTTTATTATTTGAAACAAAGTTTGTTGTTACAGTCGAATATTTTGGTATTATTTATTACTTAGAACGTTTTAGATGTATACTAAAATAGAGTTTTGGTATTATTTATTACTTAGAATGTTTTAGATGAATAATAAATAGAGTTTGTATTATTAACTTAGAATGTTTAGATAAATAATAAATAGAGTTTTGTATTATTTATTACTTAGAATGTTTAGATGAATAATAAAATAGAGTTTTGGTATTATTTATTACTTAGAATGTTTTAGATGAATAATAAAATAGAGTTTTGGTATTATTTATTACTTAGAATGTTTTAGATGAATAATAAAATGAGTTTTGGATTATTTATTATAAATGTTTAGATGAATAATAAATGAGTTTTGGTATTATTTATTACTTAGAAATTTTAGATGAATAATAAAAATAAGTCTTTTGTTGTTATTCTTTGCATTGTTCTTGTTGTTATTCTTTGCGATTGTTCTTGTTGTTATTCTTTGCGATTGTTCTTGTTGTTATTCTTTGCGATTGTTCTTGTTGTTATTCTTTGCGATTGTTCTTGTTGTTATTCTTTGCGATTGTTCTTGTTGTTATTCTTTGCGATTGTTCTTGTTGTTATTTTTGCGATTTTTCTTGTTATTCTTGCGATTGTTCTTGTGTTATTCTTTCGATTTTCTTGTTGTTATTCTTGCGATTGTTCTTTTTTCTTTGATTGTTCTTGTTGTTATTCTTTGCGATTGTTCTTGTTATTATTCTTTGCGATTGTTCTTGTTATTATTCTTGGATTGTTCTTTTGTTATTCTTGATTTTCTTGTTTTATTCTGCGATTGTTCTTGTTATTATTCTTTGATTGTTCTTGTATTATTCTTGGATTGTTCTTGTATTATTCTTGATTGTTCTTGTTTTATTTTATCATCATCATCAAGTGCTTGTCCTTCCGGAACAGGCTCCGATGACAGCATTCCTGAAAAACTCTCTGTTGGCAAGTTGGGCCGTCGTCAGCAGCAGTCATTCTCAGATTTAATAACATCCTGCCCCATCGTCTTCTAGGTCTTCCTCTCTTCTTCTTGTTTTAGTCCCCATTGTGAATTCATGTTTAATCATGGTTTCGAATATAGCGTCTCTGATTGTTTTGTTTTTGTTTGTTTAGTTGAGTAATTAATAGTCTTCTTCTTCTTCTCTTCTACCATTTACTTCTTTATACTAGTGTTGGGGAGGGGGATGAGGGGGTGTAGTGATCTTGTGTGTGCTTGTTTTAAGGGACTTTGTAAGCTGATATTCATTTTTATAAGGCTGCTCTTGATGCCGTCGCTCCGTTTTTTGCGGGGTCTTCCTCTTGCTCTGTACTCGTTATACTTTTTCTGTGTGGCTCTCTGTTGTAATCGATACCAGGGCATTCTTGTCAGGTGTCCAAACCATTTAATCTGTTGCTCTTTTATGAATTGCATGACTGGTTTAATATCATGTCTTTTTTTGATTTCTTCATTTCTAATTTTGTCTCTTATTGTCACACCTGCAACTCTTCTAAGACATTTCATCTCCGTTGTTATGAGACAATCAATAACCAATAACAGATCAGCGGAGCACCTAATCAGTAGATTCACTGGACATTCTGAGCATTCTCCATCAACTGCAGTCATTCATTCGTTAGCATCATGTGTTCAATATCAGGTACATTTCATTCTCCAACAACTTCAGTCATTCATTCGTTAGCATTAAGTGTTCAATATCAGGTACATTTCATTCTCCAACAACTGCAGTCATTCATTCGTTAGCATTAAGTGTTCAATATCAGGTACATCTCATTCTCCAACAACTGCAGTCATTCATTCGTTAGCATTAAGTGTTCAATATCAGGTACATCTCATTCTCCAACAACTGCAGTCATTCATTCGTTAGCATTAAGTGTTCAATATCAGGTACATCTCATTCTCCAACAACTGCAGTCATTCATTCGTTAGCATTAAGTGTTCAATATCAGGTACATCTCATTCTCCAACAACTGCAGTCATTCATTCGTTAGCATTAAGTGTTCAATATCAGGTACATCTCATTCTCCAACAACTTCAGTCATTCATTCGTTAGCATCATGTGTTCAATATCAGGTACATCTCATTCTCAATCAACTGCAGTCATTCATTCGTTAGCATTAAGTGTTCAATATCAGGTACATCTCATTCTCCAACAACTGCAGTCATTCATTCGTTAGCATCATGTGTTCAATATCAGGTACATCTCATTCTCCAACAACGCATGTGAAAATGGATACCAGGAATTTATGAGCAGGGGAAATTCACAATCATCTGGAGTTACTGAGCAAATGCTCTGCCACTGACAATTTTAACTAGGTCAAAAGGCAGATTGATTGATTGATTGCAGCATCATCGCTGCACTTCAATGATAATCTGGTGCTCCGATCTCTTCTTCACAGGAATATCTCTCTCTCTCGCGATCCCGCCTGAGACAGATGAACAAATTTTATCATGAATTTTGCTGTGCTTTTAGGACTCCGTCCCTCCGTACAGCTTTTCGCGAATCTCTGTGTTAGCGGGCCACTTTTCTTTTCTCAGGGCTGCTAACAGCTGGCAGTATGTGCTCTGCCGTCATGTCCGCCTTTTCACAATGGCACAGGCTAGTTGTGCCAATTCTGAATTTGTTAAACATGTTGACTCGGAGTCTGTTATGGCCGGTACGGAGGCGAAATAGCAGCTTGTTCACTGCAGGACAGACCATAGTACCCATCATTGCTGTTGTTTTGAGCAGTACTCGAACACCGTAGCACGGCAAGAGGATCCCAATGTAATTTTGAAGATGGTAAACATATTTTGTAGGAATGTTATATTTAATCCTTTCTAATGAATTTTACCCGACAGTGGATTTTCACGCCGACTCTTCTCGATTTTGAAGTGCCGAAGGTTCTTTTAAGTGCTCAAATTGAATACGGACTACGTTTTATCGTCCGTCTCTGAAAGGACTAGGAACTCGATCTCATCTACATTAAGTTCAGGATATCTGAAAAATATCCTGCTGGCTACACAAGGAAGCGAACGAATATCTTTGTAACGAGAGCGAAACCTAACCTCAACGCCACAGAAACCCCCTCTGGCAGAATACACATTAAACCGTCTAACATTAATTCCTGTGAAGTTTTCCACTGTAAGAAATTATTGAATCTGGTTTTACCTCAGTTCTACCCCTAATATCTAACCAATGCAACAAAATCACATTAACAAACTCCCATACATCATTATCATTAAAACTCACATCCGCTGTGTCGCTAACCAAGAAGTTTTGAGAAACCCATCACATTGTCGAATCTATCGCCCAAGCACTTTATTGTCATTAAACGTTCGGAACACGAGTCTAGAACGAGAGCACTCTTTGACGCGATGGCATTCTCTATCTTGTCGTTTGGTGTGAAATGTACCCAGACTTGAACTACATATTTCAACGGTCTATTCAACAGAGGGGTATTTCGCTAGGTGGGTGTACAATTTCTCATCTGTTATACACTTATATTCACAAATATTATATATGATAGATATTTCGTGTTGCGTTTTAATAAGGGTTTCTATAGCCATATAAAGTGATATCCTATACCACAGTCGTCTCAATCTCTAGTTATCCATCCTACTTAGTTATATGGTTTAGTTCATTTAGTTTGCCTTGTGTGGGTCATCATCAAGGTGCGTATCCTTTATAGGACGTTGCTCTCTTTGCAGCACATCTGAAATTCACTGTCTCTTTGCCAGTTCACCCACTTCGTTGATGGTCATGTTCATGGTTTCTTTAATATCTTGTAGCCATCTTCTTCTTGGGTTTCTGCCTCTGCGTCTTGGGACCCTGTCCTCTAGTATTGTTCTTTCCAGGCCATCGTGACGCTTGATGTGACCAAAGTATGTAATTTCTGTATAGTATGTTGTTTATCAGCCAATTCTCTTTAACTAGTTCTTTCAGGACATCAGTGTTCTTTCTTTTCTGTCCATGGTATTCGTAGGATCTTTCTGTAGCATTTAGTTTCAAAGGACTGGATTTTCGTTCTTAATTTTTGTGTAATAGTCATGATTCACAACCATAAGTAGCCACTGGAAAATGCATGCTCTCAATATTTTTAATTTTAATATTTTGCAGGTGCTTTTCCACATGTTCTTCATTGTGTTTAACTTCTTGATTACTATTGCCAATCTTCTTTAGATCTCTTTGGAGCAGTCACCGTTATTGTTAATTATTGAGCCCAGATATTCGTAGCTCTCTACACATTGAAGTTCTTCATTGTTTATTTGGATGTTAGGTGAGCCTTTTTCTTTGTCAGTTGACATGATTTTTGTTTTTTTGTGTATTCAAAAATAGATGTTGGTCTTCACTATGTTTCTTGGTCATCATGATTAGGTTTTCAAACCTTCTTTGCTGGTGGATAATAATACTGTATCGTCTGCGTATCTAAGCTCTGGTATGCATTTGCCGCCTATAGTGAGAGTCGTAATTCTATAGTTGACATCGTCTTTACATTCCTATGATGTTCTCCATATATGTTGAATAAGTATGGTGACAAAATATATCCCTGTCGTACCCCTTTTGAATCTCGAACCATTCAGCTATTTCACCTCCTACTTGTGTGTGTATGTGTCCTTAAAAAGACTTACAGTCGAAACGTTGGACTTATTTTAGTTTCATAATTTAGTGATTCATTTTGCTTACTTATGTGATACTATACTTCATACTTCTTCTTCTTCTTCTTTTCGTTCGTTCTTTACGACCAATTGTAATCACTCTTTGTGATATGTTTGATCTTTGCCAAGAACGTGTATACGTTGCACATTGGTTTGGTAGGCCCCTAAACACATAGACTTCTACACGTTTGGACACATGCATCCGATTTCAGCCAATAATACTATACATACGTGTCTTTCTTCTAAAACGCCAATTTATTAAGTATCACCGCAGGCTCCATTCAGTTTTCTCCAGATCTAATCTGATCCGGTCTGACCACCTTAGATTGTATGTTTCCCTACATGGCCAATCTGTACCACAGTACTGAAAAGTATGTTTGCTTAATGTAGGCGTTAGTACTGTAGTATTTGCTCTAATCGTTATAATGTAATTAGTACCAGCTATAGATAAAGTGACATTCATCATCAAGGTGCGTATCCTTTATAGGACATCGCTCTCTTTGCAGCTCATGTGAAATTCACTCTGTCTCTAGCCAGTTCAGTTCACCCACTTCGCCGATGGTCATATTCATGGTTTCTTTAACCCTTTCGCTGCTGCACTTTCCAAGGCTAGGCTAAAAATAGATTCTCTTTGTTTCTAGGTTGCAAACGTGAATATACGCCTATAGCAGTGACAGTAGCAATGTATAACATGTTAACACGTCTTTAGTCCACAGAGGAGAGATAATAACAGACGTGTTAATGCGTCTTTAGAAGTGAATGGGAAAAACGTATATATACGTCCTTAGCAGCTAAAGGGTTAATATCTTTAGCAGCTTCTTCATGATCATTACTGTTAGTAATTATTGTACTAGTAGTAGTAGTAGTTGCCATACGAGTTTTCATGAAAGAAAAGTTAACCGTCGTACTACTTAGTTAGTTAGTTTGTTCCTTTCGTGCCAAAGGCGGCACATAGGGCAGAGGTTTTAGATCTCTATGTGATGCGGTTCTTTGCTAGCAGTTGGAGATCTTGTATGGTTTTACATCCCAATAGTTTACTTTCTTGTTGGATGGTTCTTCGAAGAGTGGTCTTTGGTCTTACCGTGTGGTACTACTACTATACTTAATATGCACTGATACTAATATTTCTACTATTGATACTACTTTTAATATTACTTCTTCTGCTGTAACTACTGCTACTAATTTTAGTACTACTAATGTTACTAACTACTACTACTACTACTATCCTACTACTACTACTACTTTTTATTATTTATCTCTCGTACCGGTAAATGTCACACAGGGCCTGCAAGTAATTTCTCTATTCTGGACAACTCGTTTTTGGGCAACACGCTCAATTTTTCTATGGATTGAGTCCGATGTACTCACCTCACGTAAAGTTGGCACTCAGAAAGTTGGCACTCAGTGAAGTTGGACACAATAAAGTTGGCACTTAGTAAAGTTGGCACACAGTAAAGTTAGCACACAGTAAAGTTAGCACACAGTAAAGTTGGCACTCAGTAAAGTTGGCACTCAGTAAAGTTGGCACTCAGTAAAGTTAGCACACAGTAAAGTTGGCACTCAGTAAAGTTGGCACTCAGTAACGTTGACACTCTGGAAAGTTACTACTACTACAACTCTGCTACTTGCTACTCTATTCCTACTTTTTAGATTCTACTAGCTACTAGCTAGCTGCTACTACTACTACTCTGCTGTTGCTCTGCTACTACTCTACTGCTACTAGCTACTACTACTAACTACTACTGCTACTACCTACTGCTGACTGCTACTCTACTACTGCCTACTGCTGCTGCTGCTACTGCTACTGCTCTACTGCTAACTACTGACTGACTGCAACTGCTGCTGCTGCTACTGCTGCTGCTGCTTGCTGGCTGCTGACTACTGCTACTACTACCTTGCTGGCTGCTCTCTACTCTGCTACTACTGCTCTGCTGTTGCTGCTGCTGCTACTGCTGCTACTCGCTACTACTCTAGCTAACTACTGCGCTATTCTATTTACAGCTAGTGCTAGCGTAATAATTCGTAGTGGTAGTAGTAGCAATAGCATAGACAGTAGTAGCAGTAGTAGCAGTAATAGCGTGTAATGCATAGTAGCATAGTAACGGTATGTAGTAGTGCAATAGTACAGTATGGCAGTAATTGTAATAGCAGTAGTAGTAGTAGTAATAAGTAATGCATGTGTGTAGTAATGCAGTAAGAGTATTATTATCAATGTGATAGTTGTATCTGTTTTGTTTGCCAAAAGATCTAATAATTTAATAAATTCAACATTCAATGAACTGTCACAAACACAAGTGACACACTAATTATTGAACTCGTAATTAAAAAAAAAAAAATATATATCTGGGCTTTCAAATTGCAATACTGAATTAACCAATATATTTTCTCTGCGTCGTCTTAACAAATACTGGGAGCCAGTTTATCGGATCAGAAGAGCGAAGGGGTTAATATGATTTATTAACTGTCGTTACTGTCTGTAATACCGCTCTTTTTAAGGCTATAGCTTTATGTGGTTAGTGAGCTCGATCACAATCCAAGAGTAACTGGTTCAAACTAGGCGGGAGCAAGTTTGAAAGCAAATTAGTTTCCTTGGACACCGAGTGGTTACCGGGCCCAAATTTGGGGGTGTAAAGAATAGAACCACTGTTACCTGCCACGCATATCGTAAGAGGCGACTAAGGAGGTTGGATGAAATCGGATGCATGTCCTAAATGTTGAAGTCTATGCGTTTAGAGCCTACTAAACCAATGTGCAACGTATACATTCTTGGCAAAGATCAAATATATCACAAAGAGTGATTAAAGTTGGTCGTAAAGAACGAACGCAAAGAAAAAAAAGAAGAAGTTTCCTTGGAATTTTACGAACGATAAATAAAACCTCACCGTTGAAAGATAATGGCAAACTACTGAACGTATAATTGGTGACTAGAAAATCGATGATTCGTTTACTGTTGTTGATGACCAAGTCCTGTAAAGGATATGTCAGGATTAGAAGATTAGAAGTAGGAGAGGAGAGACAAGAGCTCGAAGAATTTCATGTCCGCATGACTAGTTCAGTTACCGGGATACTGTTTGGTTAGCATTTTCTTTGATGCCCCCAACAGAACAAATCTTTGGCTTTAAGTGGATTGAAACGGGTCCCCACATGGGAGCAGCGCTCTCATCCAGTCGACCAGAGGGTGTGATTTTTATGTCATGAAATATATTTTGTTGACTACTGATGTTTCGATGAAAACTTGGAATGTTGTACAAGATAAAGAACATGATTTATGTTAAAATCATACAGTATCTGATGGTGTAGTTCATAGTGCTCGTGTGTACATCACTACAGTGGTAATTACAATAAAATTGGACGAATTAGGATAAGGATGAAATCAGACAACTGATAAACTGCATATTTATTCCAACTCTCTGCTATCAGTGCCAAACATCTGACTAAGACACAAGAAAGAAAGATTACAACATGTGAAATGAGATGTCTACGAAAAGCTGTCAACGTTACAAGGCGAGATAGAGGGGAACAGAAAATCAGAACATCGTTGGTACTATACCATGCATACAGTACATCGGGAAACAAAATTCAAGTGGTTGCCATTTAATGAGAATGGAACCCATTTACTACCATCAGTGCCTTAAAAATCGACCTCAGGGCGCAGAGCACGAGGCAGGCCAAAACAAGATGGATAGATAACATCTCAGAGTCCTGCGAAAGCATGGACTGACAACGTCAAGCGCAACACACCTGGCACAAGATAGGGAAAATAACTCTCCCCACGACGCTTCCCCAAATGTGGTAAGATAAGATAAGATAAGATAAGATGAAATCAGAGAAATGTTTGGTCAACCACTAGTTACAACTGTGATAAGAAAGAAAAGATGGAGACATGTTGGACACACCTTGAGAAGAAATGTTTAAAGAATAACAAAGCAGGTTTTTAAGTGGAAAGCACATTGTTCAAGAAAGAGAGGACGCACTAGGAAAACCCTGAAACGAACTTTGCTGAGAGAGGCAAAAAGTATCGAACTCAATTTTATAGAAGCGATTGAACGAGTTGCCCAGTACATAGCGGAATGATGACGGGATGAATGTATATGTAGTGATCATTGGTACGGAATGAGTTAAATATCATGTACATTATCATCAAGTCCGATTTGAAAAAACTTTTATTTGGTCTGCGACTGCATTATTTGTCAGTATGAAACTAAGACAGATCGGTGATATAAATATATTGAGAAATAACTACAGACATCATACAAGACCTGTATATCAAGGAGCATTGGATCATAAATAGCATCATATCCGGGAATATGAAATATTTTGACCACGTTAAACGTCACAGTGGTTTGGAGAGAACGTTACTGCAAGACATGATTCCTTGAGTACAAGGCAGGGACGACTAACACGAAGGTGGCAGCAGGACATCAAAGAAACATTGAACATGACGATGCAGGAGAAGGGAGAACTTACTAGAGACAGATAGTTTTTCAGGCTGACTGTGGTGAAAACGACGTTCCGTAAGGACATGCTACTATATATATATATATATATATATATATATATAAAGCAATTACTATTATTATTATTATTATGATATTGTTTGAAAAAATGGAATAAAGAAATATCTGATGAATCCTAGGAGACCCATTGTGTCTCCTGAAGCTCAAAGAACATACCAATTTCCAAATGGCCAAATAACCATGCTCAGATACACTTTATTCATTAAATTTGGGTATAACCTCCCGAGTGGAGTTTGGCATTCGGAAAGTCAGTTTTATTATTTTTTTATACTTCTGTTCAAGATAATAATGGTAACTTGAAGATCGCTGGTTCGAATTTAAACCATTTCGTCACGGTTCACAAGTGCATTCTAGAGGTCTAGGATTATTACTGGAGTAATAGAGTTCATGTTTTGTACAATATTCTCAGCATGTGGCATGACATTTCAGCAAAGCGTGAACGAATGATTTGGGAAATCTCAGTCAGTAATGTCAACACTATGTCTATTTAATTCTCTTAATATATTGTTCTAGTGCGATAACAACCACGAGATCAATCACAACACGAGATCAATCACAACGCAAGAGATCAATCACAACACAAGAGATCAATCACAACCCAAGAGATCAATCACAGCACAAGAGATCAATCACAAACTCCAAGAGATCAATCACAGCACAAGAGATCAATCACAACACAAGAGATCAATCACAACTCCAGAGATCAATCACAACTCAGAGATCAATACAACTCCAGAGATCAATCACATCCAGAGATCAATCACGCTCCAGAGATCAATCACAACTCCAGAGATCAATACAACTCCAGAGATCAATCACAACTCCAGATATCAATCACAACTCAAGAGATCAATCACAACTCAGAGATCAATACACTCAATAGATCAATCACACTCAGGAGATCAATACAACACAAGAGATCAATCACAACTCAATAGATCAAACACAATACAAGAGATCAATCCCAACTCAATAGATTAATCACAACTCAAGAGATCAATCACAACACAAGAGATCAACCACAACACAAGAGATCAATCACAACACAAGAGATCAATCACAAACAGAGATCAATACAACACAAGAGATCAATCACAGCCCATGAGATCAATCACAGCCCAAGAGATCAATCACAACACAAGAGATCAATCACAGCCCAAGAGATCAATCACAACACAAGAGATCAATCACAACACAAGAATCAATCAAAATTAAGAGATCAATCCAACATAGACATCAATCACAACTCAAGAGATCAATACACCAAAGTCAATCAACGAGATCAATCACAACACAAGAGATCAATCACAACTCAAGAGTACCTGGTTTAAACTCCGCAGAGTGGAAGCAGTTTGGAAGCAAATTCGTTCCCGAGGATTTATATGAACGGAAAAATAGAAACAGTAGAGAAAGAGCTAATGAAAAGACGCTGGTGATGGATAGGAAACACATTGATAAGATCGACCGAAGCATTGAAGAGAGGCACTATTTTGGAACGTAGAAAAAACGAGTAGGAAAGCCTGACAGACCTGTGAAGAGAGCTAGAGACTGATAATAAAATGATGGGTAATACATAGAAAATATTGGAAGACATGACAAGAGAGAGGAAGAGATGGAAGAAGTTTGTTGAGGACCTGTGCTCTGTTGGGAGTTGAAATGTGAAGAATAAGAAGAAGAAAAATTAGACCTCACCGTTCAGAAAGGAATGATAAACTACTGAACGTATAAGTGGTGACTAGAAAATCTACCACTTGTTTACTGTGATTGATGGCGACGTCATGGAAAGAATATACCACGATTTTCATTTCATGTAATGTTATCTACACTCTGATCTAAATGTCGTACTTACCCCATATCTGAAGTTCGTTCTATTTACCACTACGGGTGGCTGCACATTTAGTTGAAGTTCGTCATGTTCTCTGTCCGTTAAATTGTTCACACTGACTCAACTTATTGTGTGTGTGTGTGTGTATGTGTGTGGGTGCGCTGCATTAAATGATCGAACTTTATCTAAAACCTCTGATCGATAATGATGGAGTGTTGGCGTCATTGATGTGGCGAGAGCTAGGTGCTTGTCTCTCGTTCTAAATTTTCTCAGTTCGCCCTCGTGAAGCAATCTAAAAGTTTTCCCAGAGATCCATGATCTCAGTGTAGGTGAGATTGAGCTCTAGTCCTATTGGAGATTGATAATAACATAGGCCCCGTTCTCAAGTTCAGAATGTAAAAGAGCAATTTGTAGTTTAAAATCGATAAGAACAAGCTGGAAAGCCGCTGCTCAGGCAAAATTCATTAGAGAGATCCCATAAAATAAAATTTGCTAGAAAATATCTTCAACGTCTTCTAAACTACACCGAGCCCTCGCCGGTGTTACGGAGTTTGTGTACTGCCACTGAGATCTTCCTGTTAAGACAGAGATATAGAGCCCCGGTACTTCCCGAAGTGCAATGATAAGGTCCTATCAATCAATAAATCAATCAAACACACTGATTCAACTAGTGTGTGTGTGTCGTTGTGTGCGCGTATATATGCACTTAATTAACAGATCGAACTTTATCTAAAACCTCTGATCGATACTGATGCAGTATTGGTGAGTGATAGATAGAGTACACCAATTATTTCTGTTTGTAATTTGTTTGAATCGGTCTATTGGTTCTGAAATTAACAAAGATGTGATTGATTTTGTGATTGCTTTCACTAGGTGATCAAGCTGGATACATGAAGGCAAATAACAGACACACAAAATGTGAACAATGAAAGTCTATTTTTGGATTCTCATGATCACGTGGCTCTTAACTATTCAAGTCACGTGTCGCAGAAGACGCAGACGATCCAGTAGGTGTTTACATCGATATTTATCGATATTATTTATGTAAAAATATTTGCGAATTATCCTCAATTTAAATACTAGTCACGGATAGATGATACACATTTGAAAAAACGAGATAGTTGTAAGCCAGGGTAGACATGTAAGACAGGTGTAAGATAGTTGTAAGATAGTTGTAAAACAGGTGTAAGATAGTTCTAAGACAGGTGTAAGATAGTTGTAAGATAGTTTTAAGATAGTTGTAAGATAGTTGTAAGACAGTTGTAAGATAGCTTTTAAGATGGTTGTAAGATATTTGTAAGATAGTTATTGCAAGACAGTTGTAAGATAGTTGTAAGACAGGTGTAAGATAGTTGTAAAATAGTTGTAAGACAGTTGTAAGATAGTTTTAAGACAGGTGTAAGATAGTTGTAGGACAGTTGTAAGATAGTTGTAAAACAGTTGTAAGACAGTTATAATATAGTTGTAAGATAGTTGTAAAATAGTTGTAAGATAGTTGTAAGATAGTTGCTGTAAGACAGTTGTAAGACAGTTGTAGGACAATTGTAAGATAGTTTTTGTAAGACAGTTGTAAGATAGTTTAAGACAGATGTAAGATAGTTGTGAGATAGTTGTAAAGTTAGACATGTAAGATAGTTGTAAGACAGTTGTAAGATAGTTGTATGACAGTAGTAAGATAGTTATAAGATAGATGTAAGATAGTTAAAGATAGTTGTAAGATAGTTGTAGGTCAGTTGTAAGATAGTTGTAGGTCAGTTGTAAGATAGTTTAGGACAGTTGTAAGACAACTGTAAGATAGTTTTTGTAAGATAGTTGTAATTCAGTTGTAAGACAGTTGTAAGATAGTTTAAGACATTTGTAAGACAGTTGTAAGACAGTTGTAAGACAGTTGTAAGATAGTTGTAAGACTGTTGTAAGACAATTGTAAGATAGTTTTAGTAAGACAGTTGTAATTCAGTTGTAAGACAGTTTAAAGATAGTTTAAGACAGTTGTAAGACAGTTATAAGATAGTTGTAAGTTAGTTGTAAGACTGTTGTAAGACAATTGTAAGATAGTTTTTGTAAGACAGTTGTAATTCAGTTGTAAGACAGTTGTAAGATAGTTTAAGACAGTTGCAAGACAGTTGTAAGACAGTTGTAAGATAGTTGTAAGACTGTTGTAAGATAGTGTAACAAGCTGTAAGACAGTTGTAAGATAGTTTAAGATAGTTGTAAGACAGTTGTAAGATAGTTGTAAGACAGTTGTAAGACAGTTGTAAAAAAGTTATCTACGTATTTACCATTTTGTCTTCTTCTTGCCCTTCTCCCATTAAATTTACCAGTTGTTGCTAAGTTTCCATCTATATTTCTATCAAACCCCCCTCCAAATCTTGACAGTCACATCAAATTTCCTTGATCAATGTCTATGCTGATTTCATCATACTTATACCATTCTATTTTAGCATGCGTTACACATCCACGCTTGGGGATAAATGGCATTTTCTTGATGAGACAAACGTTTTTATGTGCGCATACGTACATCATGTGGTTTATAAACACGGCTCTACAAAGGTCATTAAATACAAATGTATCAGAGTCAGGAAATATTTATCTGCTGAGGTAAGCTCATCATTCTTTAGATTGCTGATGAATTATATCTTAATTGTGGTGACATGTTCTGATATACTACGAAGACCGTGCCGTACATTTTCTCAGTATGATGCAAGTTTTCGAAATTCTGCCCCTTAAATGTTTTTTCTTTAAAATAACCTTCAATTGTGTTTTTGATTTCTTTTTATTCCCGCCCTTACGTCCACCTGATGCGCCGTCTCTTTGTATCATAGCACGAGACGGCCCTGATACTACGTGTACTGTTTCAGCATCGTTAAATAGATTTTCATGAGCAGAACTTTGTCATCCTAACAGTTCTTAAGATCATGAAAGACTGTCCCCATCCTGAGCAGAACTTTGCTACATTAACAATTCTTAAGATCATGAAAGACTGCCCCTCAGCCTGAGCGGCATGAGAATGGAAATCTTGTCAACAGGAACAACCTTCAAAAAAAGCTTTTGGGGACCAGTGACGACCTCAAGCGCATCACCCTGTTTATGACACATACCGAGTAGTGATGCAGAAGTTGATAGCAGAAGAAGAAGAAAGTGGAAAAGTAAAAACCTTAAGCGCACCGAACTGTTTATGACACATACCGAGTAGTGCATATCAGAAGTTGAATGCAGAAGAAAAGTAATGAACCAGTACAGATCTTAAAAGAGTGCCCTGTTTATGACACATTCCGGAGTAGTCGCATAGCAAAAGTTGCTCGCAGAAGTCCTTCAGAATTTCCCTTTCTCATATAGCAGATAATCCACAGCCGTCATGCACAGATAATCAATCACATACTGAATCCATCTTTCTGTTGTCTCTCTTTACTAGGCTGCTTTTTCCATGATGATCTAATTCAACCCTTTGTGCCTTTATATATTTCCTCCCAAAAATATCTTCACGATCTTCAAAATTAAATCGGGACCCTGCCGGTGTTACAGATTTCATGCACTGCAGCTGAGAACTTCCTGTCAAGAAAGAGATGGGAGCACATATGGTTACTCGCTGAAGTACAATGGTGAAGGTTCTATCAATCAATTATATATCCGAAATGACACTACTGACATGTGGCACCAGTAAAGTGACAGAGACACACATTCTGCAAGAGCGTTGAACAAAAAATGAACAGAGGTAACACACATGGCCAACCTCCATGTCAGCCCAAGACAAGTTACATGGAGATGTGCCCTAGACTCTAGTACCCACTATCTACTTTAGAAGTATACAATTCGATGTCAGTCCAGTACAAGTTATATGTAGATGTGCACAGACCCTAGTACCCACTATCTACTTTAGAAGTATACAAGTCGATGTCAGTCCAAGACAAGATATATGGAGATGTCCACAGATTCTAGTACCCACTATCTACTTTAGAAGTATACAAGTCGATGTCAGTCCAAGACAAGTTATATGTAGATTACAGACCTAGTACCCACTATCTACTTTGAAGTATCAAGTCGATGTCAGTCCAAGAAAAATTATATGGAGATGTGCACAGATTCTGTACCACTATCTACTTTAGAAGTATACAAGTCGATGTCAGCCCAAGACAGGTTATATGTAGATGGGGCACAGACCTAGTACCCACTATCTACTTTAAAGTATACAAGTCGATGTCAGTCCAAGACATGTTATATGTAGATGTGCACATACTCTAGTACCCACTATCTACTTTAGAAGTATACAAGTCGATGTCAGTCCAAGACAAGTTATATGGAGATGTGCACAGACTCTAGTACCCACTATCTACTTTAGAAGTATACAAGTCGATGTCAGCCCAAGACAAGATATATGTAAAATGTGCATAGACTCTAGTACCCACTATCTACTTTAGAAGTATACAAGTCGATTAAAGTCCAAGACAAGTTATATGGAATGTCACAGACTCTAGACCCACTATCTACTTTAGAAGTATACAAGTCGATGTCAGTCCAAGACAGGTTATATGTAGATTTGCACAGACTCTAGTACCCACTATCTACTTTAGAAGTATACAAGTCGATGTCAGTCCAAGACAAGTTATTGGAGTTTGAAAGACCTAGTGCCACTAACTCTTTAGAAGTATACAAGTCGATGTCAGTCCAAGACAAGATTTTGGAGATGTGCACAGACTCTAGTGCCCACTATCTACTTTAGAAGTATACAAGTCGATGCCAGCCCAATACAAGTTATATGGAGATGTGCACAGACTCTAGTGCCCACTATCTACTTTAAAAGTATACAAGTCGTCCAGCCAATACAAGTTATATGGAGATGTCAAGACTCTAGTGCCCACTATCTACTTTAGAAGTATACAGTCGATGCCAGCCCAATACAAGTTATATGGAGATGTGCATAACCTAATACCCACTATCTCTTTAGAAGTATACAAGTCGATGTCAGCCCAAGACAAGTTATATGTAGATGTGCCAGACTCCTAGTACCCACTATCTACTTTAGAAATACAAGTCGATGTCAGCCCAAGACATTTAAATGTAGATGTGCACAGACTCTGTACCCACTACTCTTTAGAAGTATACAAGTCGATGTCAGTCCAAGACAAGTTATATGGAGATGTGCATAGACTCTAGTACCCACTATCTACTTTAGAAGTATACAAGTCGCTGTCAGCCCGACAGATTATATGTAGATGTGCATATACTAGTACCCCTATCTACTTTAGAAGTATACAAGTCCATGTCAGCCCAAGACAAGTTATATGTAGATGTGCACAGACTCTAGTACCCACTATCTACTTTAGAAGTATACAAGTCGATGTCAGCCCAAGACAAGTTATATGGAGATATGCATAGACCCTAGTACCCACTATCTACTTTAGAAGTATGCAAGTCGATGTCAGCCAAGACAAGTTATTGGAGATATGCATAGACCCTAATACCCACTATCTACTTTAGAAGTATACAAGTCGATGTCAGCCCAAGACACGTTATATGTAGATGTGCATAGACCCTAGTACCCACTATCTACTTTAGAAGTATGCAAGTCGATTGCCAAGACAAGTTATATGGAGATATATAGCCCCTATACCACTATCTACTTTAGAAAGTATACAAGTCGATGTCAGCCCAAGACACGTTATATGTGATGTGACAGCCCCTAGTACCCACTATCTACTTTAGAAGTATAAAATCGATGTCCCCCAAAAAGTTATGGAGATTGACAGCCCCTATACACTATCTCACTTTAGAAATACAAGTCGATGTCAGCCCAAGACAAGTTTATGTAGATGTGCATGACCCTAGTACCCCTATCTACTTTAGAAGTATGCAAGTCGATGTCGCCCAAGACAAGTTTTTGGAGATATGTAGACCCTAGTACCCACTATCTCTTTGAAGTATACAAGTCGATGTCTGAAAAGTTGGATGAAGAAGAATACGATAAAAGGGCACCACATTTTTCTTTCCTTGTTTTGCAGCATCAACTAGTTTTCTTTGATTACGAGTTCCTTCTGACTAGATATATTTCATTTCTATCCTGTCTATGGTATGCGAGGACTGTCTGTAACATTTATATCCTTCTTTCGTGTTGATCTTTCTTTTTGGCCATTTTGATCATTCTTAGTGATATATAAACAGCCTTTGCCAAGAACGTGGAAACTATGTAGTGATCTTGTGTTGCTTTTCTAATACACTTTGTAAGCTATTATTTCATTTCCTTAAAGGATGTTCTTGATGCGGCCACTTCATCTTTGCTTGGTCTCCTCTTACTCTGTACTCGTTAAATTTCTTGGCTTCTGTGGTAGGAGATCCAGGGCATTCTTGTTCAGGTGTCAAACCATTTAATTTTCTCTCTCTTGCGTTCCGCCTAGCCTGATGGACCAATTCTATCTGCAATTTAACTGTTTTTTGGGACTCCGTTCCTCCGTACAGCTTTTCCGGAAACTCTGTGTGTTTTTGGCAGTACTCTTTCGTATACCTGCTAAACGTGGACAGTCTTGCAAGACGTGTTCTGCCGTCATGTCTGCCATATTGCATGGGGGGGAAGCTAGTTTGCCAATTTTTAAAATTTTTGGAACATGTGCGCTCTGGCTTGTTTGGCCGTACGGAGGCGGAAATGGTAACTTGTTCACTGCGCGAGGAACCATAGTAAACCCTCACTGTCTGTACTGCGGGTGTTCTTTTGCCCACTGCTTCGATAGTGCGAACCGATGGTTGTTTTGACTTCCTCTAGCTGATCTCGAGATCAGTCTGGGGTAATCGCCCGCCCTCTTTGGCTAGCTTGTCGGCCGCTTCGTTTCCCCCTAATGTTGCAGTGTGACGGTATCCCTGGATGGTGCGTTTGGTGAACTCGTTAGTTCAGCGGGGGAGTTTTGAGCTCATTCATCTCAGTTTTGCCAACGCATTTGAGTGCCGTGATGACCGATAGAGCATCGTGAATATCACACCTTGTTGCGTGTAGTTTCTTCTCTCAAGATCATTTCGGCCCCCTTTTTTTGATTGCCTCTGCCTCGCTCGGTAGTTATTCAGTATTTGCCAGTTGCAATCGCTTTTTTGACCGTGACTTTCTGGAGATTTTAAGCACTATTCCTCCTCCGCCATCGCTTATTGCGTTATTTGCCGATCCGTCCGTGTAGACGTGCGTCCACTCATTTTCAGGGTACTCGATTCTTTCTCTTCTGCTGCAGTTTTTCTGTCGAGGTTCGTTTGGTCCCTTTTGCACTTATGCCGGGGATTGTTTCCCCTTAGTTCTGGCATTTTGTTTCCCATGGGGCCTGTCGATTGCCGGGATTGTTTTAGCTGTGCATTTGGACAGGACTGGGTGGTCTGTGGTCAGTGCGTTAGAGATTCTAACGAAGTTAGATCTCTGTATTCCACTTCCGTTGAAACATTCTTTCATGCATTGGATGCGATTCGAGCCGTTTGAGTTTTTCCGCAAGTACTACTCTTTCTTGTCCTTCGGTCAGTCATTGGTTGGATCCGGGATGGTCTCCATCGCCTTGATGGGCGTGGACTTTTGGCCCCAGTGATAATGCGTAGGGCCCGGTTTTGACTGTTGCTCACTTTGGCAATTGCTTGTTCGATGCATTGCTCCCTCCATGGCATCTAGGACCGGTCGCCTCTACCAGAGTAAAGTTCTTGAAATTCTGCTGTTTGCTCCATGTGGAACCTGCGAGTTTCGCATCTTTTGTTAGCCTGTGTCTCGTTTTTGCCGTAGCTTTTCTCGATCTGGGTGCACCAAGTCGGCTTTCTGTCGAGTGTGACTCCTAGGTACGTTAGGGTTTTATTTTCTGGAAGGTTCTGCCCATTGACTTTAAGCGTTATCTTGTAATCCTTGTTTTCGGGGAGAACACAGTGTAAGTGGTCTTTGAAGGTTTATTTTCATATTCCACTTTGCTGACCACACTTAAGGTTATTTAATGTAGCTTGCAGTCGATTTTCTGCTGTGGGCATTGACTCTTCTCTAGCCCATATTGCCAGGTCGTCGGCATACATGGCAGAGTGAACTCGTTCTGGGAGGCATGTTGCAATGTCATTGACGAAGACTAGAAAGAAGTCGGTGAGAGCCTCCTCCTTGGGGACTCCTTGCTCCAGTGTGGCCTTCATCTTTGTCCCCCTGAACCTGAACCCTTGCTGTTCTGTTCTCTAGGTATCTATCGAGCCAATTGTACATTCTTCCCTTTACGCCGAGGGTGAGCAGTTTTAGCCTTAATCCTTCTTTCCAGACTGTGTCAAAGCCTTCCCCATATCTCCCAAGACCGCCAGTGTCTGTTTCTTTTCTTGGAAACCGTCCTCGATTCCTTGGACAATGTAGGTTACTTGATCCTCTGTGGATCTGTATCTCCGAAAACCGCCTTGTTGTGCCATAAGCAGCCCTTTGCTCTCCAAGTGCCAGGATAAGCGTTTGTTCACCATGCGCTCCAGGTTTGCCCGTGCAGCTTAGGAGGCTTATTGGTCTGTAACTCCGGTCAAGTTTATTTTTGCCTGTTTAGGATGGGCACCATGATTGTTCTTTCCATTCTTGCGTACTATGCCTGTTTTCCACGACATGTTGAGAACAGCCAGTAGAGCGACCTTTGTCTGATTCCCAGGTTTTTAAGCATCTCTTTGGGTGATCCCATCTTTCCGGGCGACTTCGGGGTTTTCCCAGGTCCCTTAAAGCCTCTCCTCGTTACTGGTGAATGTGTCCGTTAGGTGACTATCTGCTTTTCTCGGCTCGCCTTGGGGGCCGGCTTTTCTCTTGGTGGCATCAATTTTTTCCTTTGCTTGCTTACTCTGCTGACTTCGGCATATTGTTGCATCAGGATGTTTCTGTTTCCCCTCAAGCAATCTTCTTGTCTTGTTCGAGGACTATAGGTGGTCTGCTGGTGTTTTCATCGCTCAGCGTTTTGGGCCCCAGTTTCCCACAGTTTATGGCCGTCCCTATCGAGGTTCAGGGATTCGGTTGTTGACCATCTCTGTCTCGCTCGTTTACCTCTCTTCTGTATTTGCTGCTGCCGCCTTGTAGACAGTGTTTGTCTCCACTGACTGTGCATGCTCTGCCTCACTCCTTGTCTTCTCAAGGTCTTTTTTCAAGCTTCTGAACCTCTGCTGTCCAGTATGGCTTGTAATCCTTTCGTGCGCCTCTGGGAATGGTTTCCCGTGCCGCTTTCAGGATTGCTTCTGACAGTTCCTTTGCCACGATTCGCAGTTTTCTTTCATGTGTTTGATTCGTTCAACATTTTCATAGTCAGTGCTCCATACTGTTTCCAAATTTGGGTCTCATAGTTCCACCGTGGCAACCACATTTTGGCTCAGGTACAAGGGGTCTACTTGCAATTGACAGGTCTATGGTCACATCCCTAGTTGGTGGGTAACCGTACGGACTACTTTGGTGGATAATCGCTTTTGCAAAGGCCAGATCAGGGGTACTCGTTGTTTCCACGTTCTCGAGTAGAAAGTTGGTGGATCGTCTGGAGCGTTGATGAGGAACAGATTGTTCTCGATCTCCCAGTCTTCCACCTCAACTCCTCTACTGTTGTTTCAGTCCCCCATCCCCCTCGAGCGGCTGTTGAAATCACCGACCACAATACATGATTCTCACTGATATTCATTGTTTCGAGTGACAGCGTGTAACTTGGACAGTAAGGTTTTACAGGGAAAGATCTGTATGTCTTTGCACGTAATTTGACACCTATGATCTCAACTGCTCCGGGTTACCTTTGTTCCTTCCATCTGCTTGGTTGGAATGCCATTTCTGACTAGGGTGAGGACTCCGCCCTTGTGTCCTTCTCTGTCTGTTCTGAAGGTCTGGGAACCTTGATCTCGAACTTGTGTCTGGGGTTGAGGTGCGTTTCTTGTATGCACGCAACGTCTATATCGTCTTCTGCAAGTCTTATTGCGAGTGCTTGCTTCTTGTGGTGGAAAACCTTCCGCATTCCATTGGGTGATATTTAATTTATGGTCAATACTCGACCGTATCGACCGTAGCTTTAACCCGGTACCTCGTTCGCTGCAGCCGAGTTGGAGGGCGGGGACCGTCGGGAGCATAAAGCGGGCCCCCTTTGAGGCTGGGGCCCGGGACTCGTCCTGCCCGGCAGGACTTCTCGGCGTAGCACCATATCGAATTTCATTTTAATAAACATATTCATGATAAAATTTAGTCCATGCAGCGTCAGCATGGGGAGCTACGTTCACTTTCGGGGCCGTTTTGAGCTCAGGTGCTTATCTTTCGGACGTGTATCCGTTTTCAACCAGCGTTTGTATACGGTTCGCTCTCCGTTAGCCTTCGACTGTCCCCAGCCAAATCTCACAAGGCAATGAGTTGCCATTTTCTTTCAGGGCTACTCCCTTAGATGACCTGCCCCCGGCTTATGAGCGCCATCTTCCCACCGAACCGGTCGTTTCTGAACACATTGGTTTTGTCACTCGTTCAGGTTTGTTTACGGTTTGCTCCGCTAGCCTTTGATTGTACCCAACCATGACACCACAAGGCGCGGAGTTTCCTGCGAGAGAACAGAGCTATGTTTCATGGGACGCTTCTATGACTTTTGCGGTCTTTGGTCAGGAAATGTGTGTATTTTCAGGGACTTCCAGTCTTCTGCATTGCAGTGACCACTGTTTTGGGGGGGACTCACGTACTCTACTGTTTCGTAGTTTTTGGGGCTCAAGCGTATTTTTGCGGGCTTTGGGCAGAAATGTGTATTTTCAGGGATTCCCAGTCTCTACGTTGCAGTGACCACGATTTTGTTTGCGAAGCGTTCGTACTCTGCTATCTCACAGTTCTTTCTGAGTATGGACATACATTTGCGGACTTCGACCAGGAGATGTTGTTATTTTTTAGGGATTTCCTTTATGTGTTGCGTCTCTAAGCTCACACTGTCATCACAGATAACTTCGCACGCTGCTGCTTCGTCCTATTTCTGTGGACAATCGGCCAAGAGGATGTGAATTCTCCAGGGATTTTCGGCCCCCGCTTTCTTTAGGTCTCCCCGATCCCTGCCCCTTGTCAGACCGGAACCTTAGTCTTTCCCGGGTCACCGCGTGGTGATTTAGAGGCAGGGTCTTGGTTGGGGCGCCCCTTCGCTAACCCTGGTTCATCCATTGAACCTCGACTGATTTAATGAGCCATTCGCGGTTTCACCGTGAGACAGTGTGAACTTAGACATGCATGGCTTAACTTTGGGGACAAGCATATGACTACTGGCAGGATCAACCAGATAGCTGTCATGGACGAGACCAGACCGACAATGCTCGGGGGAGGAACAGCGCTCTGTGCAGAGCGGATCCCCACGTCCCCGGCGAAAATGCGAAATTGAAGCGAAAAGACCGAGCGCTCGCTTCCCACAGTTTTGCCGGCAAGACTTGCGCCTCCTAAAGCAAAAAACGAACCATGTTACTACCTTCGGACCCACAAGCTCGTTGCGGGGCCGGGCCTTTAACGAGACCCCCGTCGAGCGTTTAAAATTTTAGACTGACTGCATCACACCGCGACCGAGAAACTCCGATATGGACACCCCACCACCAATAAGACCGCGCGGCGGCGAACTTAGTCTTAATGCCCGACGCTCTTGTCCCTTATTCGCTGGGGCCTCGTTCGCGTGAAAGCGAGGAGGCACGCGCAGCGTTAGAGACTATGCACGCATTTGGGTTTTCGACCTGGGAACCGCGTTCGCTGACTGGCTCGCCCGTCCGGTTATTTTCAAAACGGGGAGGCACAGTTTGCAGACGCACAACCCAGATCCATTTAATCTGTTATTCTTTTATGAATGTCGACTGGTTTCATCGTCGTATTCTGATTTCTTCATTTCTAATTTTGTCTCTTTTTATCACAGCCTGCCTTGCTGTACTTACGAAATGTATATATGTTTGAAGTGTGACACATTAGCGTAGTGCATAACGAAGTGAATGTTATTTTTTTTCCCGAAAACATATCTTTTTAACAATTAATATTTAATAATTATTATTATTATGTTTCTCTCGTACGGTTATACGTTACATAGAGCCTGCAAGCATTTTTTTCCAGAAATATATGACATTCTTTTCATACTCTGTCGTGTATCTTTTACTTGATAAAGTCTTTTCTGTCGAAACGTCCATTTCTTCTGTTTATGTGCGTTGTAAAACTCCCCAAAGTTGTTTTCTAATTTCCCCAATAGTACTTATTTTATGCGATGAACGTCATGGTAAATTTGGGCATACCATGCGCTACTTCCTACCCTGTGACAGTCATTAAAAGTCCAAAAACTCACCGAACCCTTGAGAAGTTATTTTATCTTCTCTCACCACAACAAAGACGCCCTGTCACCATGTCTTTTACCCTTTGAGACTTTTAGCCGATATACCCTAGGCTGTTTTTAGAATGTCACTATAAGCCGATATGTCGGTTTTTGTGTGTCCGATGAAATAAACAAATTAAACCTAACGTTACTGACTTTGATATATAATGTCAGACTTAAAGAAATTATACTTAAGTTATTGGTTATTGATTATTGGTTACTAAACTGACGTCATTGCATTCCGGGCAGACCCATAGGTGCTCAATCTTTCCCCAACAGATATCGAAGAGTATGCATACTGATGGTTCTCGTAGCTCGTGAATAAACACCTTCTGCCTCTCAGGCATCCAGTTCGACTTGTACGGGTAACTCCAACTCCTAATAACGATGATTCAACATCGATTTTAGTGTCGTCACCCAACAGACAGTCGGAAGAGACCGAAGAATATCCCCTTATCCATATTCAACTCCCAACAATCGATCTTTTATGCAAGCCTGTCCGCTCTCTCTTATACTAAAGTTATAAACGTCTAAACAACTTGATATTGAATGTTAAATTTGCTTTGCAAAATAGATGCATCCAGGGGTCAAAATAATTACGGAACGAAAGGGTTAACCATACTGTCTCTTCTTCTTCTTCTTTTCTCCAATTCTGTTTTGTTTCACAGCGTCAGGATAAGATAGTTCATAAGTTTATAGTTCATAAGTACCCGGGTTTCCCAAATTCACTGCAACGGGTCACCCCATAATTGCTCTACCTGTGCCAATGAAAATCACAGAAATGCTAACAACTGTGAAATATTTCCTGTGTGAACTAATTCCAGAATGAAACAGCCGCCACAAAAAAAAACCCGCTCCGCATAAAATGCATATCGCCGTCGCTAATGTTGCGACACAAAACTGTTCATCATGAATTTGCAATTCTTGCGAAGAAAATCAATCCCACAAAATCCAGCTTTTACACCCCAATATAACTGCATCGGCAATTGAGCTTGTCGTCATAACCGTTGTCCGCCATTTTCTGAATACACACTAACACCAAAAAAACCGAGGTTGACACAGAAAAAGCATTCCATGTAATATTCATAGCTCACAGAGTTGCTCAAGCACTAACTCAGTAGCTCGGCAAACGAAACCGGAAAATACCCAACCAGACATGTCGGAAAAGCGCTTAGCAAAGTCGTGTTCAGAATCAAACAGTTCTGACTCTGAATGGGCCTCCCGCATTCCGCCATTGCTGGCCAGGTTTCCTGGATACCTGACAGGATAGAAATATTTTTCAGAACATGTTTTTGTGTGCGCTTCATAAACAGGGATTTTCGCCGCCTACTTATTTCTAAAATCCACCTTTGCGGGACATCCTTTTACGTGTATCCACTGTATCAATTAACATTGCTCTTTGACGCACTGTCTGTTGGTAATCTGCTTATGTGTACAAACCATTAAATTTGTTGTTTCTTGATAAAGTTCAGTAATGATGTTGTACCCAGTTTTTTCGTGATGTCTTCATTTCTCGACCGGCTCTTTTTCCCACCCCCAGCATTCTGCGTAGACACTTCGTCTCTGTCGTGACTAGTTTTTTTTATCATTCGATGTCAGCATCCAGAGTTGACACTAATAGCATAATGTCGGATGAAGATGTGTGGTACAATGCATTTTAGTGTTCTATGTTTGCTTTAAAATTAGTACTTAACTCATTTTTAACTTAATATTTAACTTGTAATTGTTCCAGTGTCTGAGGACTATGTAACATAACTCAACAATTACCGTACTATTCCATGAATTAAGCTGACAAATTATGGACATATGTTTATAATTTATAAAATTTGGGTTATCTCACCCCAGAAAACGAAAGTACAAGAACTTAGACGATGGAGTCTTATGTTTAGGATTCAGTTATATTGCTGACCATCCAAGAGCTTTAATATGTTGTCCTAAGGCTGATAGGTAAGTTCTGAAAGAAATGAGAAACTGATTTTTAAAGCGATCTTGCCTGCGTAATACCGCTTTTGGGGGATGTTGGACAAGTGGATATGAGCTTGAGCAATTTATTTGGGCCCCATGGCTAGTGCAGTTACCGCAAAACTGTCTAGGTTATGATTTATTCTTTACGCCCCTGGCAGAAAAAAAACTCCTTGACCTTTCCGGGATCGAATCCGGTCTCCGAATGGCATCCGCAAGCTAATCCATTGGGCTAGACGCTCCTCAGTGGGGACTGATAGATATTCATAAAGAGACATTGATAAAAAGTAGTCATTTGTTATTTCTTTCAGAATATCACCCCTCACAGCCTGAATGAAAAAATGTCAGTCTCTAACAAGTTCTAACGTCTTTTTTAACGTTAAGTTTGGATGACTTATTCTGTTCCCTCGTGAATAGGCATCAACAATTGTTCTCAACTTTTTCGGTCTCTGGTTGTTTTCTTTATTGGCTTTCCAGGACAGTCCAGCATCCTTCAGTTCCTTAAGAAGTATCATTCTCAAGGTCTATTTTGAAGTCCCTTTTTTCCGTTTTCATTGCTGGTTCCGCTCAAATGAACTCGAGTAATTTGTGTTTAACAGTTTATTTGTTAGTTTCTGTAGCTACTTCCCTTTAAAATGGATGGGTAGTTGGTGTTGCAAGAGCGTACAATCTGAAAATGGAATCATCAAGAGGAAGACCAAGGAAATGATGGATTAATGGAGTTACAGACATCTTAAAACTCAACAATACACCACATCATATCAAGCGACCGAATATGCACTATCTCGGAAAATGATCATCAGTTAAACCTGTACTCCTACTCCTACTCCTAACGGGAAAAAAGCAGAGACGGACAAAAAAAAAGAAGAGGTGGTTAGCCCATCGCCCAACCCTCAACGTAGAGGGCCAGGAGACCACAATTGGTCTGATCTCTCTCCCTTGATCCGTCCAGCTTCGGAAAAAATATGTCAGGAATAATGTTCCTGTCAGCACAGCTCCTTGCGTCATTGAGTACGGTACGCAAGGCCCCCCTACCCTTTCCAGCACTACTCTTCCCCACCACTAGAAGATAAAGATACGTCAAGTTATAGGTTTCCTTATTAATCTGTTGCCACCATCTTCTGGATCGTTCCCTACCTCGTCTTCCAAGAACCATTCTTCTTGTTTGGCTGTCATTGTTTCTTAACATTCTTTATTAAATGGTGTGTTATTGCTTTTTTCCCGATCCAGAAGCACTTGAGCTTTTCAGCTCTTCGGCTCGGTGCCATGGACATCGTAACCCTTCGGTTCGGTGTCACGAACACCGTAAATATGGAGAACCTGTGACTTTTCTGCCAGCCCGCCTAATTGAACCGTACTCACAAAGAGCTTGTCACCCGTGTTCCAACGCGCTAGGAACACGCTGGACAGGCGAGCTGTTATTGCTTTAAAAACTGTTCTACTTGCTTGCCAGTGTTTCGTGGTGCGCTTAGGTCCCTAGACCGAGTTAAATCAGTTTCTGCCTTCGAAGTCGTTATTAAATACATCGATCTTCTCTTTTTTCTTTGTCAACAGATGTTTGTAATATTTAAGAGGAGATTTCATTTCTTACTGTCCTCGACGAAGTGTTGAGACCAGTCAAATCTGTTGCTCAGGGGGTGACTCTGCTGTCCACAAGCAAAAACTAGAAGTCATAAGTGAATTTGGCACTAGCGGCGGAACCAAATAGGCTATAGGCGGTCATAGCAAGGATGTGACTGTATCTTGCTACTGTTTGGTGCTAGATGATGAAGAAAACAAATTAATATTGCTTATATCTTCACAATGTTCATGGATCATGGCATCCTGTTTGTTTTGATTCGCAATGTATGAATTTGGTGGCTTATAAGTCACCTTTATTTGACGTTAATTTATTTTAATGATCACCTTTATTTGACGTTTGATGACAACATTATTTTTGAAATTTATCATTCGCGATGTGACAGGTTTATTTGAACGTGAGTATATCTCGATTGACGTGTTGTGATCTTCTGGTTTCAGGTCCAGGTGATGGTTCTCACCTGCTATGTCCTGTGATCAAATCATCAGAGGATCAGATATCCATCGAAAACACGTGCGACCTTGAGGGTAATTTTGTTGAGGAGAATCAATCATATACCACAAATGCCTTCATACGGCGCGCACGTGAGTAAACAATCACTTCTGTTCTGATTGACTAGTGATTGATTCATATCTTGTGTGGTATGCTCATTGATTGATTTAGTGATGATAAGTTTTTGGTTGGAGAACTAGTCGGTCATTCTTTCTGTTGTTCTTACTGTGCTCTAGTTAACTTAACCCCTTCGCTATTATGTGTCGATATACTGATTTACTGTACTTCTTAACCCTTTCAGCTTTACAACCTTTCCGAAGGCTGAGCTAAAAATAGCTACTCTTTGTTTCTAGGTCACAAACGTGAATATACGCCTAAAGCAGTGAGAGTAGAAATTTATAACGTGTTAACACGTCTTTATGGGAAAAACGTATATATACGTCCTTAGAAGCTAAAGGGTTAAGATGACGTGGAGACAGTATACTGTATAATTAAGTATACATTGAAATATAAATGTATCCATCTCCCTCTCTCTCTCTCTCTCTCTCTCTTTACAACTCTTCGCCCCACAGGAGGCATATGTCCCCAACCATGGCCTTGCAAGCTCTCTTGCACTTGGTTGAGTACTTTTACTGGATGGGGTAAATATATCCATGAATAAACGAAATTACAGAGTTAAAGGCTTAATATAATGTCACGATGTCACCTACTAGTTTCATTAAAGAGTGCTTATCATACATTACGTAAGGAACGATCTCACCAAACGCAGGAAATCCAATAGAGAACTCGCAATTCTTTAATCAACACTGGCCGTAAAACTACCGATGTTACTAGGACTCAAGGCAAGTGTTTCATGGACAACAGATTTCCTGTAACAATCACACTCTAAAGATCGAATCTTCAAGTACCTCTGAAGACGGCGAAGACTCAACCGCATGGCGAAGGACACCAGTAAAATAGTAAGCAGGTCTCACGCAAAATCCGGAAGCGCAATACCAGGCGTCATGTCTTCCGCCTGAATTGACAGCGGGCGAAAGAAAACAAACAAACAAACAAACAAACAACCTAATAGTTGCCCATGGAGATTGTTTGCTCTATCGAATGCATTATCTCATCATCATCATCAAATAGCTTGTCCTGAGCAAAACTTTGCCACCCCAACAGTTCTCCGGAATTTCTCTCTCTCATAGGCCAGATGTTCTGCCTCTGCATCCGTCATGTTCAAACCATCAGTTACATCCCGAATCCATCTTCTCCATGGTCTTCCTCGTCTTCTCTTTGCCGGTATGCCTCCTTCCATGATGGTCTTCTCCAGCCCTTCATGTCTTTTTGTATGTCCAAAATATCTCAATTTTCTCTTTCTTATTTGTAGCATCAGCCAGTTTTCTTTGATTTTGAGTTCTGTCTGGATAGATCTATTTGTTCTCTTCTCCGTCCAAGATATACGAAGGACTTCTGTAACACTTATATTCAAAAGCACATATATGTTTTCCACTGCTTTATTAAATGTCCATGCTTCACACCCATGCATTATCTAGGCCTATAAATCTAAGAATCTCACTTTGGTCGTATTCGACTATTACTTTGCTGATCTGTCGTAGTGTAAATATTGCGTCTGTGCACCTTCCTAATTCTAAACTGGCTATTACCGTACGGGCTCTAATATTTCTCTCGCTCTTCGCTATAATATTTTTTCAATGACTTTAGGATTAAGTTAGAAATGTAATTGTTAACGACGTGAAAGGGAATGATTAATTAAATGTGAAGAAAAATAATTTATTTAGTAATGCTGAACGTCTAGTCAGTTATCAGTTATATGAGGACTATCATCATAGCACTCCGGACACGTCCATAGGAGCACCGATCTCCGCCTCAGCAAATCCTGCAGGGTCAAGACGCCCAACAAGCCAGTTCGATGTTGACTAATCAATCTCTTTGCATATTTGATATGTCGTTCTTTTCAGGCTGCACCAATATCGACACCCATCTTTCTTAATCTGGTCAGCGAGTGGGATTCACAGCCCTGAAACTCCCTGTTCGAAAACTCTCTCAATGCGTGAAGAATGTCATTTCGCTCCATGGCAGCTCCTGATATTGTAGCCAAGCCAGCTAAAACGTCAGTCACAATTCGAACTTCGTGACAGTGAATCTTGCTATAATTATTTCGTTTCTGTACCATCGATAAATCACACAAATTACTAGGTATTTTTTAACGTAAACCCTTGAAGGAAACAGAATTCACGAAACAAACCAGCAACATTTTACACTTGTTATATGCATAAGACATCTGCTATATGGCATCATTCTTACACTGATGATGTGAGGTGAAACAGGATTAGAGTAAAGAAGGTGTCTGCTAATTTATGCAAATCAACCTCCATTTGTCATTTGCAACTAATGTCGAAGGAGACAACAGTAACTACATAACTAAAAAGTAACATATGTATGTCAGTCTGTCTGTTTGTTAACATCTATGTATTCAACAATTTGTTTGTTAACATCTATGTATCCAACAATCTGTCTGTTTGTTAACATCTATGTATCCAACAATCTATCTGTTTGTTAACATCTATGTATCCAACAACCCGTCTGTTTGGTTAACATC
This sequence comes from Arion vulgaris, assembly GCA_020796225.1. Classification (NCBI taxonomy): domain Eukaryota; kingdom Metazoa; phylum Mollusca; class Gastropoda; order Stylommatophora; family Arionidae; genus Arion; species Arion vulgaris. The sequence goes on from CM036764.1 coordinate 37,423,994, forward strand.
TATGTTCCCAACAACCTGTTTGTTTGTTCACATCTATGTATCCAATAAATCTGTCCGTTTGTTAACATCTATGTATCCAACAACCTGTCTGTTTGTTCACATCTATGTAACCAACAATCTGTTTGTTTGTTAACATCTATGTAACCAACAATCTGTTTGTTAACATCTATGTATCCAACAACCCGTCTGTTTGTTAACATCTATGTATCCAACAATCTGTTTGTTTGTTAACATCTATGTAACCAACAATCTGTTTGTTAACATCTATGTATCCAACAACCCGTCTGTTTGTTAACATCTATGTATCCAACAACCTGTCTGTTTGTTCACATCTATGTATACAACAACCTGTCTGTTTGTTAACATATATGTAACCAACAATCTGTTTGTTAACATCTATGTAACCAACAATCTGTTTGTTAGCACCTATGTATCCAACAACCCGTCTGATTGTTAACATCTATGTATCCAACAACCTGTCTGTTTGTTAACATCTATGTATCCAACAACCCGTCTGTTTGTTAACATCTATGTATCCAACAACCTGTCTGTTTGTTAACATCTATGTATACAACAACCTGTCTGTTTGTTAACATCTCCAACAATATATCTGTTTGTTAACATCTATGTATCCAACAATATATCTGTTTGTTAACATCTATGTATCCAACAATCTGTTTGTTTTGTTAACATCTATGTAACCAGCAATGTGTTTGTTAACATCTATGTATCCAACAACCCGTCTGTTTGTTAACATCTATGTATCCAACAACTTGTCTGTTTGTTCACATCTATGTATACAACAACCTGTCTGTTTGTTAACATCTATGTAACCAACAATCTGTTTGTTAACACCTATGTAACCAACAGCCCGTCTGTTTGTTAACATCTATGTATACAACAACATGTCTGTTTGTTAACATCTCCAACAATATATCTGTTTGTTAACATCTATGTATCCAACAATATATCTGTTTGTTAACATCTATGTATCCAACAATCTGTCTGTTTGCTAACATCTATGTATCCAACAATCTATCTGTTTGTTAACATCTACGTATCCAATAAATCTGTCCGTTTGTTAACATCTATGTATCTAACAATCTGTTTGTTAACATCTATATATCCAACAACCCATCTGTTTATTAACATCTATGTATCCAACAATCTATCTGTTTATTAACAACTATGTATCCAACAATCTATCTGTTTGTTAACATCTATGTATCCAACAATCCGTCTGTTTGTTAACATCTATGTATCCAACAATCTATCTGTTTATATCTTCCAATTTCATTTGGTCTGTCTCAATATTGCAACGCCTACTCAATATTGCAACTGCAACTCAATATTGCAACTGCTAACAAAAAAACCAAATAATGCCAACTCCAATTTCTATTTGTCAAACAAGATTCTCCTAAATTGATGAACTGATAAGAAATTAATCTGGATATACGTAACTTTCTATCAGAGCTCTTATTTGATGCAGATCTATTTTCGGGGATATTTTTCTGTTGTAACACCGGCCAATATTCAAAAACTCCTCTGTTATTGTCATGTAGATTTTGTCCCCTAACCGGCATACAACCGGTGCGATGTCTTATAAATCAACCAGTTCTTTTTTCAGACTTGCAAGTTATTTATTGTAACCCTTTCGAACTTCAGAGCTTATATACTGGCTCATGTTACTTTTTAATATAACACAGAGCTCGTATACTGGCTAGTTCAGTACACATTGTAATCAAAGTGCGTCTGAAGGGTTAACAAAAAAAATATGAGTGAAAAGGTTAAAGGGAATATTTCGATTTGTGATCAGGAGGTGGGGAGTAGGGGAAACGGGAGAGGACGGGGTGGGGGGGGGGTAATTGGTTGTCTGCATCAATATTTATGTGGTGTATGCACCTGGTACCACATCACTTGTCACTACATTCAATAATTCTGGTACTGAGTCAAGGGCGCCTTTTTGATGAAGTCGCTTTACTTAACGACTAAGTGCACCTTTTTGATTAAATCGTTTTACTTAACGACTAAGTGCACCTTTTTGATTAAATCGTTTTACTTAACGACTAAGTGCACCTTTTTGATTAAATCGTTTTACTTAACGACTAAGTGCACCTTTTTGATTAAATCGTTTTACTTAACGACTAAGTGCACCTTTTTGATTAAATCGTTTTACTTAACGACTAAGTGCACCTTTTTGATTAAATCGTTTTACTTAACGACTAAGTGCACCTTTTTGATTAAATCGTTTTACAAGGGGGGACTCTGGTCTGGAAACTATTTTCTTTGCTTTGTTATTAATGTAGAATTTGTATAACAATTTTGAAGATTATGACTTAGAATAGTAGAAAAAATTAGAAAAAAAAATCAACGCGTTGCCATGGAAACAATACAAAATGGCCGCCAAGCACAAAATTTCAAATTCCTAAGGCTCTGAAGTTAATGAATATAAATGAATTCTGTTTTCACTCTAAGGTGCCAATTGTAATATCTACAAAATTACTGATCCTTTTAGGATATATTAAATATTACATTTTTTATGAATTTTTGTGTAAACACACCCTCCAAAAACAGCTTTTTGACCACATTTTGAGGAATTTTACCAAAAATTTATAAAAATTAAATATTTAATATATCCTAAAAATCATGTGTAATATTTTAGATATTACAATTGCGCACCTTAGAGTGAAAACAGAATTCATTTACATTCATTAGATTCAGAGCCTTAGGATTTGAAATTTTGTTTTTGGTGGCCATTTTGTATTGTTTCCATGGCAACACTTTGACATTTTTTTAAACTAATTTGTTTCTACTATTCTAAGTCATACTCTTTCAAAATGCTTATACAAATTTTATATTAATATGAAAACAACGAAAATAGATTCTTGATTTTCAAGACCCGAATCCCCGACTAAGTGCATATTTTGATTAAATCGCTTTACTTAACGACTAAGTGCATCTTTTGATGAAGTCGCTATACTTAACGACTAAGTGCATCTTTGATAATGATTAAGTCCGTACTATACTTAACGACAGAAGGCGTATTTGATGAAGTAATAATAGAGACTTAATGATGTATCAAACACTTAGTAAAACGTAGATACGAATTGTTTTGTGTCTATTCTCTATTCTCTAATCCTGTTTGCCTTTCTGCGTCAGGTCGAAAAAGGAGACACCTGGAGCGAGCATCTCTTTGCACATTGTCTTTCTTTCTCTTCTTCAATCCTGATTTGTTTTGTTCGATTAGGGATAACAACTTTATCATGTTCGTTTCTAGCTCCAAAGGTTTCGTTTAGTTTCTGGTGTGAAACGATCTAGTTTTTTAAATTAAATTATCCCTAATCTACTTATTTTTCGCAATAGTTTTCGAGTTTCTCATATCTTGCACTGCAAGTTTCGTTCGTGAGGTCATGTTTCTTTTAGTTGGTGTATGTATGATGGGCATGACTGCAGGATGTGCTCTGAAGTCTGTGTTTCTGTCTGACATGCACACTGTGCAGTTTGAGCATGCTTTATTCTGTGGAATGTGATGGTTACTCCTGCAGTGTCCTGTTCTGAGGCGAAAGATTGTAACGAATCCGATTTCCTAGGTATATCTGGAAAAAATGCACTCTTGAACAGAACGGCATAGTCCGGATTCGAACCTACGACATTCGGAACGCAAGGCTTAACCACTTTCCCAACAGACTCATAGTATACAAAATGGTTCATTTGTCTTTACTTCTGTGCCATTGAGCACCACGAAGCACCACGAAGCACCACGAAGCACCCGAGCACCACGAAGCACCACGAAGCACCACGAAGCACCACGAAGCACCACGAAGCACCACGAAGCACCACGAAGCACTGCAAAGCACCACGAAGCACCGCGAAGCACCACGAAGCACCGCGAAGACTGATGGTGATGATGATAAAACAATTGGATTGCCCATGTGTAGCTGGGACTCAGAGGGGAAGCAAAGAACAGTTCCACTGCGAATTACAAAGCATATCGTAAAAGGCGAGTGATGTAGGATCTAGGAAGCTACCTAGTAAATAAAAAGCATCGTAGAAATAGGATGTGCTGGCCTACTTGTAGGCACTTCGTACAATCGCTCTTAGGCCCAGATCACATATAAATCACACAGAGTGGTTAACAAATGGTCGATATGGAGCTTTCAAAGGAGAAGAATAAACGATTGCATAACAAACACAGCAACACTAACAACAAAAACAAACATAGCAACACTGACAACAAAAACAAACAGAGCACCACTGACAACAAAAACAAACATAAACACTAACAAAACAAAGCAACACTAACAACAAAAACAAACATAGCAACACTAACAACAAAAACAAACATAGCAACACTGACAACAAAAACAAACATAGCAACACTACAACAAAACAAACATAACATAACAAACAACATAGCAACACTACAACAAAACAAACATAGCAACACTGACAACAAAAACAAACATAGCAACACTAACAACAAAAACAAACAGAGCACCACTGACAACAAAAACAAACATAGCAACACTAACAACAAAAACAAACATAGCAACACTAACAACAAAAACAAACATAGCAACACTAACAACAAAAACAAACAGAGCACCACTGACAACAAAATTCTCTAAAACAAATACTTATTTTGAACTGGTTAGCCTACAAGTCTGCACCAAAATTTAACCCTAACTTCTTTCATTAAACGCAACACACAAATCCCTGAGCTACGTGAATCCATTAAGATTCGATACTTCTGGCAGTAAATGACAAAGATCAGTCCTCCTCACCTTCAGACGAAGTTCATTTAAATAAAGGTCCCTACGGAGTAGAGTTCTAATGTGTACCGAATGCATGAATATTCACTGAAACCCCAAACTTGTCGTGGAATGGGATACTATACTGTACAATTCCCTAAGATGTTTGTTAAGTTTATTGCTGCATATTTCTTTCTCAATCATCGAAAGTTTATTGCTATATGTTTAAAAGTGCACGGTCGCAAAAGGGTTGGAGAAATGGTTGTAGGGGTTGTGTTGAGTTTGAAAAGTAAGATTATGTTGAGATTTTGTGGGGTTTTTTAGGTTGAGTTGTGGTACGTTGTAGGTGAGATTGTGGTGTTGTGGATGAGATTGTGGTGTTGTAGGTTACGATTGGTATGTTGTGGTTTAGATTGTGGTAGTTGTAGGATGAGATTTGGGGAAGTTGTAGGCTGAATTGTGGTAAGTTGTAGGTTGAGATTGTGTAAGTTGTATGTTAGATTGTGGTGTTGTAAGTTGAGATTTTGGTGTTGTAGGTTGAGATTGTGGAAGTTGTATTTTAGATTTTGGTAGTTGTGTTGAGATTTTGGTGTTGTCGTTGAGATTTGGAAGTTGTAGATTGAGACTGTTAAGTTGTAGATTGAGACTTGTTAAGTTGTAATTGGACTTTTGTTAAGTAAGGTGAGACGTACTAACACTAATGTTGTGATTGTGATACCACTAAGCTGAGATTATAATAACACTAAAGTTGAGATTGTGACAAGCTTTTAAGATTTGATTGTTATACAATTTAAGTTAATATTGCTGAAGATGAAGTGGGACTAGGGGTAAGTACACAAATATTGTAGTAAGAAATATATTAATATTTAGTAAAGAATACATTGATATTGGCAAGAAATATATTAATTTGATAAAAATATATTAAAATTGCAAAAGAAATACATTTATTGTAGTAAGAAATACATTAATATTGTAGTAAGAAATATTTAATATTGTAGTAAAAAATACATTAATATTGTAGTAAAAATAATTAATTTTTGTAGTAAGAAAATTTTAATATTTATTAAAAATATATTTTAATTTTTTTGGAAATACTTAATATTGTAGTAAGAAAAAAATTAATTTGTATAAAATAATTAATATTGTGTAAAAATACATTAATATTGTAAAAAAATCTTTAAATTTGAATAAAAAAACATTAATTTGTGTAAAATCATTAATATTGTGAAAAAATTTTAATTTGTATGAAAAAATTAATATTGTAGAAAAATACATTATTTTGTAAAAAAAAATTTATATTGTGTAAAATACATTAATTTTATTAAAAATCTTTGATATTTTAAAAATAATTAATTTTGTATGAAATAATTAATTTGTATAAAATCATAATATTGTTGAAAAAAATTTTAAATTTTAGTAGTAAAAAATTATATTGTAAAAAAACATTGATTTGAGTAAAATAATTTTTAATATTGTATAAAATACATTAATATTGTAGTAAAATACATTAATTTGAGAAAAAATAATTAATATTGTGTAAAAATAATTAATATTGTAAAATAATTAATATTTAAAAAATACATTAATTTGTAAAAAAAATCTGATATTGTAGTAAAATAATTAATATTGTAGTAAAATTTTAATTTTAAGTAAAATAATTAATATTGTAAAAAAATACTTTAAAATTTTATTAAAAATACATTAATTTGTGTAAAATTATTAATTTGTATAAAAATAATTAATTTGAGTAAAAATATATTAATATTGTAGTAAAAAAAATTTTTATAAAAAAAATTTAATTTGTATAAAAAATTTAATTAATATTGTAAAATACTTAATATTGTAGTAAAAAAAATTAATATTGAAGAAAGAAATATTAAATTTGTTCATTGTAAAAGTTCGTACCCCTTATGGACTTGTTCTCTTTGCGGGCCATTTAAATTCTGTCTCTGCCGTTCACCCCTTCGTCGATGGTATATTCATGGTTTCTTTAAAACTTGGCCATCTTCTTGGTCTGCCTCCGTCCTGGGCGCATTTAAAGGGGTAAATCATACTGGGATGATGTTGATCATCTCATACACTATTTCATGTATTCTTGCAAAAGGGTAGGATAGCATGGGGTCTGGTAGCGATACAGAAAAAATCTGTCCTTTTTTAATACTAGACTTTGCAGATAATGAATTGATATAACATGCATTGATAATTTGTATGCAATGTAGATGTAACTAGAACAACATCCCCAGTCAATAGCTTGTCCTGAGCACACATTGATGAGAATAAACATCGACAAAACAGAAGTAATGACATTCGCCAGGGAGGAAAGCACTACCAATATCTGCATCGACAATCCCCCATTAAAACAAGCAAAAGACTTCGCATACCTGGGGAGCATTTTTTCAGCAAACGGAAGAATAACTAATGAAAGTCAACACAGATGCAACAAAGCAAATCAAATGATAGGACAAATGGCGCCAATTTTAAATGCAAACATGTCACCACGAACATAAAAAGAGCAATGTTCAACACAATCTTTCTCCCACATTATGTTACCAGTGCCAAACTTGGACACTGACAACAAACGATAGAAGAAAACTAGTCACGGTAGAGATGAAGTGTCTACGCAGAATTCTGGGCGTAACAAGAAGAGACCGGTTGAGAAATGAAGACATCAGGAAAAAGTGGGTACAACATCAGTACTAGACTTCATCAAGAAATAACAAATTTAATGATTCGGCCACGTAAGCAGATTACCAACAGACAGTGCACCTCAAAGAGCAATGCTGCTCCAATACAATGGACACAAAGCAAAAAGGCCGGCCACGCAAAATATGGACCTCAGAGATAAGAGAGGCGACGAAAGGCACTATCTACGAAGCTCACACAAGGGCCCGTTTTAGAAATCTCTTCTTGACCTGACACTGTAAGGCAAACAAGATTGGAGAAAAGAAAGAAAGAAAGAGCACACAACTTTACCACTCTAACAGTCCTGTGGAACATTTCTCTCTCACTTGACTGATGTGCCGCCTCCGGTGCTGTCATGCTCAAATCATACATTATACTCGTATACTGAATTCATTTTCTCCGTGGTATTTCTCTTCTCCTTTTTGCCTGTATGTCTTCTCCAATAATGGTTACCCCCAGCTCTTCATATCTTTTTGTGTGTCCAAAATACTTTAATATTCTAATTTTTATTTGAAGCACATGTCCAATCCATCTCCGTCGTCTCTTTTAGATGTTGCCATTCATATTTTCTGGCTGACACTGCTAACAGTTATTTGTCAGAAGACGTGTAATGTAGTTTGCAGACAAGTTGTATGTATAGCAGGTGGAAATTTTGGATATATTTTGTTCTGTTATTTCTCCAGCAGTCTGATCTATATATTAAAGTTGACAGAGCACAGATACGTTATACATTAATCTTGATTCTGATATTATATTGGTCGGATTTTAAGACCGTCTGACGGGCATTGAATGCACCCTGTGTCTTGCTCAGTCAGCTTTTAATGTCAGATTCTTAGTAATATCATTTGTCATCTCAGGCTATTTTAGGACACCATAAATGTATGTCTTGAACAATGACTGTCAGGTTTGTTGTCATTATGTTGTTTGTTTAAGGGAAGAATTGCAGTCAAACTATGTAGCAATGACGAGACACGTAACTACCAAGTGCTCTAGTGTTACAAAGTACAAAAACAATATTCAGCAAAGTTTCAACCAAAATAATTTTATCAAGCAAAGGTTTCAAAAGAAGCGAAGAAATTCAGACTTCTTATACGGCAGTCATGGGAATCGCACCTTGGAAGTGTTATTAGCAATGAAGGAGGCGCTGGATCTGACATTAAAAACAGACTGAGTAAGGCACGAAGTGCATTCATGACCCTTCAGACCGCCTGAAAATCTGCCCAATACAGCATCAGAACCAAGACTAGTATCTATAACAGCGGTGTGCTGTCAACATTGCTGTACGGATCGGAATGCTGGAGAATGACAGAACAGGATATGTCCAGACTCTCCGCCTTTCATACAACTTGTCTGCGAAAAATCTTACGCGTGTACTGGCCGACTACTATCTCGAATCAAGAATTGCTTGCACGATGCCAACAAGAGAATATGGGCACTATCATCCGAAGACGACGCTGGAGATGGATTGGACATGTGATGCGCATGGAGACTGGCTCCGACACGAAAACTGCACTGAGATGGACTCCAGAGGGTAGGCGAAAGCGTGGAAGACCCAAGACGACCTGGAGGAGAACGATAGAGCAAGAGCTGAAGGAAATGAATCATAGCTGGAACACAATACAGAGGAAAGCCATGAACATGGAAGAATGGTGTACGTTTGTTGCTGCCCTAAACGCCAAGGGTAACAGGCTAAAGAGAGAGGATGGGAATCGCGAGAGAGAGAGAGAGAGAGAGATACGGCAGACATGTGGATCGAGAGAGAGAGATACGGCAGACATAGCATATACATTCAGACAATAAACCATTAACGCCATAAATATTCTTTTTTTTCCATTTCTATATTTTTTTCCCATATATTTCGTTTTTAGTCACACATTTTCATTTTAGTGCCGTTAGGGATGTCTTGTCTGATTGTATATATAAATATATATGTATATTTGTCGTATAAGAAGTCGGAATTTCTTTGTTTCTAGTATATCCTTTGCTTGATAATGTCGCCTTTTGATCGAAATGTTGCTCTATACCATTTTCTTTCATGTGAAGTCAGATGCTCATTATAATAATGAAATTAATAATAACAATAATTATTACTGTTACACATATAATATATATATATATATATAAATAGGACGAATAACGTAACGTTTACTACTTTTCTAATCAAACCAAGATGGTATGTGGAATTAATTTATGCAACAGATGTTCCACAAGAAGGAAAGACAGAATTGCGAAGGGACAAGCATTTCCCACTCTTATGATCGGTAAAATATACCATACATTTTTCTTGTGGTATATATATATATATATATATAAAGAACAAAATTAGAGGACAGGGACCCAGGATGCAGAGGCAGACCAAGAAGATATGGCTACAAGATATTAAAGAAACCATGAATATGGCCATCGGCGAAGTGGGTGAAGTGGCTAGAGTGAATTTCAGATGCGCTGCAAAGAGAGCAACATCCTATAAAGGATACACACCTTGATGATGATGATATATATATATATATGTTATATATATATGTGCATATATATATATGACTTATGTGTCATAATATTTTTCACTCGTAATTGATAAAGGGATCTTTTTGACGTTGAGGTTAGTTTTTGGCCTCTCGTTACAAAGTTACTCGGTTCGTTCCTTCGTGAAGATATCTGGATATTGTTCTAGAGATCTCTGATCAGTGTATGTGAGACTGAATTTGTAGTCTTATCTGAGATGGATGATAAAATACAGGTTCCGTGTTCACTTTGAGTCCTATCTGAGATGGATGATAAAATATAGATTCCGTGTTCTAGTCTATCTGGAGGATGATAAAATCAGTTCGTTTCACTGAGTCTGAGATGGATAAAATATAGATTCCGTGTTCACTTTGAGTCCTATCTGAGATGGATGATAAAATATAGATTCCGTGTTCACTTTGAGTCCTATCTGAGATGGATGATAAAATACAGATTCCGTGTTCAAATTGAGTCCTATCTGAGATGGATGATAAAATATAGATTCCGTGTTCACTTTGGAGGTCCAAATCTGGATGATGGATGATAAAATATAGATTCCGTGTTCACTTTGAGTCCTATCTGAGATGGATGATAAAATATAGATTCCGTGTTCACTTTGAGTCCTATCTGAGATGGATGATAAAATACAGATTCCGTGTTCACTTTGAGTCCTATCTGAGATGGATGATAAAATATAGATTCCGTGTTCAAATTGAGTCCTTTTCCTGGAGATGGATGATAAAATATAGATTCCGTGTTCACTTTGAGTCTTATCTGAGATGGATGATAAAATACAGGTTCTGTGTTCACTTTGAACACGTAAAAAAACAACATTGGTAGTTCAAAATCGAGAAGAGCAGACTGGAGAGCCGCTACCCCGGCAAAGTTAATTAGAAAAAGATTTAAAATAAATAAATTAATACAAAATATCTTCACCGTCATCTAAATTACACCGAAGACCTCACCGGCGCTACGGAGACCTGTCCTGTCCCTGAGAGCTTCCAGTGTAAAAAAGAGATAGGAGAAAACATGGTTACTCATCGATGTACAAGGATGATGGTCCTATAAATCAATCAACCAATCAGTTATCAATCAATAGATTGCTACTGATTGTTACTAAGTGTTTTAAGCCTCATTTTTATAATGGCATGCCGAAAAGTGATATTTTTCAGTTTCCGATATTGCTCTACTTCTTGATATGAGCTATAGTTATCCTTTGACAACCTTTCAGAATGTAATCATTAGTTTTTGTTAAACAGTTCATTACATTCTCAGCATTCTCACTTTCGTGAAATTACTGTTTATGACTGAAGTTGTCTTTTATTTATTTGCAGTCCCGGGATGTAAGTTTCCACCAGAGATTCAAGGGCGATGGAATTTTACTTACCAACATGCAAAAATGTTGGAAATCTGGCATAGGAATGCCACTTTACACCTTATGAGTGGTCAGGATGTTAGATTCTTCTGTGACAAGAGAGATGGCAACGTGTTTGTGTTCAGGTAAGTAAAATCTAACAATCTCTGACAAGAGAGATGGCAACGTCGTCGTGTTCAGGTAAGTAAAATCTAACAGTCTCTGACAAGAGAGATGGCAACGACGTCGTGTTCAGGAAAGTAAAATCTAACAGTCTCTGACAAGAGAGATGGTAACGACGTCGTGTTCAGGTAAGTAAAATCTAACAATCTCTGACAAGAGAGATGGTAACGACGTCGTGTTCAGGTAAGTAAAATCTAACAATCTCTGACAAGAGAGATGGCAACGACGTCGTGTTCAGGAAAGTAAAATCTAACAATCTCTGACAAGAGAGATGGCAACGACGTCGTGTTCAGGTAAGTAAAATCTAACAGTCTCTGACAAGAGAGATGGCAACGTCGTCGTGTTCAGGTAAGTAAAATCTAACAGTCTCTGACAAGAGAGATGGCAACGACGTCGTGTTCAGGTAAGTAAAATCTAACAGTCTCTGACAAGAGAGATGGCAACGTGTTTGTGTTCAGGTAAGTAAAATCTAACAGTCTCTGACAAGAGAGATGGTAACGTCGTCGTGTTCAGGTGAGTAAAATCTAACAGTCTTTGACAAGCGATACGTTTCTCTAAACTTTATCACTAAAAGTGGATCAAAACCCTCTTATAAGTTGTTTTTCTCACAATGCCAGATTGATATTGACAGCCTTTACACAGTTTGCAGTTTGTTCGCGGACCGCAGAATCATATTTTAGAGCCGCGTGTGGCCAGAGGACCATGCGCTGTCAGAAAACCGAATGATTGAGACTTTTGCATAGTAATACCAATGAAATGAACACATGGGATGGAATATAATAACAAAGTGACTTTCATAAATGGTTAATAAATACACAACATATTTCAATGTGAAATGGGAAATAAGAAACTGAAGACGCTCTCAGCTATTAATATTTAACCGCGATGAGCATCCAATACAGGGCCGTGCCGTGCTATGATACAGAGAGGCGGTCGCATCAGACGGCACCGCAAGAGGGGCGGCATTAGCAGAAAAATCAAATATACAACTGAAGGTTATGTTAAAGAAAATATATTTAAAGGGCGGCACTTCGAAGGCTTGCATCATACTGAGAAAATATACCGCACGATCCTAATCCAACCATACAAACAAAATTCACACAATACTCAGGATGATGATAAATCAATAACAGAAATATATTCTATATTACGCTGTATTTGTTTATTTTAAAACAAAAATATAAAGAAAATTTACACATCTAAAGGGCATCCATATTTATCCAAAAGCAAAAATTTGGGATATCTGTAAACCAGTTCCAACATGAATAATTGTTTCGTTTTTTTTGGTGTGTGAAATAAATATGAAGATTTCTGATTTTTTATTTTAATATTTTGTTAAAAAGTAGGACGTATCGAAATTGAATACGAGGTTAGGGAACATAAAACATTGCTGGATGAGAAGGGGAGATATCTTTTATTTCTGTATGAACTCATAGAAGATGTATTCTGATACCTCATTAGATGATGTGAAGAGAAATCAGGTTTTTGAGAAGTTATTGTGAAAGTTTGATATGCAGAGTGAGTGAGAGAGAGAAAGAGAGAGAGAGAGAGAGAATGAAAGAGAAAAAGAGAGAGACAGAAAGAGAACGAGAATTTTAGAGAGAAAGAGAGGGAAGAAATAGGAAACGAGGGAGATTGAGAGAGAAAGAGAGAAAGAGAGAGAGAAAAAGAGAGAAAGAAAGAGAGAGAAACAGAGAGAAAGAGAGAGAAAGAGAAAGAGAGAGCTAGAAAGAAAGAGAAAAAAAGAGAGAGATACAAGAGAGAGAGAGAAAGAGAGAGAGAGATACATCAATACAGAAGAGAGAGAGAGAGAGAAAAGAGAGAGAAAGAAAGAGAGAGAGAGATACATCAATACAGAAAGAGAAAGAAAGGAGAGAAAGACAGAGAGAACGAGACAGAGAAAGCAAAAGAAAGAGAAAGAAAGAAAGAGAGAAAGTGAAAGAGAGTTGACGAAAATGTTTATGACGAGATAAAAATAGATTGAGCCCAGGGGGAAAATTATGGTGAAAATTGTTCCTAAGTTGAATGTCCGATTTGTAAAATTTCTGTTTTGTAAGTTTTCTTTTACATCTTCTTCTTCTTCATCTCCCTTTTCGTTTTTTTTCTGTCCTCTCCTTCTACTCTTGGTTGCTAAGTAACATCATTATCTGATATTTCCTATTCTTTCCTTATTGCATCGTCGTCTTTTTTCTTCGTTCCTCTCTTCTACTTCTTCTTTTTTGATCGCTTCACATCGTACACTTGTTAACTATTCTGTGTGATTTGTATGGGATCTGAGCCTAAGAGCGATTGTACGCTGTACCAGTTATGCACCTACAAGTAGGCCAGCACATCCTATTTCTGCAAAGCTTTTTATTTACTAGGGTAGATTCTCTAGGTCCTACATCAGTCGCCTCTAACAACATGTCGTGTAGGTCACAGTGGTACTATTCTTTGCTCCCTTGCAAACCCCGGCACTAGTCAGGTGATTCCTCTCTTCTCTTATGCTTCTTCTTTGTTAAAATTCTTAAACCGAAGATTGACTTCATTACACCGTGCTTCCTTATATGGCTCCCACTATATCGGCAGTAAAGGCACGCCACCTACCTAGCGTGTTGCAAAAAGCACAATCTCCGAAGCTCCAGAAATAATCCTAGGGATCTCCTGAAAATATTGCCCATGTACCTTCACAGCGCAAGGCACACGTTCTAACTACTTCACCAAAGAGACTCTCTTCTTTACATCTTCTATATTTGTTACTTATCTTCAATTTTCATCTATATTCTATTAATTGTTCTTCAACATTTTCATCATGATATTTATCAATCTTATTCTTCAACATTTTCATCATGATAGTTTTCATTCAATTCTTGTTCTTCATCATGATATTCCTCATTCAATTCTTGTTCTTCAACATCTTCATCATGATATTTCTCATTCAATTCTTGTCTTCATCATCTGATATTTTCATTCAATTCTTTTCGTATTCATTTCACTACATTTTCATCATGATATTCTCATTCAATTCTTGTTCTTCAACATTTCATCATGATATTTTCATTCAATTCTTATTCTTCAACATCTTCATCATGATATTCCTTCATTCAATTTCTTGATATTCTAATCTTAACATTTTCATCATGATATTCCTCATTCAATTCTTGTACTTCAACATTTTCATCATGATATTCCTCATTCAATTCTTATTCTTCAACATTTTCATCATGATATTCCTCATTCAATTCTTGTCTTCAACTTTTCGATATTTCATCAATGAACTTTCATCATGACCTCATTCAATTCTTATTCTTTCGTTCTACTTTCTCTTTCTCGTTCTCTTCTACTGTACATAATAATATTACATTAAATCTTAGTCTCTGTCATTTCATCAAGAAATAACTAGAGACTTCTTCCTCATTGCGTTCGTTCTTTACGACCAATTTTAATCACTCTTTGTGATATGTTTGATCTTTGCCAAGAACGTTGAAGATACGTCGCACATTGGTTTGGTAGGTCTCTAAACGCATAGACTTCTACACGTTTAGGACATGTGCATCCGATTTCTGACAAACCTCCATAGTCACCTCTTACGACATGCGTGGCAAGTAACAATGGCTCTATTCTTTACACCCCAAATTTGGGTCCCGATAAACACTCGGGCGATTAGGGACTCATATAATTGAGTAAAATTGCAAAAAATCATACAGATTTTTATCAAACATATACAAAAAAACCAGCCTCCGTTAAACATGATTTTTCGAGTTCGTGTCTGAACTAGTCAGCATTATATTTCCCGGGACCACGATTTTTGTCAACATAATACTATATATGTTAAACATGGTTGCTCATAGCAGCTAATGAGATGTTTTTACAAATCTGCAGGAATACCAATGAAAGATAAGATTAAAAAGGAAGAAATTAGAAGAAAACTACGAATGAAACGTCATTCAATTCATACAAAATCAACAGATTAAATTGTTTGCTTATCTGATAAGAATGTTCTGCTATCGTCTAACACATAATGCCACGTTAAGAGAATTCTGTTTGAATCTGACTAAAGGCTAATGAAATGAATTCGGTGAAGATATATAACACTTACTGGATGTTAGTGAAGTGAAAACTTTGAGCATATTTAAAGGTGTCTGAAGTTTAATGAAGTGAATATTTTCATTAAAAAAATATATAAAACTCCAGCTATTGTTTTAAATTTCAGAGCTAAAGAGTTTGTAAGCAAAGATGAAGATGCCATTATGTGTGCAGAGTTTACGCCTTTACCGGAGGACCCGTTCTACAGTTTTCAAATGTCCAGACATAATAGTAAGTCTGTATTGTTTATCTTGGCTACCACATTGTCTAGTTTTTGTATTTTTGTGAATTGAGGAAAATTGAGAAAATAATTCAATTATTTATTGAACAAACATTGCCTTACAAAAAGTTAAATAACTAAAAACCGTAAGAAATGGAACTGATACGAAAACAAAGATCAGAATACTAAGAGTACATATATATTCCTAGTGGTAACATATGAGTGTGAAGCATTGACATTTCACAAAGCAGTGGAAAAACATATATGTGCTTTTGAATATAAGTCTTATAGAAGAGTCCTCCGTATATCACGGACAGAGAAGAGAACAAATAGATCTATTCAGAATAACTCAACCTCAAAGAAAACTGGCTGATGTTACAAATAAGAATGAGGAAATGAAGTATTTTGGACATATAAATAGACACGAAGGGTTGGAGAAGACTATCATGGAAGGATGCATTCCGGAAAAAATAGGAGAAGAAGAAGACCACGGAGAAAATGGATTCAAGATGAAACTGATGATTTGAGCATGACAGCTGCAGAGACCTTGCCTGTGAGAGAGAGAGAAATTCCGAAGGACTGTTAGTGGTAAATTCTGCTCAGAACCTAGGGAAAACTATTGGATTAAGATAATATAAATAACCACTTAGATAATAAATATTCATGGGAAACATAATTTAAACAACGTAAACGCACAATTTTCTTGTGATAAAGCGCTGATGTCATAATACAATTCAGTCAGAACGCTGTAACAATCCTTGTATGGAAAGAGTTAATCTACTGTCATTTAATTTTTCCTGACCGTTATACAATTTTTTATTTATGTGTCAGAGTCATTAGTTGAAAGTTTGAAATGAATTGTTCAACACTTTAGATGAGGAGATAGATATGACAGACACAGATCAGTTAATTATCTCTGCAGGGAATATGACTACATTCTTCAACATCACAACGAACATGTGAGTGTTACATTTACACTAGTGAGTACTATGAAACATCACAACGAACATGTGAGTGTTACATTTACACTAGTGGGTACTATTAAACATCACAGCGAACATGTGAGTGTTACATTTACACTAGTGAGTACTATTAAACATCACAACGAACATGTGAGTGTTACATTTACACTAGTGAGTACTATTAAACATCACAACGAACATGTGAGTGTTACATTTACACTAGTGAGTACTATTAAACATCACAGCGAACATGTGAGTGTTACATTGACAGTATCGAGTACTATTAAACATCACAGCGAACATGTTAGTGTTACATTTACACTAGTGAGTACTATTAAACATCACAACGAACATGTGAGTGTTACATTGACAGTATCGAGTACTATTAAACATCACAGCGAACATGTGAGTGTTACATTGACAGTATCGAGTACTATTAAACATCACAGCGAACATGTGAGTGTTACATTGACAGTATCGAGTACTATTAAACATCACAGCGAACATGTGAGTGTTACATTTACACTAGTGAGTACTATTACACATCACAACGAACATGTGAGTGTTACATTTACACTAGTGAGTACTATTAAACATCACAACGAACATGTTAGTGTTACATTTACACTAGTGAGTACTATTAAACATCACACGAACATGTAGTGTTACATTGACAGTATCGAGTACTATTAAACATCACAGCGAACATGTGAGTGTTACATTTACACTAGTGAGTACTATTAAACATCACAACACATGGTGTTATTGACAGTATCGAGTACTATTAAACATCACAGCGAACATAACCTCCAATTTACACTAGTACATGCTAAACATACAGCAACTGGTTTACTTTACCTATGGGTCCGATAAAACTCACACGATTAGGGTTACATTTACTAAATTAAAATCACAATTTCAACATATTACATACCAGCTCGTTAAACATGATTTCATCAGTGTCTGAACTAGTAGCTTAATATTTCACTATCGATTTTGTCAACATAATACTATAATGAAAGATGTTACTTCATAGTGGTATATTAAACATTAAAAAGCAGGAATACATGATAATTAAGATTAAAGGAAATTAAACATCACTAGAACATGAAAGTCATTAATTATACAAATCAGAGATTAAAATCACAGCGATAAGAATGTTACATTGACAGTATCTAGTACTATAAACATTAAGAAATGTGTTACTTGAACTAATGAATGAATTAGAAATATACACTAACTGGGATGTTAGTTAACTAGAGTACTTTAAACATCAAAGATGTAAAGTTATAATGAAGTATTATATTAAACATACAAACGACATTGTTTTACATTACATAAAGAGTTTATCAAAGATCAAGAGAACATGTATGTTCAGGTTTACCATGTACTGATGAACTCAAGATCTGAAGTGTCAGATTGACATAGTAAGTTTATTGATCATCTTAGCGAACATGTAGTTTAGTTTAGTATTTTGTACATTAGAAATTAGAAAACATTAATGTTATTACAATATCATGTACAAATTAAAACTAAAACAGTGTTAATACAATATACTGATTAAAAACAACAGAATACTAAGAGTGACATATATATTTAGTGAACATATAGTTAATACTTTCAAAAGTGTTGCATTACACTATAGTCATTAAACATAAGACTTATAGAGAGTTCCATTGATATCACGAGTACATAGAACAAGCGATCATTAGATAACTAAATTTCACTAGAAACTGTGATTAAAATACAAAGAAATGATGTTATTTGACAGTATAGATATTAAACACAGCGAAACTATATGAAGGTTGCATCCAGGAAATAAAATAGAGCACAGAAATGGATTCAAGATGACAATGAGATTTGAACATCACAGCTGAGACTTGCTGTGAGATGAGAGTATCAGGACTGTTAGAAATCCTGCTAGAACTAGGAATACTTGGATAATATATAAATAACAACTGAAATAATATTCATGTACATAATTAAACAACGTAAACCACAATTTTCGATAAAGTTGTTTCATAACACTATTAGTCAACTAAAATACAACTGATGTAGTGTTAATTTATCATAAGTTTTACTACCTATATAAATTTGAGTTTTATTGTCTAGTGATATTGAAAAGTTAAATGAATTGTTGTTACTTTAGAGATCAGATAGATATACAGGACATTAATTATCTCTAAATATGATACATCTTCAACATCAAACACATGTGAGTGTTACATTTAACTAGGAGTACTATTAAACATCACAACGAACATGTTAGTGTTACATTGTACAGTATGAGTACATTAAACACAACGAACGTACATTTATGTTACATTTAGACTAAGGTATATATTTTGCAAATTTAATGTGAATTTTTTTAAAAAAATTTTTGAATAAGGAATAAGCTTTAATATTTATAAAGACATGTTCAAGAAAGAAAGGACGCCATTGGAAACAAAAACAACTTTAATGAGAGGAAGAAATATCGAACCAATTCTAGAAAAAGATTGAGAGATTTATGAAAAATTGTTCACAGCCCTATGTAACTTTTAAAGGTATGAGACGAATATATATATATATAAAACTACATAGGTCTGTGCTTGTTTCATCACCGTTAAAATATGACCTAATTGTGTGGACGATGCTACTGGAAAGACACACTAAAACGAGACTCTTTCTTTGGAGAGCTAGCTGGACGCGGTCTTGAAAACGCTCGTCATCACAGCTAGTCGATGGATGCGAAAAGAAATAGATTTAGTGACTCTATTTCGTGTTTTGGAGGTTTATGTTTTACAGTGACACTCAAAATACCCGTTTAATGTCTACTTATTTACCATGATTGTTGGTTTGGGTTATTCCCCATGAGTTCTTAGAATTTTGTATTCACATAAAACTAGCCACGACAGAGATGAAGTGTCCACGCATAATGCTGGGGGTAACAAGAAGAGACCGGTTGAGAAATGAAGACATCAGGAAAAATTGGGTGCAACATCAGTACTAAACTTCATCAAGAAACAACAAATTAAATGGTTTGGCCACATAAGCAGATTACCAACAGACAGTGCACCTCAAAGAGAAATGCTGCTCCGATGCAAAGTAAAGGTACGCCACGTAAAAGATGGACCTCAGAGATAACACAGGCGACGAACGACACTATCGATGAAGCACACACAAAGGCCCGTTTTAGAAATCTCTTCTTTACCTGACGTTGTGAGGCAAAACAGGATTGTAGAAAAGAAAGATAGAGGGATATCAGACATAGCATCATGTTTGCACAATTCAGACCTGGTTGGAAGAATTCATTCCCACCTGTAAGACTTGAATTTATGTTATCTTATTGGCTCACACCTAAGGAGATGTAAGGCGTCGCATTCCCTCCGTTAGTCTACAGGACACCCTTGATCAAGGTCTACCAGTTTAACGCACCCACACCCTCAACAGGGGGTCTCTGTGGCTAAGTGGTTAAGTCCTTTGCCTTGTGATTCGAAGGTCGTGGGTTCGAATCCGGACCGCGCCGTTCTGTGCACGAGTGCAATTTTTTCCAGAGACCCTAGGATTGTTTCTGGAGCTACGGAGTTCGTGCTTTGTGCAATACTCTCGGCAGGTGGCGTGCCATTTCTGCGGAGAGGCACCGAGCCGTAGGTGTAAAACCGGTGCAATGAAGTCAATCCTTCGGCGTTAAAACCCTTTTAAAACACCCTCAGCAAAGTAATGTTGAAACCTTGGGAGCAGATGGTGGATGAGTGCCGGAGCAGTCGACAGAGTGTCAACGGTTAAAGTCTCAAAACTCACGACGGTGACTGTGACTACGGCCATGTACCAGTATAGTCACTGCCAGGAAGAAAAATAAATGGCAGACTACCTCCCAAGAAGATGCCTAGATAGCCCTAATAGTAATATGGAATACATCATAAAACTGGCTCATGTTACAAATAAGAATGAGAAAATTGAAATATTTTGGACATATAAAATGACATTAAGAACTGCAGAAGACAATTATAGAAGGAGACACCCCTTGCAAAGAGAAAGAAGATGAAGACCATGGACAAGATAGATTCACGATGTCACTGATGTGATCTGATCATAACGACTGCATGGCTTATGAGGGAAAGAAATTCTGAAGGGCTGTTCTGGTGGCAAAGTTCTGCTCAGGACATACTATTTAATGATGTCATATTCTTACACCGTGTAGTTCACCAAGAAAATGTGTGTGCTAAAGAGTGTAAGCCCGCTTAGATTACACATTATACTGTGTAGAATTCATAAAATCTGGAGGACACAACTATCATCTGTTTTTAAAATATTCATTGAAAGCCTTGATTCTGAGTAACGCAATATGTTTTAATATTGCGAAGTAAACTTGTTAAGTCGTAGGAAAATGTTAAATCGATTTTATGAACTAGGCACTCAAATCGAAATTTTCATGGTTATAGCTCGGGGGAAATGGAAATATCCCTTTCTTTTAGGATCTGCAATCTTGTGTTTTTTTAGTTGGTATGACATAGCATTTTAATTATCCTAATTTCAAGTTAGAGACACAAAGACAACATGAAGACACCGACGTCACGATTACCTCAAGACATTGTTATAATCTGAGACTTAGCCTTTTCCCTCCTAATGTTTTTTGTTTACATTTGAACAAACCAATTTTGCAATGTTTACTGAAATAGCCAGTAGATTGTCTTTGCGTCATCTTGCAAAGTACCGCGAGCCAATATATCAGCTCAGAATAGCGAAAGAGTTAGGGAGAGTTACCTGCATGAAGAAAATATTCTATTATTTATAGCAGAAGACATATCTTTTTAAGACACATATATTATAAAAGATAGATATTCTGAAATTAAAATCAGAGGTACTCAATGATTCTGAACTTCTAAAGTGTATTTTCGAATGTGCAGTATCCCATTAGTTATTTATTCATAAGGTATACATTTTTTAAAATTGGTTATGGATGTCCTGCATCTGTTAATTGCAAGGTAAACATTACAGTCATTAGATGAATATATTCAAAACAAATATTATCATATCAGCACAGTTAGACCACGTATTTTACATGAACTGCTTCTGAATATTCACTGTCTCCGATTACTATTCTCATACACGGCTACATCACATTATGCGAAATCATTATCCCTGTACGTATGTAGGCAAAGCTCTTCTTCTCCTTCTACACTTTCATCATTTACTTCTGCATAGAAGAGTTGAGGGGAAGATGTAATAATATTATGTGTGCTTTTCTAAGGAACTTTGTAAGCTGTTACTCATTTTCTTCAGGCTGTACTTGATGCCGTCGCTCCATCTTTTACATTGTCTTCTTCTTGTTCTGTAGTCGTTATATATTTTTAGTGTGGCTCCATGTGGTAGACGATACCAGGGCATTCTTATCAAACCATTTTATATGTTGTTCTTTCATAAATTGCATGACTAGTTCCGCATCCAGTCTTCTTATGATTTCTTCATTTCTAATTTTGTCTTTTATTGCAATTTTTATAAGGTACTACATCTCTGTCGTTATTATTTTCCGCTCATTAGCTGTTGTTGGTGTTGGTCATGTTTGGCCCTGGATACATAGTGTTGGCCAGACAACTTGTTCTAATAAGACACCACATCTCCGTCGTTATGATTTTCCACTCATTAGCTGTTGTTGCTGTTGGTCATGTTTGGCCTGATACATAGTGTGGCAGACAACTTGTTCTAATAAGACACACATCTCCGTCGTTATGATTTTCCGCTCATTAGAGCCGTTGTTGGTCAGTTTGGCCCACATAGTGCTGGCCAGACAACTATTCTTATAAGATTTGCTCTGACTAATTTATTTCTCGAGTGTCAAATTTATATAGTACACAACAAATGAATCCGACAACGCAGATTGTAACCCACCATGAACTTTGTCACAGTGTCCTAGAGTTTGAGATGCCTTACAGAAAATATGGTGAAACCCTAAACGTAATACACACGCTTGGCGACCGTATCGTGCAGATAGGAACAATTCTGTATACTAGTAACAGTAGGATGATTACATTCGACCTTGTTTCTTAGATGCTTAGTAGCGCCCGAGTGGTTACCTGGGCCCAAATTTGGGGTGTAAAGAATAGACCACTGTTACCTGCCACGCATGTCGTAAGAGGCGACAAAGGAGGTTTGACTGAAATCGGATGCACGTGTCCGCTAGGCAATGCTAACCCGAAACAAATGCTTGCAGAAAACGGATGCACAAGGCCGTAAGGCGTATAACATGGTGCAACGACCCATCGCAATGAGGAATGGGATAACGGATTCTATGGTCGCCAATCTGCCTCGGAGATTTAGCCATGCAGTAAGAATGTCAGACCTACCATCACGAGGGTGGCCAAAACTTACTGCTGGAAGAGGTCGGCACAAACGGGGAAGCAGAAATCATAGGAATTATATCCTATATAACTGCCTCCAGTATGCAAACTTGAGAAGAAAGAGGTGACCCACTGACACTAGCGTTCAAGACAAACTATATGGCGTCGCTGATAATCTGAGACAGACGCTGCCTTTATTAGAAAATCCGAAATCCCAATCTAGTGAGAATGCAGAAGACAAACTGAATGGTGTGGCTGATAATCTGAGGCAGACGCTGCTTTTATTAGAGAATTCGAAATCCAAATCTAGTGAGAATGCAGAAGAAGGAGATGCTGAGTAGAATAAGATGAAAACATCAATGTTCGTAAAGAGACACCATCACTGTTTACTAATGAGTGTTCACAATTTTCGCAATAAAAATGAAGTGGATTAAATCCAATAAAAGAAGAGAATTATTGAACGAGGATACAGAAAACAAATTGCACTTTGCAGTTAGCTAAACGTCATCAGATTTAAACAGACAATCTTGATATTGCAGAACAAAATATAAAAATAAATCAATTCCGAAAAAAGTAATTTTTCATGGATAGTCCTTTTTTCTTCTTAGGACACACGCAGAAAGAAAGAATTATACATGAGAAATGTATTTTAATTTCTAATTTTGAAACTGTAGTTTTTTTTGGGTTTAAATTTTAAATGTTTGTTAATTCTGTCTTCAATTTCCTTGTACATATACTTGGGTTGAAAAATATTAACTTAGTCATGTTTGAGATAAGTGTTTCTATGTTTGACTGTTGTTTCCAGGTGGAAGTCTTCTGGATGGCCAGCTCAAATCAGTGTCAAGATCAAAAGCTGTGTATGTACATGTGGATTGCGACTGGATAGGCAGTCCAGCAAGACCTGAGTTTTTGTATCCGTGATGTGATGTATCATTTGATGTGTGATAGTTTATGTATCTGGTGGGATGTATTATTTTATGTATAATAGCTTATGTATCTAGTGGAATGTATCATTTGATGAGTGATAGTTTATCTATTTGGAGGTATGTATAATTTGATGAGTGATAGTTTATCTATTTGAAGGAATGTATCATTGATGTGTGATAGTTTATCTATCTGGAGTCATGTATCATTGATGTGTGATAGTTTATAAATCTGGAGGTATGTATCATTGATGTGTGATAGTTTATCTATCTGGAGTGATGTATCAATGATGTGTGATAGTTTATCTTTCTGGTGGTATGTATTATTGATGTGTGATAGTTTATCTATCTGGAGGATGGAATCAATGATGTGTGATAGTTTACCTATCTGTAGGAATGTATCATTGATGTGTGATAGTTTATCTATCTGGAGGAATGTATCATTGATGTGTGATAGTTTATAAATCTGGAGGTATGTATCATTGATGTATGATAGTTTATCTATCTGGAGTGATGTATCAATGATGCGTGATAGTTTATCTTTCTGGTGGTATGTATTATTGATGTGTGATAGTTTATCTATCTGGAGGATGGGAAACAATGATGTGTGATAGTTTACTCTATCTGTGGGATGTATCATTGATGTGTGATAGTTTATCTATCTGGAGGAATGTATCATTGATGTGTGATAGTTTATATATCTGGAGGAATGTATCATTGATGTGTGATAGTTTATATATCTGGAGGAATGTATCATTGATGTGTGATAGTTTATCTATCTGGAGTGATGTATCATTGATGTGTGATAGTTTATCTATCTGGAGTGATGTATCATTGATGTGTGATAGTTTATATATATGGAGTGATGTATCATTGATGTGTGATAGTTTATCTATCTGGAGTGATGTATCAATGATGTGTGATAGTTTATCTATCTGGTGGAATGTATCATTGATGTGTGATAGTTTATATATCTGGAGGAATGTATCAATGATGTGTGATAGTGTATCTATCTGGAGTGATGTATCAATGATGTGTGATAGTTTATCTATCTGGAGGAATGTATCATTGATATGTAATAGTTTATATATCTGGAGTGATGTATCAATGATGTGTAATAGTTTATATATCTGGAGGAATGTATCAATGATGTGTAATAGTTTATCTATCTGGAGGAATGTATCAATGATGTGTAATAGTTTATATATCTGGTGGAATGTATCATTGATGTGTGATAGTTTATCTAACTGTAGGGATGTATCATTTGATGTGTGATAGTTTATCTAACTGTAGGGATGTATCATTGATGTATGATAGTTTACCTATCTAGTGGGATGTATCATTTGATGTGTGATAGTTTATCTATCTGGGGAACGCAAAGAAGAAGAAGACATCAATGTTGTAATACATCATTGATGTTTGAGAATGCGTTTATCAGTGTATCCATGCATCTTTGATTTAGGATTGCTTAAATTTCTACTAAACGATGAATTTTTTCGGTTGTGAGAGGAGGGGAAGGGGAAATTGAGTATATTACATTTAAAAATGGACTATCAGGAAAGATAGAGTACGAAATGAGGACATCAGAAACATAGTGGGCAGAACTTCCTGCACTGAATACATTGAAATGAGGACATCAGAAACATAGTGGGCAGAACTTCCGGCACTGAATACATTGAAATACAACAAATGCAGTGGTTCGAACATTTAATTAGAATGGAATACAATCAACCACTAATAACAGCATTCAATACAAATAGATCAGGTACTAGAGCCAAGGGAAGATCAAGAAAAAGATGGATAGACAATAACAATACCACACTAAATAAACACGGATATAACACAGCAAGGGCGACTCATCTGGCTCTGGAACGCAAATTCAAGTTCCCACCCCTACGCTTAACGGCAGTGCCCTAGAACGCAAATTCAAGTTCCCACCCCTACGCTTAACGGCAAGAGTGGACCACCAATACCATCATCCAGCTGGGGAAAAACAATAGACAATAGATATTTGAAAAGTGAGCAATTGTATCTTACTCTGAAAAATGAGCAGTTTTAATAAGTTATATTTGAATAATGAGTATTAGAAGAGCTGCAGGTGTGACAATAAGAGACAAAATTAGAAATAAAGAAATCAGAAGAAGACTGGATGTAAAACCAGTCATAAAAGAATAACAGATTAAATGGTTTGGACACCTGAACAAGAATGCCCTGGTATCGCCTACCACAAGAGAGCCACACTGAAAAAGTATAACGAGTACAGAGCAAGAGGAAGACCACACAAAAGATGGAGCGACGACATCAAGTACATCATTGAGAAAATGAATAACAACTTACAAAGTTCATTAGAACAAGCACACACAAGGTCTCTATATATCCCCCCCAACTCTTCTATGGAGATGTAAATGGTGGAAGAGAATTATAATAATAAGGAACACCATTTAGTTGCTGCATAATTATGATATTAACTTATTAACTTATCCACAATAGCCGGTCATACAAAAGTGGACCTCAAAGATAACAGAGTCGACGGAAGACACTGTTTATTAAACGCACACAAAAGTTCCCGTTATAGAAATCTCTTCTTACCCTGAAGCTGTGAGGCAAATCATGACTGGAGAAAAGAAAGAAAGACAAAACGCATAGAAGGTCGCTCCAGGTGTCTCCTTTTTCGACCTGACGCTGAAAGGCAAAGGTATTATCAATATAGGGGGGACTGCAGTAGAACTATGTAAAGTGGCGAAACACATAACAAAGTACTGTAGTTTTACAAAATACAAAAACAATGACAATGCACATCAACGTTTCAATCCTATGGCCTTTATCAAGCAAACGATACAAAAGGAGTGACGAATTTCACAGCACACTACATATAGAATACGACAGAGTCATTCCTTATCAACAAACGATGCAAAAGGAGTGACGAATTCACAGCACACTACAATAGAAGTAAGACAAGCATTCCTTATCAACAAACGATACAAAAGGATGAATGAATTTCACTGCACACTACATATAAATACGACAGGTCATTCCTTTATCAAGCAAACGATACAAAAGGATGATGAATTTATAGCACACTACATATAGAATACGACAGAGTCATTCCAACGATCCTAAAATAAAAATCCTTTCATTGTTGAAATACAAACATGATTAGAGAATAGATAGATTAGCGTATTGAGCTGCAGATGGATACTTGTCAAGACCAACTATCTTATCTCATATACCTACCAAACTACAATCTGTTTGTGTAGTTAGTCCATTAAAGTTAATTGAATATCCTTTACAGGACTTTGCGAATCAATGCCAGCTTTTAAACACTGTTGTGATTTTTCTAGGCATTATTACGTTCAGTAGTTTGTCATTGCTTTCTGAACGTTGGTGCCATCGTACTTTTGTAAATATCTACGCGAAACAAATTGCCACCAAACTGTCCGCAGCGGATTCAAACTCAGAACGTCGGGATTAATAGACCGAGTCACTAACCCCTAAGCCACAGACGCTACCATGTCCATTAGCTACCACAATAGGACATCTCCGGAAGAACTGAGGTGGATGATGTTGGCGAGCGCAAAATTTCAGTTTCGTTGCTAGCGCCGATTGAAACGACCCTCTAGAATATCTGTGCGCAGCCCCAGACCAGTGTTTTCTGGAAACAGGAAAAATGCAGAGTAAAATTCTTGCAAATTACCAAGTAACGACACGATCCCAAAAGCGGCTGAGAATACTCCTACTCAGGAACAAACTCACCGTGGATAGAAAAGTATGGCCGATAATGCAAAGGCTTGACCCAAACATTGGCTAAGGGCAATACTTTTCGGATCCCGATCATCCTACACAGAGTGAGATGATGTCCTACACAATGGCTCAGATCAGATAAATGCTACGGCATATAGATGATCGTAAAGGCGTAGATCCGGGCCAAAATATACGGCAGAATGAATAGGGCTAACTACCCTAGTAAATAAACAGCTGGCTGAAATCGGGTAGGCGGGTCTAGTCACCATGGGCGCATAATCGTCAACGTAAAACCCGTTCTTGTCAAAGATCAATTATATATCACACAGAGAACAATACAATTGGCCGTGAAGTATGAACGAGAGAAGAAGAGGAAGAATACAAGCCATCTGACAAATCGTTCGAGAAGTACCAATTTTTCGAAAATCTACCCAGGTAATCAATTTCATTCTATCTGTTTATAGTTCTTTGTAGAAAACAGCAGATGAATTTCAAAAATAAAGTTTTCAGCTGTACATATTATGATATATCACATAGTGTTCTAATGTTCCATTAAAACTTGTCTAATATAAAACACAGCGTGTCAAAACTCGCATTCAATGTACGTATACTAAGTAAGAATTACTGAAAGAGAAAGAAATTATACAAAGTTTTACTGCGTTCATAATGAGGTATTAGCAGCACTTTTTTGTACCTGGTTTAAATACTTAGTTATAAAGGTATCAATGTTTTGAGCTTTGATGTATTTATGAATAAAAGTATCAAACTTGTGATAGTTGATGTATCCATGGAAATATATGTGAGAGTGTATGTATTTTGTCACAGAACACAGAAAGAAAGGTAGGGGAGTGGGAACAAGTGTATCATTGTCTTATGATATTCAACGTATCAGTAGCATTTGAAAATCTAGATAAAGTATGGAACTCGAAGTTACATAGTTTTAAAACTAAAATACACATTTTCAATGTATGTATTTAAAAAGCCACTTTATTAACTTATAACACGATAAAGAAAGCACGTAACTAGTTGAAAATAGTTGCGTTGACCGATAAATCTGTATAGGGATTAGCTGTCTAAATTTCATGATTCCAAAATTTGACATTATCAAGTTTGTATTCCGTGACTGACAAACAAACAATCAGTTTTATAATTATGATTCCAGATGTTTTTCCGTGAAAAAGTTAAAGCTCTATTCTTTCATTTTTGTTCAAATTATTAGTTTAAAAAATGTAACTTTCCAGACACGTATAAAGCACATATTATAAGAACAAGAAGCAAGTTACATTTACTTATCGAAATAAATAATACAGAACTAGTTACATTTTACTTATCGAAATAAATAATACGAGAACTAGTTACATTTTACTTATCGAAATAAATATACAGAACTAATTACACTATATTTCTAGAAAACAGAAGAGCTAATTACATTATTATAATCAAGATCAAGATAAGAGAAAGTGAAAACTAGATATTTTGTATAGAATAAAAGACTAGAAATATTATTACATAATTTAGAAATCAGAACTAACTACAATATGCTACTCTCTAAGAAACTATCATTAATATAAGAAAGAGGCAGTCATCATTTTTCGGACATGTGATGAGAAGGAGGTTTAGAACACATTGTGACAACCGGTAAAATCGTGGGTAGACAAGACAGAGGAAGACAGAGAGAGAAAATTTTGGATAGCCTGACTTCATGGCACGGTAGAGCGTCAACATCTGAGTTGTTAACAAACACCAACGACAGAGATTTGTGGAGAACCATGATCGCCTACTCTTGCCGACACGACACCTTATGATGACTCTAAGAAAGAGAAGAATTAGTTGAAGTATAGTATTCGAGAAAACTGGAGAACTGGTTGAATGAAGTCACATCTCTTAAAGGGGCTCAGCCCATTCTAGACTTCTAAAATTGACATCGACCGAGCACGCACAGAGTAGATCGCAATACGATTTGCAAACTTTCTTGTAACTCATAATGTACCTCTTTTTCTTCTTTGCGTTCGATCTTTACGACCAATTTTAATCACTCTTTGTGATATGTTTGATCTTTGCCAAGAACGTTTATACGTTGCACATTGGTTTGGTAGGCCCCTAAACGCACAGACTTCTACACGTTTAGGATAGGTACATCCGATTTCATCCAAACCTCCTTAATCTCCTCTTACTACATGAGTGGCAGGTAAAAGTGGTTCTATTCTTTACACCCAAATTTGGGACTGGGTAACCAATCAAGCGCATAATGTACCAACATTTTGATATATGATCTGAGGAGTAGGCTAACAGGATATAAAAAATTCTAACTACAGTAAACAATGTACATAGTTACACATGAGGAGCTTATGGAGATAACAAGACAGATTTAGGTAAACACAAGAGGTTTAAAAAATGACAGTGGATCTGGATGTAACACACTTTGAAAAAAATCGAAGGGCGCAATATAACAAGAAGGGACCTTTACTGGAACCCATAGGGAAAGCGAAACAAACGGAGGACTAGAAATACAGGGAGAAAAGATTTGGAGGCAGATATTAACAATATACAAAAGAGCTGTAGAAATGTGCAAGAAGTATCTAAAGGTAAGGAAACATGGCATGAGTTGGTTTTGGGCCCATTTTCCAGTCGTGGTTAAAATGGCACGAGAGAGAGAGTGTGGGAGAGAGAGAGACAACACCGTGCAACACAAATGCCAATGTTACTACACTTTATCCTTGTGTGGGCGTCTGTAGTTTAAGCGGCAGTGAGCTCGTTCACAACCCAAGCGTACCAGGTTCAAACTCTGCGGATGGCAGTTTTGAAAAAAAAAATGTTTCGGCGTGGACATTTACGAACGGTAAAAATACCTCACCTTCAAAAAGCAATGGCAAACTACTGAACGTATTATTGGTGCCTAGAAATTCGACTAGTTTACTATGGTTGATGGTGATGTCTTGAAAAGGACATGCCACAAGTTTCACTTCACATCCCTTCAGCCAACACAATTATTTCACATTACACATGTGGCCTGCCGGGGCTCGCAAGGGGAGCAAAGAATAGTAACAATGTGGCCTACAAGACATGTCAGTACAGACGACTGAGATGTATCCTAGGAAGCTACACTAGCAAATAAAAGGGCCGCAGAAATCGGATTTGTTGGCCTACCTGTTGTTACGCACAATTGTCACAACATACAATCGCTCTCAGTCTAAGATTACACACAAATCATAAAGAGTGGCTTAACAAGTGGTCGATATGGAGTGTTCGAAGAAAAACAAGTTTCATATTTATAATAGAACCGTTTGATTAGTTTCTGCATAACTATTCTATTCTATCGTTTTATAACAAATCTTACAGGACCAATATAAATATCATTGTCGCGATATCTGATCATAAATTTATTCTCAATTATTATTCAGAAACCGATGTTAACCAGGACGGCATAATAGCATTGACCCGGTTTATATCATGCTAGAAATTACTGCGTCGATCTGGCATTTTCATGGAAAGTAATGTCAGTTTATTTGCATGATAAAAACATATATTAACTCGGTAATGTCTAGCTGGAGAAAGCTATATGAACACGCATAAACACAGAGACAAATAGAGAAAGAAAGAGACGAAGGGAGTTATTAGAAGTGGAAAATAAAGTCAGAGATTAAAGATAAATATAATTAATACATAATAACGCATACACTGCAAACATTTCTTAACTGGTGTTCTGCGCAGAATAGAGGGACTGAGATGGTATGATAGCGTCACAAATGAGGAGTTTATGGAGAGAACAAGACCTATTCCAGTGAACCAAGATATTAAAAAAAAGACGATGTCGCTGGATTGGACCCACTTTGAGAAAACCAGAGGGAATATAAAAGAAGGTTCCGTTCCTGGAACTCAATAGTACAGCGAAAGAAAAAGATGTCTAGAAATACATGGAGACGAGATTTAGAGGCAGAGATCAACAATAAAAGGAAGAGCTGGAGGGAGCTGCAGGAGTTAGCTAGAGATAGGAAGACTTGGCATGAGTTGGTTGAGGGCATATGCCCAAATCCGGTTTAAAACTGCACAGAGACAGATGATTAATAAAAATTAACGAGAAATTCTCAGGAAGAAACAGTTTTAAAATGAGAAATGCTGCCAAGAAAATTACAAAATAAACATATACATGTGACCTTTTTCGTCGTTACAGACGGTCGAATGAAGTGGTTCGGCCACATTAACAAGAATGCAACAATCTCCACTGTATACATAGACTTCTACAACAGAACATCTGGAAAGAATGGCGAGAGAAAGACACGAAAAAAACATGGTCAAAAGACATAGCAAAATCCTGTTAAAAATAAAAAATAACTATCATTCAAGCCACTTGAGCAGCGCAAGATAAAAACAGAAAACCGAGACACTAGGAACAACCTGGTAGCACAAGACATAAACAGAAAACCGAGACACTAGGAACGACCTGGTAGCACAAGATATAAACAGAAAACCGAGACACTAGGAACAACCTGGTAGCATAAGAAAGAAAGAAGACAAGAGGTGATTTGACAAGTTTCTTACTGTTCTTGCGCTTTTTTCTCTTGACTTCCAGCTCATCCTTAAGTTTCTCTTCAATACATTCTGCACCTTTAATAATGTAGTTTTTCCTACAACTTGGTCATCAGATAGTTTTTTCATGTGTGTTGGGACCTATAGAAAAGTACTTCATTGAGCACTTGCAGATTTTCTGATATCTGAGCAGTGTGATATCTGAGCAGTGTGATATCTGAGCAGTGTGATATCTGAGCAGTGTGATATCTGAGCAGTGTGATATCTGAGCAGTGTGATATCTGAGCAGTGTGATATACAGAAAACAAAACTTGCAGATTTTCTGATATCTGAGCAGTGTGATATACAGAAAACAAAACTTGCAGATTTTCTGATATCTGAGCAGTGTGATATACAGAAAACAAAACTTGCAGATATTCTGATATCTGAGCAGTGTGATATCTGAGCAGTGTGATATCTGAGCAGTGTGATATCTGAGCAGTGTGATATACAGAAAACAAAACTTGCAGATATTCTGATATCTGAGCAGTGTGATATACAGAAAACAAAACTTGCAGATATTCTGATATCTGAGTAGTGTGATATACAGAAAACAAAACTTGCAGATATTCTGATATCTGAGCAGTGCGATATACAGAAAACAAAACTTGCAGATATTCTGATATCTGAGCAGTGTGATATACAGAAAACATAACTTGCAGATATTCTGATATCTGAGCAGTGTGATATACAGAAAACAAAACTTGCAGATATTCTGATATCTGAGCAGTGCGATATACAGAAAACAAAACTTGCAGATATTCTGATATCTGAGCAGTGCGATATACAGAAAACAAAACTTGCAGATATTCTGATATCTGAGTAGTGTGATATACAGAAAACAAAACTTGCAGATATTCTGATATCTGAGCAGTGCGATATACAGAAAACAAAACTTGCAGATATTCTGATATCTGAGCAGTGTGATATCTGAGCAGTGTGATATCTGAGCAGTGTGATATCTGAGCAGTGTGATATCTGAGCAGTGTGATATCTGAGCAGTGTGATATCTGAGCAGTGTGATATACAGAAAACAAAACTTGCAGATTTTCTGATATCTGAGCAGTGCGATATACAGAAAACAAAACTTGCAGATATTCTGATATCTGAGCAGTGTGATATACAGAAAACATAACTTGCAGATATTCTGATATCTGAGCAGTGTGATATACAGAAAACAAAACTTGCAGATATTCTGATATCTGAGCAGTGCGATATACAGAAAACAAAACTTGCAGATATTCTGATATCTGAGCAGTGCGATATACAGAAAACAAAACTTGCAGATATTCTGATATCTGAGTAGTGTGATATACAGAAAACAAAACTTGCAGATATTCTGATATCTGAGCAGTGCGATATACAGAAAACAAAACTTGCAGATATTCTGATATCTGAGCAGTGTGATATCTGAGCAGTGTGATATCTGAGCAGTGTGATATCTGAGCAGTGTGATATCTGAGCAGTGTGATATCTGAGCAGTGTGATATCTGAGCAGTGTGATATACAGAAAACAAAACTTGCAGATTTTCTGATATCTGAGCAGTGTGATATACAGAAAACAAAACTTGCAGATTTTCTGATATCTGAGCAGTGTGATATACAGAAAACAAAACTTGCAGATATTCTGATATCTGAGCAGTGCGATATACAGAAAACAAAACTTGCAGATATTCTGATATCTGAGCAGTGCGATATACAGAAAACATAAAGAGAAATAAAGAAGAATATAAAAGGAAATGAATTATAGACAGAAGTAGAAAATATCGGGAAACGTTATGCATAAAAAACAACAACTTGAGACAGGGAATAAGGTAATGAAATGAATAAAAAACAAAATTAGAAATAAACTAAAGGTCTAACGCCGAAGGATTGACTTTCATTGCACCGGGTTTTACGCCATATAGCTCGGTCCCTCTTCGTATAAATGGCACGCCACCTGTCGATATTATTACACGAGCTCTATAGCTCCAGCAACATTAGAAAATAAACGAAATGAAACAGTATAGTAGAGCTAGATAGCCGGGTGGAATGAGGACAAAACTGAAGGATTGCAAACTTTCAAATAAACGAAATGAAACAGTATAGTAGAGCTAGATAGCCGGGTGGAATGAGGACAAAACTGAAGGATTGCAAACTTTCAAATAAAAAAGCAAAAATATTGTTTTCATCTTCTACGGTCGTGATTAGTTTCAGAACGGAATAGAGATGATTTGAAGAGACACTTAAAGGTGTCAGTTTTATTTCCCCAATGACGACTCTCTTGTCCAAACAATATAATACACGCTATCACAAACATGAGCTGCGACGCACAAAGCGGGCCGAGGTCTATCAATAGATTGTCCATGCGCAAATTTATATCCACTAGGAAATCAATGCCTGGAATATTCGTCATACCCTACACAAAAATCTAAAAGCGAATATGAACTTATAACTTCTTCATCTCCTGGCGTTGTAAACTGGTTTTCGCCCTTGGTATCATCATCATTATTATTCAGAAACAGGGGCGTAATCTGGCAGAGATCCCAACAGAAGATAAAAGCATAATGGAACGAATCAACCTCATAAAGGGAAAATTTCCATAAGAGGTGTATGTCAGGGTCGCTTGGTTGCTTCCACATTCGCAATGTTGAATGAAGAATTCATGTACTCTTTGGTGAATACTGAGAGCTGAAATAAAACAATGGTTCGTGCACATGCTTTGTAGATGTATAATATCCAGTTCCAAATCCCAAACCAAAGTGGCATTTTTTTCCAGCTTACCGTTTCAATTTGAATTCAACATATTTTACAACATGAAAAATTAATTAACATCCAAACAAATAACAAAAACACAAAAGATATGACGTGTGAAGGGATATATATATTCCTCATTGTTGTATGGAGCGGAAACGTGGACAATGAACAAATAGATAGAGAACAGAATTGAAGCTTGTGAAATGTGGATATACAGAAGAATAGGGCGGGTGTCAGGGAAAGAGAGGAAAACTAATAAACAAATACGTCAAGAGCTAGGAGGGAACAATAATATAACTGCTCAAGAAGATAGAAATGATGGACAGAACCGATGTTATAAATGAGGTACGCTCTCATTTATGTGTTATGGACGAATCTCAGATACTGGAACGAGTTCGTGGATTAGGAGTTAAGTTTGAACATGTCAGCCAGTGCCATCATCGTGGTAGAGAGAGAAGGTATACTAATAAACATCTCATGGGTACGGTGTTTACATGGACTTTAGGATGGCTGATGCAGTGGAGGACAGAACACACATGAAATGCAAATGTGCCATGACGTCGATAGCTGAGAATTAGGAGTTAGTTGGAACATGCCAGACAGTGTCGTCTTCGTGGTAGAGAGAAGATATACTTATCAACTTCCATGGGTACGGTGTTTACATGGACTTTAGGATGGCTGATGCAGTGGAGGACAGAACACACATGGAAATGTACAATGTGCCATGACGTCGATCGCTTAACATAAGATAACATAACATAACATAAGATAACATAACATAAGATAGGAATGAGATAAAAGAGATGTCAGTCCCGTTAAGAAAGCGCTGACCAAGGTTGTTATATATTGGGTCGCATCTATCTAATGATTGTGAATGGCGCGGGTGTCATGCATAAATTTCAATAATAATATTATTACTAACAATAATAATAATAATTCCTCTCGTACCGTTATACGTTACATAAGGCCTGCAAGTAATTTCTCCATACCGCTCTATCCTGGGCAACTCGATCAATCTCCTCCATGGAACTGAGACCAATATTTCCTGCCTCTCTCAGCAAAGTTGGTTTCAGGGTCTTCTTAGGTCGACCTCTCTTTCTTGAACCCTCTGCATCCCACTTCAATGCCTGCTTTGATATTCGTTGATCATTTCTCCTCAAAGGTGTGCCCAACATATCTCCATCTTCTCTTTCTTATAACAGTTGTCACTAGTGGTTGACCAGACATGTCTCTGATTTCATCACTTCTCCTGAATTCGTTCCATTTTATATTCATTATTTCTCGCAGATATCTATTTTCAAATGCATTGAACTTGCTTTCTATATCTTTAGTCATTTTCCAACTCTCGCTGGCATATATTAGGATTGATACATTTGAATTGAAAATTCGTAATTTATTTTAATACTATATAACTTGCAGTTCCATATTTTATTTAGACTTTTAAATGCTGGTGTTGCTTTGCCAATTCGTATCATAATTTCTTTTTAACATTTCCTGTGCAATCAAAATTGCTACCTAAATAGGTGAACTGCTCTGTTATTTTTATCATTTTAGATTCAGTGTGATATCTGCATTACTTGCCATAGGTGTCTTCATTATATTTGTTTTTCATAGCTTATCTGCAGTCCAACTTTTGATGCTATAGATGACAAGTTGTCTGTTTTTCTTTGCATATCTTGGTTGTTTCTACTTAACAAGGCAATATCATCTGCAAAATCCAAATCTTCTAGTTGACTATTTTCTACCCAATCGATGCCAGTTTCGCCCCTGCAACATTTTCGCATCACCCAGTCAATGGCCAATCTAAACAATAGCAGAGATAGAATACAGCCTTGCTTTACTCCGGTTTCAACCATAAACCAGTCGCTGTGTCCACCATCAGTGCGAACTGCATACTGTGAACCATCATAGAGGCTCTTAATAATGTTTATTATTTTGTCTGGTATTCCATAGCATCTCAGAATATTCACAGAGAGATTCTGTGTAGACTATCAAAGGCTTTTTAAAATCGATGAAATTTCTTATGAGTGGTTTTGCTTCTCAATATATTCCTCCAAAATTAGTCGTAGGGTAATTATTTGGTCTAAGCAGCTTCTCCCAGTCTAAACCCAGCTTGTTCTTCTCTCAGGGTTGTGTCCACTGCTCCTTTGATTCTACTAAAAATAATAAAGTAATATTAATATAAACAACAACAGATGAAGACTTAATAAAATTAAACTAAACTAAAAAAAATGTAATCATATTGTTCTCGAAGAACTCTAACTGACATGCAGCTTCATAGAGGCAGCCCATCTCACGGTTTAGACGAACATACCAAACCGAACACAAAGAAGAAGAAGAAGAGAATGATACTGTTGTTTTCTGAAAAAAAAACTATTTTTGGGTGGAAACTGATCAACTTTAAAGCTGTAGGAATAAAAAATGGCACCAGGGATGTAACACACGGGCACCATGGCATCCGCGGACACCATGTTGGACAGCACAGTATTAAGATATAGTCACAGCCAACTCTAGATAACTTAATAGTTTAGATTAGTTTATAGTTGGTTCTGATATTCGACACGGTTTAAAATCCGTTTGAAATGGAAGGTAGGAGACAGGATATCAAAGGAAAAAACAGAATTAGAATTGGAAAGAAAATAATAGAAAGTGAACAAGAAGCATTATGATTGAATGTACCGTCATGGGAAGAGATATAACTTCTTGGATAGTCATTAATGCAAACCTTTCACGAGAAGACGGCACATGATCGATCCAGTCTAAATTTTTTACAACATGTTTTTGTGTTTCAGTTTCATTGTTTCAGGTAATCATGTTAATTCTCTCTCTTGTGCCATTTAAAACCCCGGTTCGGATATAGGCTCTCAACTAACCTGTCTTTCTCTCTATCTCTTGTAGCTTCGTCAAGCTCTTCCTCTTTGACTCATTAATCTCTGCCTACAAATCTCATCCTTATGTTTTTCTAGACTTCCTTATCTTTCACTTTCCCTCCGGTTTCCAGGAAAGATTCCTTCTTGTTATATTCCCCTCGTGTTTTATAAAGTTGTGTTTTTTTTAAAGCCATCATCTTTTCTTCACAGTTTGCCGTGATTTTCTGTCGAGAAAATCATTGCGTTACGATCACGTTAGGCCCTTACAAAATGTAGAATAGGTCCTAATTTCCAATAAAAAATCATACTATTGTTAGACTTTCACAGTCCCTACACTGACCGCTAAGCATCTTCTGTACGTATTGGCATTGAATAGTGCTCGTTCTACATTAACTCTTTCCACGCCTTAAGCCGCACACTGCGCCATAGAGTTGCTTCCCTTATGAGAAGTCTTTCTAGTTTTACTTCTACTATTTTACTTATACTACTTTTTAACCTTGTTATTCTATTGGTTGTCCAGTTTTCTTCAATTTAGTATATAATAATATATATGTTTATTTCTTGACGAGTAGTTGGGATCGTTGTTTTTGTGGTTTTTCTTCCCTTGATTAACTGCTTAAAATTGAGGAAATAACTGTGCGTGGAAAGAGTTAATAACGTTTCAGTCACTCGTTGTAGCTTGTATATAATTTGACTTAAAGAAGATGAGCACCTG
The DNA here is from genome assembly GCA_020796225.1 of Arion vulgaris. Classification (NCBI taxonomy): domain Eukaryota; kingdom Metazoa; phylum Mollusca; class Gastropoda; order Stylommatophora; family Arionidae; genus Arion; species Arion vulgaris. Next base: position 37,462,584 of record CM036764.1, read on the forward strand.
TATCCGTTTCATTATGAGCGAGACAATTCCGGACAAGGAACATGCTTAACATTTTTGGAACACGCATCGCTGTCATCTTACGAGTTACGAATTAGACACAGGTCTCCTTCAAATAGTGTTTAAATATTACAAAAGTTAATCTTTCAGTTCCAAAAAAAAAAGTGTAGACCAGCGGTTCCCAAACTTAGCATTACCGCAGACCCCTTTTAAATAAATGTTACTGCCTCGGAACCCAAAAGTTTCTATATATGAAAATGGACAGGAATGAATTATCTGTGTGGTGCAATAGTAAAAAGTTCTGCAGTTTAACATTTTAATAAACATAAGGGGGTTTTTCTTTTGCCTTGAAAAAGACTCGCCAACATTAGCACCATCAGTACATTTGCGTTTCAATTTCAGTCGGCGATCCATCATGGAGCTCAAAAAAAAATGTATTGTAGCAAAATTCAATACACGCCAATGTTATTTATCATATCTTTCCCAAGATCATTTCAGCCAATTACTTACATAAATTTCATTCTTCTAGCGATGGAGTTATTACTATACCACACCAACAGTCAAGCTGGCTCCAATTTCTCAGACTGCGGGAACTTCAAATGATCTTTCATTTTGTCCTGTCAGACATTTAGACTCTGGTCTGGTCCGGGTCCATTGATTTAGCAGCGGAAATAGTTTACCTCTGTTTTTAAATATGTTTGAACAATTTATTTTTCTGCTTGAAATGTCAAAGATCATAGTACTTCTTCAAGCGCTTGAGAACCCAATGTGAATTTCTCACAAACACCCTGGTGTCTGCGGACCCCAGTTTGGGAAACGCTGGTGTAGACCATAATCTTTTTCTGCAAATACAAGAGAACCTTGTATTATTTTCCATGGCAACAAGATGACAACAAGATGACAACAAGATGGCAACAAAATGGCAACAAGATGACAACAAGATGACAACAAGATGGCAACAAGATGGCAACAAGATGACAACAAGATGACAACAAGATGGCAACAAGATGACAACAAGATGACAACAAGATGACAACAAGATGACAACAAGATGGCAACAAAATGGCAACAAGATGACAACAAGATGACAAGAAGATGGCAACAAGATGGCAGCAAGATGGCAACAAGATGACAACAAGATGACAACAAGATGGCAACAAGATGGCAACACGATGACAACAAGATGACAACAAGAGGACAACAAGATGACAACAAGATGACAACAAGATGGCAACAAGATGGCAACAAGATGACAACAAGATGGCAACAAGATGACAACAAGATGGCAACAAGATGGCAACAAGATGAAAACAAGATGACAACAAGATGGCAACAAGATGGCAACAAGATGACAACAAGATGGCAACAAGATGGCAACAAGATGGCAACAAGATGACAACAAGATGGCAACAAGATGGCAACAAGATGGCAACAAGATGACAACAAGATGACAACAAGATGGCAACAAAATGGCAACAAGATGACAACAAGATGACAACAAGATGGCAACAAGATGACAACAAGATGACAACAAGATGACAACAAGATGGCAACAAAATGGCAACAAGATGACAACAAGATGACAAGAAGATGGCAACAAGATGGCAGCAAGATGGCAACAAGATGACAACAAGATGACAACAAGATGGCAACAAGATGGCAACACGATGACAACAAGATGACAACAAGATGGCAACAAGATGGCAACAAGATGGCAACAAGATGACAACAAGATGGCAACAAGATGACAACAAGATGGCAACAAGATGACAACAAGATGGCAACAAGATGGCAACAAGATGACAACAAGATGACAACAAGATGGCAACAAAATGGCAACAAGATGACAACAAGATGACAACAAGATGGCAACAAGATGGCAACAAGATGACAACAAGATGGCAACAAGATGACAACAAGATGGCAACAAGATGGCAACAAGAGGGCAACAAGATGACAACAAGATGGCAACAAGATGGCAACAAGATGGCAACAAGATGGCAACAAGATGACAACAAGATGGCAACAAGATGACAACAAGATGACAACAAGATGGCAACAAGATGGCAACAAGATGGCAACAAGATGGCAACAAGATAGCAACAAGATGGCAACAAGATGGCAACAAGATGGCAACAAGATGGCAACAAGATGGCAACAAGATGGCAACAAGATGATAACAAGATGGCAACAAGATGGCAACAAGATGGCAACAAGATGGCAACAAGATGGCAACAAGATGACAACAAGATGACAACAAGATGACAACAAGATGGCAACAAGATGGCAACAAGATGACAACAAGATGATAACAAGATGGCAACAAGATGGCAACAAGATGGCAACAAGATGGCAACAAGATGGCAACAAGATGACAACAAGATGACAAGGAGATGACAACAAGATGACAACAAGATGACAACAAGATGGCAACAAGATGGCAACAAGATGACAACAAGATGATAACAAGATGGCAACAAGATGGCAACAAGATGGCAACAAGATGGCAACAAGATGGCAACAAGATGACAACAAGATGACAAGGAGATGACAACAAGATGACAACAAGATGACAAGGAGATGGCAACAAGATGACAACAAGATGACAACAAGATGACAACAAGATGGCAACAAGATGGCAACAAGATGACAACAAGATGACAACAAGATGGCAACAAGATGACAACAAGATGGCAACAAGATGACAACAAGATGACAACAAGATGACAACAAGATGGCAACAAGATGACAACAAGATGACAACAAGATGGCAACAAGATGACAACAAGATGGCAACAAGATGACAACAAGATGACAACAAGATGGCAACAAGATGGCAACGAGATGGTAACGAGATGACAACAAGATGGCAACAAGATGGCAACAAGATGGCAACGAGATGGCAACGAGATGGTAACGAGATGGCAACAAGATGGCAACGAGATGGCAAAGAGATGGCAACAAGATGGCAACGATATGGCAACGAGATGACAACAAGATGGCAACGAGATGACAACAAGATGACAACAAGATGACAACAAGATGACAACAAGATGACAACACAAGATTATAATGGATAATGTAGATATTTATGATGTTAGAACTTTTAATATCATGGCTCGTTTCAATGGTAGCTCATGATCATTTTTTGTTGGTGGGGCTAGACAAACATATTCGGAACGTTCATGGTTTTAACCGGTAATGAACGATCTTCGTTTATAAACAACAATGTTGACTATGCACAAGACATCATAGTTAGCTGACGACTAGCAATGCTACAATCGAGAATGGGCTTTCTATGGGACAAAGCGACATCGTCAATGCTCTAAAATAAAACAAATTCTCTTAAGATTTCAACGAAGAATGTAAAGAGTATTCTCTATCTCGGTTGCGCAGGTTATGCATAGCCTACCGATGGGTGCGGCAAGACAGAAAAAACCACGAGAGAAATCCCAGTAGATAGATATATGTCAACCAACACAGAACGGAAGTTGTTATTCTAGATCAGTTTTCCCCACCCTGTTTGTGCCATGCTCCACCTATGCCTTTCTAAAAAATTCTTATGCCCCATATGTAACATATAACTCACTCTAATATTCAAAAATTGAATTGTTCAAGTATGTGTTAAAATTAATTTAATTTGAAGTGGAGTAAACCTCGACTAAAAAATGCATATTTAAATGTATATATCACATTTACTCCACCGCAAAATAATATATTTTTCCAATTTATAAATCGCCCCCTTAACAATCAAATTACCCCCATGTGGTGCATTGGCTATACGTTGAGAAACACTGGTCTATACACATTGAAATACATATTTGGGATGAGATTGGGGCAATCATAGACATTTCCTATGTGCAATGAAGATGATCCTCAAATGAATAATTAGATAATCAGAGATTATGACTAAATGTGAAGATTGACTTTATTGCACCGGGTTTTCCATATTGTACCGTCCATCTCGGAAGAAATAGTACACCCTCTGCTGGGAGTGGTCCACTAGCACGAACTCCGTAGCTCCAGTAATAGGACTCTCCGGAAAATGTGAACTGAGGAACGCAATCCAGACTCGAACCGAGAACCTTTAATAAAACTCAAGGAAAACGCCTAAACCACTTTACCATATTGACCCTTATTCAGGGCTGAAATATTATCAAGATCCGTATGACATTATATAGATCTGTTGATACAAAAGTAAAGCTTCTGAGGGCATACATTTATCAAGAGAGTATGTACCTCTCGTGTCGTTCGTTATACGTTACATAAGACCTGCAAGTAATTTCTCCATACCAATCTGTCCTGGGCAATTCGCTCAATATCTTCCATCGAATTGTCTGATATTTCTTGACTCTCTCAGAAAAATACGTTTTAGTGTTTCTCTAGGGCGTACTCTCATTTTTGAACCCTTTGCATCCCACTTTAATGCCTGCTTTGATATTTTTGACCATTTCTTCTTAAGGTGTGCCCAATATATCTACATCTTCTCCATTTTATAACAGTTGTCACTAGTGGTTGACCAGAATTTTCTCTGATTTCATCACTTCTCCTGAATTGGTCCCATTTTATGTTCATTATTTTTCGCAGACATCTATTTTCAAATGCATTCAACTTGCTTTCTATATCTTTAGTCATTTCCCAACTATCGCTAGCATATGTTAGCATATGTTTAGTATACAGATCAGTTAATACAACAGTAAAACTTCTTAGAGCATACATTTATCAAGAGCGTATGTGCCTTTTGTACAATCTTCGTTGCTGTTAATTGCGAAGTCTAGATATTCAAAAGTTGTAACGTTTTCAATGTCCTTATTATTGTCATTTCTGGCCGATAAATGCTTTGTCAGGGGACATAACCCTAGTTTTTCTGTGTGCATGCAGAGAAAAATGTGATTGTCTTTCCTTGTCTAGAACAGACAATTGGCTGGTTCAGTATCTTTGCATTTATTTATCATCTCCAGTTATGAACTTAGACGTAGTCATGGCGCTTAAAATGGCGCCTCTAACTGATTTTATGTTATTAAGGTTTGCTTTCTTTTTCGATATTTTACCTCGTCATTTGATTTCAAGACAGAGAGAAAACTTGCCATCAATATAAGAAAGAGGCAGTCTTTATTTCTCGGACATGTGATGAGGAAGGGAGGTTTAGAGCACATTGTGACAACCGGTAAAATCAAGGGTAGACGAGACATAGGAAGACACAGAGAGCAAATTTTGGATAGTGTGACTTTTATGACAAAGTAGAGCGTCAAGATCCGAATTGATAGCAAACACCAAAGATAGAGATTTGTGGAGATCCATGATCGCCTACGCCAGCCGGCACGGCACCTGATGATGATGAACCGAGTACCGTTTGGATACGAATTATTTTAGTGTTACCAATTTCAGTATAAAACAAGGACTATGGATATTACCATCTGTCTAGAAGGGACCAGACTGTCATACTCGGCCTCCGGACGGATCACAACAGAATGAGACACCACATGTACACTAAATTCAAGATAGACACCAACGACTTATGCTCCTGTGGCTTGGAGAGTATGACAACAGAACATATCCTACCGAACTGCCCCCAGTATGCAGACCTGAGAAGAAGGAGGTGGTCCACTTACACCATCTAGAGCATGAGTTCTCAAAGTGGGCGATTCCGCTCCTCCCCCAGTGGGCGCTGAAGCCTTCCAGGAGGGTGGCGTTAGTGGGTTCAGAAGCATTGGAGGGGAAAGAGTCTTTTTCGTTATTTTGTGATTGAATAATCATTAAAAATTGAATTCTGCATTTTAATTCATCTTATGACCATCTTGCGCGATCCATTTTTTCATCAATTGTCTATTTCATATATATATATGTATATAATCATTTGAAAATTGACTATGTATGACAGAAATATATATATCAATTTTCTATGTCAAAGTGAAAATAGAACATGTATATATATGTGGTGGTGGAGGGGGCGATAGCAAACTATTATAATGGGAGGGGCGTTTATTTCGTGCAAAGTGGGCTGGTGTGCCGAAAAGTTTGGGAATCTATACTCTAGACCTCTAGACCATAGGTGTTACAACCGGGGACTCTGTCGCCCACAGGGAGCGCTGAGATGTACGAAGGGGCGTTTTGTTTCCAAGTCATATTTGAGTGGGGGTTGAGGGCCATCCATCACCCCCTTTCAGTTTAAAATTCAAGGTCATGCAAGTCCTGCTGGTGTGCAACTATTAATAGTGCACTAGACCTAATCTATGAATGTTGTGACAGGTTAGCTGAACCTTATTATAAATACGAGAGAAGTTGTGTATCGGTACTTATCAAATTGTTTGGGAATTTCTTCAGAGCAAGTGTAAATGGGTGCAATAATTGTTACCATATAGGTAGGAACGTATGTATTGTTATTATTGTTTTGAAATCAACTGTAACATATTACTGTTATAGGTTCTCTCACCACCCACTTTAGAGTTGAGTTAACCTAGGGACTTGAGAAAACATATTTGGACAATTTTCCAAGTTTGACTCAAAACCATGAATTTTATAATAACAGACAAAGCACATCTAAACAAACACATACTGAAAGTGTGAGCTTATCCTGGCATTAATGTCCTCAGAAAGTGTGAGCTTATCCTGGCATTAATGTTCTCAGTTGTAACTCTTGATTGACTGATCTTGATTCCAATGAGTACAAATTCCCCAACATCTTCAATATTTCTTCCATCAATCAATATCGGGTCTTGCTGTATGTTGTTGCTTCGCAGTACTTTTGTATTCTCTTGGCTGATATTGAGACGTATTCTCTGTGCCGCTTCTGTCAGGGCATCCAAGTTTTCATGCATATCTTGTAGTTTGTGTGAGAGCACAGCAAAAATCCTCCGCGAAGTTCGGGTCCTCTAATTTTAGCATTAAAAACATAAGTAAAAGGAACCCTTTTATACCACGTGGTATATAGGGTAATACGGTGTTAGGTCGGTATTTTTCTTTGACCGTCGGAACACGGTGAGTGGTGTGGTCAATATCACGCCGGTTTCTTTACTTCCCAATTTTTTCCTGATGACTAATTGATGCTGGGTCGACCTAAGAACCGCTACGGTGGGACAAAATTGCATGCGCACTGAAATTGAACTCGGGCGACTAGGCTAAGAAGCGAGTTGCTCTAATTTTGACATAAGTGATTACTGAATGCCTTTTTTCGGACCCTGCATATGCCTCGCTTAGGACCCAATCAAGTAGCACCAAGAAGAGGAGGGGGATAGCAGTCATCCTTGTCTAGTACCAGTAGTGACTTGGAACTCTTCGGACAGTCTTTCATGGTGGATAACTTGGCAGTCATACAACTGCCGCATGATGTCAACAGTCTTCCATGGCACCCAATAGTTTCTAAGGATATTTTATATTGATTTCCTATCTATACTGTCAAATGCCTTCACGAAATCAACAAAACACACGTAGAGTGGAGTCTGCAACTCCATTTTTGTTCTACGATGGTTCTCATGTCATTGCAAGATCTATCTTTCCAGTATCCAGAATGTTCAACTCTAAGTATCTGCTGTTTAATGGCATTTTTAATAATGTCCAGGATATAGTGAGGATTTTGCTGTGAATGGAAACAGCATGATCTCTCTCCACTTCTCATATTGTGATAAATCTCCATTCTTTGACAGTTTGGAGAGGAGACTTTCTGGTTGTATCAAAGAGTGCCTTGATATCACCATTACTGGCTGCTGCTTCTGCCTGTTTAAGATGCAAACACGTCACCATGAACACAAAAGAGCAATGTTCAACACAATCTTTCTCCTCACATTATGTTACCAATGCCAAACCTGGACGCTGACAACAAACGATAGAAGAAAACTAGTCACAACAGAGATGAAGTGTCTACGCAGAATGCTGGGTATAACAAGAAGAGACCGGTTGAGAAATGAAGACATCAGGAAAAAGTGGGTGCAACATCAGTACTACTTCATCAAGAAACAACAAATTAAATGGTTCGGCCACGTAAGCAGATTACCATCAGACAGTGCACCCCAAAGAGCAATGCTGCTCCGATACAATGGGTACAAAGCAAAAGGTCGGCCACGCAAAAGATGGACCTCAGAGATAACAGAGGCGACGAAAGAGACTATCTACGAAGCGCATACTAGGGCCCGTTTTAGAAATCTCTTCCTGACCTGACGCTGTGAGGCATACAGGATTCGAGAAAGAAAGTTTTATTTTCACATCTCTGATCACAGCGTTATATCTAGTTGATGTCGCTTGTTTTTGATGTCGTGTTCACGTCTGGTTTATTTTCTGTTTCAACTTCCTCATCTCTTCTACCTTTTAACATGTTTCGTCTGTGATCCAGGGATTCCTGTTTGATGACGGTCTTCCTAGCATTTCCTCACACACTCCGACAGTAGCTAGCTTGAAGGTGTTCCACGTACTCTCCACTGTATCCTTCTCTTCTGTCGTCTGTAGTGTTTCAAAATGGTACTTTAGCGATCTGGAAGTCTTCCGTTATGTCCTGTGATTGAAGTTTCCTGACATCTGACTTGGTTTGTGGACTTTGTGGTTTCTTCTTTGATGACAATTTCATCTTCAGTTTTACAACAACCAGATGGTAGTCAGATCATATGTCTGCTCCTATCTTCCCTAGTTTTCTTATATCATTCGATGTCAGCATCTGGGTTTAACACTGATAGCATAATGATGGAAGAAAGATTGTGTTGAACAATGATCTTGAACAATATTCTTTTTGTGTTTATGGTAACATGTGTGCAGTTTGAAATTGGAGCAACTTGTCCTTTGATTTGATGTATCTATGTTGCATTTCGTTAGTTATTCGTCAGTATGCTGAAAAATGCACTCTATGTATGTAAAGTCTTTGACTTGTTTTAATTGATTTTTGTCAATGGATTTATTAGATATAAAGAAATGTCAAAGAAATATTATTTATCAAGCATGAGTTAGGAGTAAAAGAAAGAACTGATATTAGAATCAAAGATTAGAACCATAAGATAAAGAAAGCAATGTTAAGTCTCGACAAGGTTTCATTCCCCAAAATAGAGAAAGAATAGTTGAGACCAAATATACATTTAAAAATATCAAAAGATTTTTAAGAAGGTGTTTCTCTAGCTCTGATTTCTTGGGTAATCGAATCCTGACTGTCGATTAAGTAGATGATAGTTTCAGTAACTGATAAAGAACCAGTATCTAATTTAGAATCAAAGATGAATATTACATATAGATAAAGACAGAATGTGTTCTGGTCAAGCTACGATAACAGAATAAAATTGACAAAATACTTTAATATTGTATAAAGTGTAATAAAATCTTTTTTTTTATTCATGGTTTATTAAAACAAGCAGAATTTCTTTATGTAAGAACCCTTAACTAACTTGGACAAAATACAGAAGAATGACCAACTAGAAGCCAGAGAAATTTCGACCTGGTCCCAATATCGTCTATAGGGGTTAAAAATTGTCTTTATCAGATAATAAAGTGATCTTATCCTGAGATTCAATTAATTGAAAGATTCTGAAGACTTGTCTTGTGAAAACAAATGGAGGAACTAGGCAAAGAAGGACAAGGTCATGGGCCGAAAGAAGCTTAGTCAATTATGATAGGTCAAATCGAACTAGAAGAAAGTGTTGAGAAAATAGAAGACAGGCGAAAGACTAGGAGAAATGTCCGGAGAAGGAAACTGAACACATATTGACCTACATTTGTAATGTGAGGAGAAACATGAACTATTAAAACTAGTCCAAAGTCAAGCAAAACTTACAGGCGAGAAGTAAATTATACAACCTTAATGCCCACCTGCCCAGCGTGTTCGTAGCGCGTTGGACTGCGGGGACAAGCTCTCTGGAGTGCGGGTTAATTTCGCGGGCTGGCAGAAAAATTTCACAGATTCCCCAGATTTACTGTGTTCGTGGACCAGCCGAAGAGCTGAAAGCTCAATGCTTCTGGATCGGAAAAAAAAAATATATATATATAACCTTAATGACTTGTTTATGATCGAATATGGCGTTTCACGACATACGAAAAAGGTATGATTCGCCTTTTAATTCAGAGACGTCTTTGCATAGAATGTTGGCTAAAATATATTTCAAATACTGATGTACCTAACCGTAGTGTTGTATTATATTAATAAAGTCTATAACATATTAGGGTCGTGTATGTGCTGATGCTCGTCCATCACGGGTAATGATGACCACACAATTCTCATCCAAGGGAATGTAGTTGCGTTATGTTTGTCTGTGTGTGTGTAGATGACTAGTGAGTCCGATGCAGGCTTGAAATGTTCTTGTACAGTGTACGCAAGGTATGCTACGATTGAGTCGTCAACACATAAGTCCCTTAAAGAATTATTTCCTTTGCGAAGCAGATGAGTGTATATACTCCTTTCTAGCGAATCCTTGATGTTATCAGTCCCAAATTGTTTTGTCTTCCATTGCACCCTATATTCTAGGAGTTTCTCAGGATATTCTATATTGATTTCCTGTGTTGTCAAATGCCTTCCCAGAATCAACAAAACACACGTAGAATGAAGTCTGCTACTTCATTTTTGTTCTACAATAATTCTCATGTCATTGCAAGATCTATCTTTCCAGTATCCAGTATGTTCAACTCTAAGTATCTGTTTAATGGCCTCTTTCTTCATGTCCAGGAAAAGTCTAATGAGAACTGTGCTGGGAATGGAAAACAGCACGATCTCTCGCCATTTGTCACATTGGGGTAAATCTCTATTCTTTGTCATTTGAGAGGAGGACTTTCTTCCAGCCTGCTGGGATCTCCCCTCTGCTGCACCCTAAGTTAAATAAGCTGTAGTGCTGATTTACCGTCTCTTCTCCTCCCTCCTTCAGTGCTTCCGGGATATTATCTACTCCTGCCGATATACCAGATATGCGCCTACAAGTAGGTTAGCACATTCGATTTCTGCGACGCTTTTTAGCTACTATGGTAACTTCCCTATGCCCTTACCTCAGTATCCTCTTTCGGCATGCCATATAGGTTGCAATGTTTCTATTCTTTGCTCCTTTGTGCGCCTGACAACACACAGGCGGTTCAATAGCCAATAACTAATAAGTAACTCTCAAAATGTAATATATTTGAAATGCATGCTAAAAAAATATCTTAAAAGTCCTAAGATGTATTATTTTACAATAATAATATTTGGTAAAATGTTAAAGACAACGTTGATAATATTTTTTTTGGTTTCAATCCAGAAGCAACTGAGCTAGCTCTTCGGTTCGGTGTCATGAACATCGTAACCCTTCAGTTCGGTGCCACGAACACCGTAAATCTGGAGAACATGTGGCTTTTCTGCAAGCCCACGGAATTGAACCACACTCACATGAGGCTTGTCACCCGTCGTCCAACGCGCTACGAACACGTTTGATGTGTTTTGATCTTTGTTTTACTATCAGTTTCATTACATACTGTTTTTAGTTGTTTAATATTGTTCTGGTAAGTTTGTTTTCTTTTAATTTCTTGTTTATTCCCTTTCATCTCTTGTTAGTAGTGAACCGAGATATTAAATTTAATTTCTTGTTTATTCCCTTTCATCTCTTGTTAGTAGTGAACCGAGATATTAAATTTAATTTAAATTCTATAAATTTTCCCCAATCAATAATGACATCCAGAACCTCGCTCGAAGCTCGTTTACTGTCGATGAGATCGGCATGTGCAGCAAAGCGATCTGAGCACACATTGTTGTTCATCGAAGTGTAATGATGATGATGATGATCCTATCAATCAACTAATCGATCCTATAACAAATGCTGTTTTGCATCGTTGTCTAAAAAACGACATTTCAATCTGAACTTTGTTTTTGGCTTGTTTGTCTGCTTAATAGAACTCAATTACAATGATAAATCTTACTATACCAGCAGTTCTCCAACTTTGCATTGCCACCGACCACCTTTTAAATATATTTTCTGCCGAGGACTCCTAAAAGTTTCTATATATGAAAATGAAGATGAATGAATTATATTTGTGCTTCAATAGTAAACAATGTTCTCAGACTGAGGGAAACTTCAAATAATCTTTCATTTTATCATGTCAAACATTTAGACTTCAGTCTGATCCGGGTACTTTGATTTCGCAGCGGAGCTAGTTAACCGTTGCTTGTATACATGTTTTTTAAATTTATTTTTCTGTTTGAATTGTCAAAGATCATAATATTTTCTCAAATACTTGAGGACCCCAGGAATCCGCGGAGCCCAGGAGTCCGTGGAGCCCAGGAGTCCGTGGAGCCCAGGAGTCCGCTGAGCCAGCTGGAACGCTTAGAGAAACCGCTGTACGACAATGTATAACACAAAGCAATAGTACATATACATATCAAGTTCATGGCACAATGTATCTCATGGTTCCATTATATAATCATTTGTGTCACTGGTTTCATCAATGGTTTATCACTGGTTTCCATTCTATTATAGTGTTTGTTATCACTGGTTTCAATTCTATTATAGTGTTTGTTATCACTGGTTTCCATTCTATTATAGTGTTTGTTATCACTGGTTTCCATTCTATTATAGTGTTTGTTATCACTGGTTTCCATTCTATTATAGTGTTTGTTATCACTGGTTTCCATTCTATTATAGTGTTTGTTATCACTGGTTTCCATTCTATTATAGTGTTTGTTATCACTGGTTTCCATTCTATTATAGTGTTTGTTATCACTGGTTTCCTTACTATTATAGTGTTTGTTATCACTGGTTTCCATTCTATTATAGTGTTTGTTATCACTGGTTTCAATTCTATTATAGTGTTTGTTATCACTGGTTTCCATTCTATTATAGTGTTTGTTATCACTGGTTTCCATTCTATTATAGTGTTTGTTATCACTGGTTTCCATTCTATTATAGTGTTTGTTATCACTGGTTTCCATTCTATTATAGTGTTTGTTATCACTGGTTTCCATTCTATTATAGTGTTTGTTATCACTGGTTTCCTTACTATTATAGTGTTTGTTATCACTGGTTTCCTTACTATTATAGTGTTTGTTATCACTGGTTTCCTTACTGTTATAGTGTTTGTTATCACTGGTTTCCATTCTATTATAGTGTTTGTTATCACTGGTTTCCACTCATATAGTGTTTGTTATCACTGGTTTCTTCTATTATAGTGTTTGTTATCACTGGTTTCTTACTATTATAGTGTTTGTTATCATGGTTTCCATTTCTATAGTGTTTGCTTATCACTGGTTTCATTCTTCATCTTTGTTAGTATACTGGTTTCAAATTCTATTGTTCTTGTTTATGGCCTTCTCATTATTGTTGTATACTGGATATTATATTTAATTTTTGTTTTTTCCTTTCATCTTTGTTATAGTGAACACATATTAATTAAATTTTTGTTTATCTCCTTTCATCTCTTGTTAGTAGTGACCGAGATTTTAAAATTTAATTTAATTCTATACTGTTTCCAATCATAATTATCAGTCGCTTGTTTACTGGTTCCATTCACAAGTGATCTGTATCACTGGTTTCATCATGTACTGATGATATGATGATCTATAAATCAACTGATTCATCCTATTAAAAAGTGTTTTTATCTGTCTCCATTCAATTTAGTTTGTTTTGACTTGTTTCTCTTAATAGCTAAATTATAATGTAATTTTATACCAGGTTTCCAACTATTATGTGCACTGTACACTTTTAATTTATTTGTGTTGTATCACAGTTTCTATATATAAAATAAGTGATTTGATTATATTGTGCTTCAATAGTCAATTTCTCAGTGCTTTATTATCACTGTTTCATTAACATTATAGTTGTCTGATCACTGATTTCCACTATTATACGTTGTTATCACTGGTTTTTAATTTATTATTTGTTTGTTGTCACGGTATTTTCCACATTACCTATTATAGGATCGTGATGCACTAGGTTTCCATTCGTAGCCAGAGTGTTGGCAGTCACTGGTTTCCAGATTCGTGGAGCAGAGTGTTGGTTATCACGCTTCCATTCTATTAGCAATAGTCAATATCACTGGTAATTCATTCAAAATAATATAGTGTTTGTTATCACTGGTTTTCCATTCTATTATAGTGTTTGTTATCACTGGTTTCCATTCTATTATAGTGTTTGTTATCACTGGTTTCCATTCTATTATAGTGTTTGTTATCACTGGTTTCCTTACTATTATAGTGTTTGTTATCACTGGTTTCCATTCTATTATAGTGTTTGTTATCACTGGTTTCCATTCTATTATAGTGTTTGTTATCACTGGTTTCCTTACTATTATAGTGTTTGTTATCACTGGTTTCCATTCTATTATAGTGTTTGTTATCACTGGTTTCCATTCTATTATAGTGTTTGTTATCACTGGTTTCAATTCTATTATAGTGTTTGTTATCACTGGTTTCCATTCTATTATAGTGTTTGTTATCACTGGTTTCCATTCTATTATAGTGTTTGTTATCACTGGTTTCCATTCTATTATAGTGTTTGTTATCACTGGTTTCCTTACTATTATAGTGTTTGTTATCACTGGTTTCCATTCTATTATAGTGTTTGTTATCACTGGTTTCAATTCTATTATAGTGTTTGTTATCACTGGTTTCCATTCTATTATAGTGTTTGTTATCACTTGTGTTTCATTCTATTATAGTGTTTGTTATCACTGTTTTCCATTCTATTATAGTGTTTGTTATCACTGGTTTCCTTACTATTATAGTGTTTGTTATCACTGGTTTCCATTCTATTATAGTGTTTGTCATCACTGGTTTCCTTACTATTATAGTGTTTGTTATCACTGGTTTCCTTACTATTATAGTGATTGTTATCACTGGTTTCCATTCTATTATAGTGTTTGTTATCACTGGTTTCCATTCTATTATAGTGTTTGTATCACTGGTTTCTTCTATTATAGTGTTTGTTATCACGGGTTTTCCATTCTATTATAGTGTTTGTTATCACTGGTTTCCATTCTATTATAGTGTTTGTTATCACTGGTTTCCTTACTATTATAGTGTTTGTTATCACTGGTTTCCTTACTATTATAGTGATTGTTATCACTGGTTTCCTTACTATTATAGTGATTGTTATCACTGGTTTCCATTCTATTATAGTGTTTGTTATCACTGGTTTCCATTCTATTATAGTGTTTGTTATCACTGGTTTCCATTCTATTATAGGATTGTTATCACTGGTTTCCATTCTATTATAGTGTTTGTCATCACTGGTTTCCATTCTATTATAGTGTTTGTTATCACTGGTTTCCTTACTATTATAGTGTTTGTTATCACTGGTTTCCATTCTATTATAGGGTTTGTCATCACTGGTTTTCATTCTATTATAGTGTTTGTATCACTGGTTTCATTCTATTATAGTGTTTGTTATCACTGGTTTCCATTCTATTATAGTGTTTGTTAAGAGCCAATCTGGTACTACATACGTCTTTCTTCTTTCTATTTACATATACATTTCTATATATGTATATGTCTGTATCTCCATCCAATTATATGTACCGTCTGTCCTGTCTTGCTATCTGTCTGTTTGTCGGTATGTCTGTCTGTCTATCTGCATATATGTCTGTCCATCTCTTCTAATTATCTATACGTTTGTAATTTGTCTATCTGTATGTCTGGCTGTATTTACGACTGTCTATCAATCGGCCTGTCTGGCTATTTGTCGGTCTGTCTGTTTGTCTGTCCGTCTGTCTGCATATATGTCAGTCTTCTGTATCTCTGTTGTGTGCTTGTCTATCTTTCTGTATGTATATATGTATGTCTGTATATCCGTTCAGCTATCTGTCTATCTGTATGTGCGCTTGTACATATGTCTGTCTTACTCCTCACTGATTCCAAAATAACCTACAACTGCAACTTATCACTATCATGTATATTAGGTCTTCATGTACAGTGCCCCTTAAGGAACGAAATGTGAACATTTTCTGTAACACTACGCCATATTGGATTTAAATTTCAGTTTCTGTAATAAATCCATTTTGATAGATTTGATTGTTTGCTATTACCTACTTTACGATGACCTGGAGAAATATTGTCGAATACGACCTACATTTGAGCAAATGAGTTACTGGTCACACATTTTATTAACATTAAACTTCACTTTAATCGATATAAGGGATCTGGCGTTTAAGATGTGAATTTCTTCCCTTCTGATGTATCCTTTGCTTGATAAAGGCCTATTGGTCAAAACGTCGATGTGTATTTTTTAAATTGTTTTTGTCTTTTGTAAAACTACAGTACTTTGTTTTTACTTGTTTCGCCACTTTTCATTAGCACATCTACCGAGTCATACTGTAGCATAGTGTTGAATCATAGTGTTAGATCATAGTGTTAGGTCTTATGAGAGAGCAGATGCACTGGCGGGCAATGTTATGATTGAAAATTGGTCTTCTATGGACAGAAGCGACATCATCAACGTTCTCAGAGAAAACATACGCTCTGAAGATTTCAACGATGAAGATATAGGGTATTCTCTATCTCGACTGCGCGAGTTGTGCATACCGGATAGGTGCGACAAGACGGGAAAACCACGAGAGAAATCCCAGTAGATACATCAATCAACACAAAACGTAAGTTGTTAGTCTAAACACACTGAGATACATGCTTGTGAGAAGATCAGAGCAATTATGGACATGTCCGATGTACGATGAAGATGATCCTCAAATGAATAATGAACAAGGAACAATCTGATTGTTCGTCGCAGAAAATGAAAGGCCTTCGGATCATATCATCATCATCAAGTAGCTTGTTCCTTCCTATGACAACAGTCCTGAAAAACTCTCTATTCTGTGCAAGATGACCGGCATCAGCAGCAGTCCTTCTCAGATCGTCAATGACATCTTGCACAGATCGTCAATGACATCTTACACCCATCGTCTTCTAGGTTTTCATCTCATGATTCTTCCAGGTACCATTCCCTCTAAAATGATCTTCTATATGCAATCATGTCGTTTGGTGTGTCCGAAATATTTAATTTTCCTTGATTTTACTCTCTTTAATAGCCAACTCTCTTTCTGTTGCACAACCGCAGCATTTATTCTTTTCTCTGTCCATGATATTCTAAGTACTCTTCTATAGCATTTGCATTCAACGGCATTAATGATTTCGGATCATATAATACACACACAAACTGACTCGTTTAGAGAGTGTAGAGCTAGTGTACAACGCTGCCAGCAGACAGGAATCCACACGAGTCCAAGAGTTCACGTGCGCTGTCTTGAAAGTTTATTTTTTCTTTCCGCATGTGTCACCCACGTGTCCTGCAGGTATATAAGTATGTCAACTGCGTGCCGTAACATTCTTAACAAATCTACAGAGGGCTAACGGTACAGAGGGCGTGTAGGCAAGATCAGCACACAAACAGAGTACGGCTGGTGTTATATGAAATCAGCAAGCTTGTTCAACTTCATAGAAAACTGACAACAAAAGAAAAATACACATTAACTAAAAGTAAGTTTATGTTTAATATTGTTTTTGTGTTGAATTTGTGTGTGTGTGACAACAACTTTTGGTTTCTTTTGTATGAATGTACTTTGTTATCTTACAGTTACAAGCAATATACTTTCGGAACGCACATTTTCAGAAACACAATTCTCATTCAATTATCTTCTTCTTCTTCTTCTTTAACCTTCGCTTCTAAGGAAGCATAGGTCATGAATCAAGACCCTGCAAAGCTCTCATGCAATTATACGAACAGTTGAACATAATAAATTCTTACTGACATTTTTAAATTATCAAAAATACAATCTGAACTCTTATTTTGTTCATTAATTTTTGGTAATATAAAATTTATTACAAGCCTTGCTAGTTTGTCATCATCAAAACATATCATCATCATCATCAAATAGCTTGTCCTGAGCAGAATTTTGCCACCCCAACAGTCCTTCGGAATTTCTCGCTCATAGGCCAGATGTCCTGTCTCTGCAGCTGTCATGTTCAAACCATCAGTTACATCCTGAATCCATCTTCTCCGTGGTCTTCCTTTTTTTCTCTTTGCCGGTATGCCTCCTTCCATCATGGTATTCTCCAGCCCTTCATGTCTTTTTATATGTCCAAAATATCTCAATTTTCCTTTCTTGTTAAAATGTACATGTATATTTTTATTACATTTATTTGAAAAGTATATCATTGGTGTTGTCATTCTGTTTTCTGAAATTAAATATGAGAGATTTAAAATAAAAATGATAAAGAAAAACTTGACGAAACTGACATCAATGTACTTAGGGCATTCATATGAGTGCCTAGTCTCTTTCAGTTAAATAAAAGTGACAGCTGCTGAGTCTTCTTTTCTCTAATTATTTATTATCTCTCAGCGTCAGGATAAGAAGAAATTTATAGAACGGGCTTTTGTGTGCGTTTCATAAACAGTGTTTTTCACCGCCTCTGTTATCTCTGAGGTACAGCTGCTAAATAATTAGACAATGGTTCCGAAGATGATACCAAATAGTGTAGATGTAGTAGATATATTTAGTAGTTGTAACCTTAAACAATATGTATTACAACAAGTATGTCTCTGGTTCGAGTCTTCACAATGTAGTATTTAACTCTTTCGATATGATGAGAATTGCGTAGCTCCATGATCCATAAAGATAATATGACTAGAGCTGTGCTCTTGGTAGGGACACTCAAGAGCTGTGATCCTGGTAGGGACACTCAAGAGCTGTGCTCCTGGTAGGGACACTCAAGAGCTGTGCTCCTGGTAGGGACACTCAAGAGCTGTGCTCCTGATAGGGACACTCAAGAGCTGTGCTCCTGGTAGGGACACTCAGAGGCTGTGCGGTAGGAGCATAAACTGTGCTCCGGGAAAGAATTGAGCGTGCTCTGGTAGGACACTCAAACACAAACACTCAAGAGCTGTGCCTGGTAGGCATTTTCAAACTTGTTGTAGGACACTCAAAATGTGTAGAATATGAACTGGTTTGGTAGAATCAAACTGTACCCTTAGAAACTGTGCTCCTGGTAGGGACACTCAAGAGCTGTGCTCCTGATAGGGACACTCAAGAGCTGTGCTCCTGGTAGGGACACTCATGTCAGGCTGGGTGAAGGATAGAGAGCAGATAAAATATGGCTTCCTGAAAGAGATTGGAGCGTGCAACGATGATGTGACATCTAAACAACAAACACATGACAAAAGAAAAAAACTTGTTCAACTGCTACACGTTTTCAAACTTGTTGTATGGAACGAAAATGTGTGCAATATGAACAATGAGATGAAGATCAAACTGAAGCTTACGAAATGGAAATATACAGAAGTATATGATACATGTCATATAGAATAAAAAGAAAACTAATATGCAAGTATTTCAACAATTAGAAGTGAAAAGCGCACTGCCCAGGACGTTACTTACTTACTCCTCTTCGCTCCGTCGCTCCATTTTTACCGATCTCTGGCTATTTTCTGTATAGCCTCTCAGCATAATCTCTCTCTCTCTCTCGTGATCGTTCTTAGACCACTTTTATCACTCTATTATGATATAAACAGCCAAACATCAAGAACGGATGTACGTGCACAGTCTTCAGTACCTATTGGAGCTCAGGTGCTTATCCTTCGACGGTGTGTTCGATTTCAACCAGCTTTTACTGGGCTCGCTCTCCGTTAGCCTTTTGCTGTCCCGAGCCCAAACCCACACGGCAGCAGGTTTCAACATAATCGAACACCCTTCAGTTCCTCAGGAAGACTTCGTCTCCTTGTCTGTTTAGAGCGTCCTCTTTTCCGTTTTCCTTTCGGGTTCCACTAAGTGCTTGTCTAGTGACACTCGACTGTGTCTTCCGTAGGGTAAGCCCGACCCATCGAAATTTGCTCCTCTTAACCTGGGTCTGCATGGGTTCCTGTCCTGTTGTTATCCACAGTTCTGTGTTTTCAACTCTGTCATACCATCTCAGCCTGAGAGTACGCTGAAGACAAACGTTGACAAAGGTCTGTGTTTGCAACTCTGTCATAACATCTGATTGATAATACTGTCTGACTCAGTCTGAGAATACACCGAAGACAAATGTTGACAAAGTTCTGAATCTTATTCGTATTTAATAATAAATGTTTTAGCAAGGAAGTTAGAAATTAGAAAAATTTGACACTTTGGTCAAAGACGTGGCATTCTGTTGACAACCATCTTGAAATAGAAGGTAGAATGTCGGAGAGCCAGGGAAAGACATAGTTGCATTTGTGAGAGCAGCATCAGGAGGTGGACTGGCAATAGTTTGGCAGAATATACCGACAGGACAAGGAACAATGCAGGAAATCCGTAGCTGCTGCAGCAATCATATAGGATCCCCGAGAAAAAAACTGTAGTTGGGAACAGAATGTCGTGGTCTCTTATTTGAGCCCACGATCTTTAGAATACAAGGCAAACGCTACCAGTTTCGTCACAGATCTCTCTGCCCCTCCCACCCCTCTCCTGTACACATGGTAACAAACACGAGACAATGTTTATTTGTGGTTCTGTCTCATTTGACTATTTTATTAACAGTAATAAACATTTCAATCTTTTAACGTGAAATTTTAAATCGGTATATCTCCCTACCCATCTCCTTATTCTATTAACAATAAAAAAAAACATTTGATACTTCTAATTCTTTTCAACTTCGTTTCATTACTTCTTTCACTTCGTTGTTTTCGTCACACTATTACCGGGTTTTTGCCCAGTGTCGTCACACTATTACCGGGTTTTTGCCCAGTGTCGTCACACTATTTACCTTAGGTTTTTGCCCAGTGTCAGTCAGCACTATTACCGTGAGTTTTTGTCCCTATGTGTCGTCACACTATTACCGGGTTTTTGCCCAGTGTCGTGGTTTTCTGTTTTGTCTTCGCTGGTTCTGCGTGGCCCTGGGTGATTGTTATTTTGCTCTTTCACAGGATTCTGCTATGCCATCTAACCATTTTTTCGTGGTCTTCCTCTTGCCTTCTTTCCCGATTTTCTGTTGTAGAAGACTCTATATACTGTGGAGTTTGGATGCATTCTTATTAAGTGTCCAAACCACTTCATTCTTTGTTTCTCTATGTAATTCAAGCAAGGTTCTGTGCCAACTTTCTTTCTTATGCCGATGTTGGTGACTCTGTCTTTTCTGGTGTTGTTGGTAACTTTTCACAAGCAACGCATTTCACATGTAGTTATTTTTGTGACTGCGCTTTGCTCATTGTCCATGTTTGGCTTTGGTAACACAAAGTAGGTATAAATACTTCTAACTTGAAATTTTAAATGTGTGCATCTCCCTAACCATATCCGCATTCTATTATAGTAAATAAATACTTGAAATTTTAAATGTGTGCATCTCTCTAACCATATCCGCATTCTATTATAGTAAATAAATACTTGAAATTTTAAATGTGTGCATCTCCCTAACCATATCCGCATTCTATTATAGTAAATAAATACTTGAAATTTTAAATGTGTGCATTTCCCTAACCATATCCGCATTCTATTATAGTAAATAAATACTTGAAATTTTAAATGTGTTTTTGGAGTCGAGCGAGCGATTGATGGACACACTTTTTGGTGATCTGTGTAGTTTGTTCTTATTAACCAAGTTAATGTCTCTTTGTGATCTGTGTGGTTTGTTCTTATTAACCAATGCTAATGTCTCTTTGTGATCTGTGTGGTTTGTTCTTATTAACCAAGTTAATGTCTCTTTGTGATCTGTGTGGTTTGTTCTTATTAATCAAGTTAACGTCTCTTTGTGATCTGTGTGGTTTGTTCTTACTAACCAAGCTAATGTCTTTTTTGTAATCTGTGTGGTTTGTTCTATTAACCAAGTTAACGTCTCTTGTGATCTGTGTGGTTTGTTCTTATTAACCAAGTTAATGTCTCTTTGTGATCCGTGTGGTTTGTTCTTATTAACCAAGTTAACGTCTCTTTGTGATCTGTGTGGTTTGTTCTTATTAACCAAGTTAATGTCTCTTTGTGATCTGTGTGGTTTGTTCTTACAACAAGTTAATGTCTTTTTGTGATCCGTGTGTTTGTTCTTATTAACCAAGTTAACGTCTCTTTGTGATCTGTGTGGTTTGTTCTTATTAACCAAGTTAATGCTCTTGTGATCTGTGTGGTTTGTTCTTATTAACCAAGTTAACGTCTCTTTGTGATCCGTGTGGTTTGTTCTTATTAACCAAGTTAACGTCTCTTTGTGATCTGTGTGGTTTGTTCTTATTAACCAAGTTAATGTCTCTTTGTGATCTGTGTGGTTTGTTCTTATTAACCAAGTTAATGTCTCTTTGTGATCCGTGTGGTTTGTTCTTATTAACCAAGTTAACGTCTCTTTGTGATCTGTGTGGTTTGTTCTTATTAACCAAGTTAATGTCTCTTTACTTAGGAAGCATATTCACAGAAGACGGAAAACTAGATAGAGAGATAGAGGCTAGAGTACAAAAGCAAATGCTGTAACCTACCAGCTAGCCCCATTGTTAAGGCACCCAAAATTTCACAGGCAGCTAAGAAACAAATGATCAACAGCATTTTTATACCTACTTTGTGTTACCAGAGCCAAACATGGACATTGAGCAAAGCGCAGTCACAAAAATAACTACATGTGAAATGCGTTGCCTGAGAAAAGTTACCAACAACACAAGAAAGACAGAATCACCAACATCAGCATAAGAAAGAAAGTTGGCACAAAACGTGCTTGAATTACATAGATAAACAAAGAATGAAGTGGTTTGGCCACTTATAAGAATGCATCCAAACTCCACAGTATACAGAGTCTTCAACAGAACATCGGGAAAGAGGGCAAGAGGAAGACCACGGAAAAGATGGTTAGATGGCGTGGCAGCATCCTGTGAAAGAGCAAGATAACAATCACACAAGCCACCAGAACAGCGCAAGACAAAACAGAAAACCACGACACTGGGCAACAACCCGGTAGAGTGTGACGACAAAAGAAGAAGAATGTCTCTTTGTGATCTGTGTGATTTGTTCTTATTAACCAAGTTAACGTCTCTTTGTGATCTGTGTGGTTTGTTCTTATTAACCAAGTTAATGTCTCTTTGTGATCCGTGTGGTTTGTTCTTATTAACCAAGTTAATGTCTCCTTGTAATCTGTGTGGTTTGTTCTTATTAACCAAGTTAACGTCTCTTTGTGATCTGTGTGGTTTGTTCTTATTTACCAAGTTAACGTCTCTTTGTGATCTGTGTGGTTTGTTCTTATTAACCAAGTTAATGTCTCTTTGTGATCTGTGTGGTTTGTTCTTATTAACCAAGTTAACGTCTTTGTGATCGTGTGGTTTGTTCGTATTAACCAAGTTAATGTCTCTTTGTGATCTGTGTGGTTTGTTCTTATTAACCAAGTTAACGTCTCTTTGTGATCTGTGTGGTTTGTTCTTATTAACCGTAATGCCTCTTTGTGATCCGTGTGGTTTGTTCTATTAACCAGCCAATGTCTCTTGTAATCTGTGTGGTTTGTTCTTAAACCAAGTTAACGTCTCTTTGTGATCTGTGTGGTTTGTTCTTATTTACCAAGTTAACGTCTCTTTGTGATCTGTGTGGTTTGTTCTTATTAACCAAGTTAATGTCTCTTTGTGATCTGTGTGGTTTGTTCTTATTAACCAAGTTAACGTCTCTTTGTGATCTGTGTGGTTTGTTCTTATTAACCAAGTTAATGTCTCTTTGTGATCTGTGTGGTTTGTTCTTATTAACCAAGTTAACGTCTCTTTGTGATCTGTGTGGTTTGTTCTTATTAACCAAGTTAATGTCTCTTTGTGATCTGTGTGGTTTGTTCTTTACAACGTTAACGTCTCTTGTGATATGTGTGGTTTGTTCTTATTAACCAAGTTAACGTCTCTTTGTGATCTGTGTGGTTTGTTCTTATTAACCAAGTTAATGTCTCTTTGTGATCCGTGTGGTTTGTTCTTATTAACCAAGTTAATGTCTCTTTGTAATCTGTGTAGTTTGTTCTATTAACAAGTTAACGTCTCTTTGTAATCTGTGTAGTTTGTTCTATTAACCAAGTTAACGTCTCTTTGTGATCTGTGTGGTTTGTTCTTTACAAGTTAACGTCTCTTTGTGATCTGTGTGGTTTGTTCTTATTAACCAAGTTAATCACTCTTTGTTATAAGTTGGTAGGCATTGAGAAATGGTTGCTACAGGTCTGAAAAAAGTGCAATATGAAGGCGTTAGATGTTTATTTGTTGGTTTGCATTCCTTATTATCAACCAAGTTTGATGGGGGGCAAAAGAGCGATTCATGGACACACTTTTTGTGACCTCTGTGGTTTGTTCTTATCAATCAAGTTAAGCTCTTTTTGTGATCTGTGTAGTTTGTTTTTATCAACCAAGTTAACCACTCTTTGTGATCTGTATGGTTTGCGATGAGATTCTTGTAACTGCACCCGAAATGACCACTACAGCATGTAGCAAAAATGCATATTGAAATTTCAGCCACACTGTATGCATATTATCCAACCGGACACACATTTGTACAGACTAGTAAGTGTATATATTATCCAACCGGACACACATTTGTACAGACTAGTAAGTGTAGGAGTTAATTTTAAAGCCAGACTTTAAAGAACCACATCTGCATTTATACTGTAGCATAGTATCAGATCTGATTGATCGTAAGTGAAGGAGGGAGCATCAGAACTGACTCATGCCATGTCGATAAGTTAAATCGTAAGAAGTCGTATGTGCTGGTCATTTCTAAAATATTAAAGTCCCAGAATGTAGTGCTAAAGTACTGGACCTCGCTGATGATCTTGCCTTGCTCTCCTACAGACTACAAGGCATGCAGGATAAAGTGAATGCTATGGCAGATACGGCACAATGGGTCGGCCTTAAAATAAGATAAGAGAAGACAAAAATACCCTGAAGCAACAACATACGGCAAGACCTGATATTGATTGAAGGAAAGCATATATAAGATGGTGTATGTGTCGACATTGGTAGCAACGCAAGATCATGATTGAGCATATAGATGTGAATGCACATGGAAGCAGACGCTAATCAGAGTACAGATGAGGCATTAATGCAGGGACTAGGAAAGCCCGACACGCCTTTGCTATCCTGCACACGTGTGAAACACACTGCCATCTTCACTAAAACAAAGCTCAGGATATTCAGCTAAAATGAGAAATCTGTGTTGCTGTATGTCTCGGAAACGTGGTGGGTCACCAAGTTCATTACAAATAAGATTCAGGTCTTTGTCAACGAATGTCTTTGGCAGATTCTCAAATTGAGATGGTATGAAAGAGTTGCAAACACAGACTTATGGATAAAAACAGGACAGGAATCCATGATTAGCCAGGTTAAAAGGGAAAAATGGTGATGGGTCGGGCATACCCTACGGAAGGGTTTTTAAAGGGTTCCTACGGAAGACACAGTCAAGTGTAACTAGACAAGCACTTGAGTGGAACCAGAACGGAAAAGACGGAGTCCTAAACAGACCTGGAGACGAAATCTTCTTGAGGAAATGAAGGGTGCTCGACTATCCTGGAAGACCATAAAGAAAACAGCCATAGACCAGGAAAATTTGTGAATAACTGTTCATGCCTTATGCTCCATGAGGAACAGAGAGGAATAAGTAAGTAAGTAAGTAATGAGGAACAGAGAGGAATAAGTAAGTAAGTAATGAGGAACAGAGAGGAATAAGTAAGTAAGTAATGAGGAGCAGAAAGGAATAAATAAGTAAGTAATGAGGAACAGAAAGGAATAAGTAAGTAAGTAAGTAATGAGGAACAGAGAGGAATAAGTAAGTAATGAGGAACAGAGAGGAATAAGAAGTAGTAATGAGGAACAGAGAGGAATAAGTAAGTAAGTAATGAGGAACAGAGAGGAATAAGTAAGTAATGAGGAACAGAGAGGAATAAGTAAGTAAGTAATGAGGAACAGAGATGAATAAGTAAGTAAGTAATGAGGAACAGAGAGGAATAAGTAAGTAATGAGGAACAGAGATGAATAAGTAAGTAAGTAATGAGGAACAGAGAGGAATAAGTAAGTAAGTAATGAGGAACAGAGAGGAATAAGTAAGTAAGTAAGTAAGTAATGAGGAACAGAGAGGAATAAGTAAGTAAGTAATGAGGAACAGAGAGGAATAAGTAAGTAAGTAAGTAAGTAATGAGGAACAGAGCGGAATAAGTAAGTAATGAGGATGATATAATTATTAACTTCTCACCGGTGTGTTGCCGGGCTCTCAAGGGAGCAAAGAATACTAACACTGTGACCTCAAGGCATGTCGTAAGAGGCGACTGAGATAGGGGCCTAGGAAGCTACCATAGCAGATAAAAGCATCGCAGAAATCGGATGCGCTGGCCTATTTGTAGGCGTATAGCTTGCACAACGTACAATCGCTCTTAGGAGCACATACAAATTAAATAGAGTGGTTAACAAGTGATCGATATGGAACGTTCAAAGAAGGAGAAGAAGATTATCAACTAGCGAACTAACCAAGGAGAGGAAGATTATCAACTAACTAACGAACTAACCAAGGAGAGGAAGATTATCAACTAACTAACGAACTAACCAAGGAGAAGAAGATTATCAACTAACGAACTAACCAAGGAGAAGAAGATTATCAACTAACTAACGAACTAACCAAGGAGAAGAAGATTATCAACTAACTAACGAACTAGCCAAAGAGAAGAAGATTATCAACTAACTAACGAACTAGCCAAGGAGAAGAAGATTATCAACTAACGAACTAACCAAGGAGAAGAAGATTATCAACTAACTAACGAACTAACCAAGGAGAGGAAGATTATCAACTAACGAACTAACCAAGGAGAGGAAGATTATCAACTAACTAACGAACTAACCAAGGAGAAGAAGATTATCAACTAACTAACGAACTAACCAAGGAGAAGAAGATTACTAACGAACTAGCCAAAGAGAAGAAGATTATCAACTAACTAACGAACTAGCCAAGGAGAAGAAGATTATCAACTAACGAACTAACCAAGGAGAAGAAGATTATCAACTAACTAACGAACTAACCAAGGAGAAGAAGATTATCAACTAACTAACGAACTAACCAAGGAGAGGAAGATTATCAACTAACGAACTAACCAAGGAGAGGAAGATTATCAACTAACTAACTAGCCAAGGAGAGAAGATTATCAATTCAACTAAGAGCTAGCCAAGAGAAGATTATCAACTAACGAGCTAGCCAAGGAGAAGAAGATTATCAACTAACTAACGAACTAACCAAGGAGAAGAAGATTATCAACTAACGAACTAACCAAGGAGAAGAAGATTATCAACTAACGAACTAGCCAAGTAGAAGAAGATTATCAACTAACGAACTAGCCAAGGAGAAGAAGATTATCAACTAACGAACTAGCCAAGGATAGGAAGCTTATCAACTAACGAACTAGCCAAGAAGAAGAAGATTATCAACTAACGAACTAGCCAAGGAGAAGAAGATTATCAACTAACTAACTAGCCAAGGAGAAGAAGATTATCAACTAACTAACTAACTAACCAAGGAGAAGATTATCAACTAACTAACGAACTAACCAAGGAGAGGAAGATTATCAACTAACTAACTAACTAGCCAAGGAGAAGAAGATTATCAACTAACTAACTAACTAGCCAAGGAGAGGAAGATTATCAACTAACTAACGAGCTAGCCAAGGAGAAGATTATCAACTAACTAACGAACTAGCCAAGGAGAAGAAGATTATCAACTAACTAACGAACTAGCCAAGGAGAAGAAGATTATCAACTAACTAACGAACTAGCCAAGGAGAGGAAGATTATCAACTAACTAACGAACTAGCCAAGGAGAGGACGATTATCAACTAACTAACTAACGAACTAATCAAGGAGAAGATGGATACATGATGTAACGAATTACTTAAACATAACGGCTGCAGATATGGGATATTTAGCCTGTAAGAGAGAGAGAAATTCCAAAGGACTGTTATGGTTGCAAAGTTCTACTCAACACAAGATATTTGATGATGAATTTGGATGATACATTTTAATGTGATACCTACTTCAAACATATTGAACACAAAACATTGTAGTAATACTCACTCCTCGAGTGATCAAAATGATTTTGTTATAAAACAAATGGGGCCAGAACTCGGTAACATCCATGGCAGTGGCGGCTCGTCACTAGGGGCAAGTGGGGCCGGGCCCAACCAAAAATAATGTGTAACGTGTATTTGTTTTATGAATTAGAATATAACCTTACCCAAAATCATGATTTTTCCCCGCAAATTTTTGTCTGGCCCCACAAACAAAAAGGATTACAAGCCGCCACTGATCCATGGTATGGAAAAGTTCAATAGTGAGAGATAGAGAGAAAACGGTTGAAATATCAATACACATTGAAAGAAATGAAAATCGTGGCATATTCCTGAAATTACGCCGTCATCAACCAGAGTAAACGAGTCGTTAACTTTCTAGGCACAACTTATACGTTCAGTAGTTTGCCATTTCTTTCTGAACGGCGAGGTCTATTTTTACCGTTCGTAAAATTCCATGAAAATAAATTTGCTTTCAAAACGCACACTGCGAAGTTTGAACCAGGTACGCTTGGGTTGTGATCTAGCTCACTACTGCTTAAGCTATAGACGCCCAGTAAACATTAGAAGAGCTTAATAGGGTTTTACTTAAGACAACGATTGAGAACGGTGGTGTAAACTGATCGACGACTAGCCAAACATTCATGGGTACCTGGCAGAGATTGACCGCAGGTTTATCACTTTAAGAGTTTGTTGATATATTGCAGGAGTACATACAAGACATGATGGCCACTAATTAGGTTCAGTCATCTCCGGTCAAGGCTGAAAGAAAGAAAAAAAAGATAAGAAGAGTGCAGAACAAGAGATAAGATAACAAAGAATGACAATACAATCTTGTGACATGTCCAGGGTTAAAGTAATTATATACGTAGGATTGGGGTAGATAATGTGTCGTGTCATTTATTTCGATTATCAACCCCTTGCCTTAATGTAGGTAAAATTATCCAATCAGAGACGCTGTTACAGCTTTCACTGTGTCATGTCATCTAGCCACTCTCTGTCAAGATGGCATCAAATGGCTTACTTCATTACATGACGTCAACAGAAGTTCGAAACAAAATAGCTACTTTTTCAAATCCATTTTTTACTTATTGTGTCAATCTATGATAAATAATATGCCCTATATTTTATCCATTGTCCTTTTTAATTTGTTAATTTTATTAATGTGTTTAATAACTAACGAAATCCAACATAGATGCAATAGTGCAAAGAAAATCATAGGACAAATTGCATCAATTTTGAAATGCAAACATGTCACCTGGAACACTAAGATAGCATTGTACCACACAATCTTTCTACCAACATTATGATATCAGTGTCAAACCTGAACTCTGACATCAAACGATAGAAGAAAACTAGTTACAGCAGAGATGAAGTGTCGATGCAGAAAGCTGGGAGTATCAAGAAGAGACCGGTGTATAAATGAATACATCAGGAAAACAAAGTGAGTACAATATCAGTACTAAACTTCATCAAGAAACAACAAATTAAATGGTTCGGCCACAGAAGCAGATTACCAACAGACTCAAAGAGCAATGTTATCCCGATACAGTAAATACAAAGCAAAAGGCCGTTCACTCAAAAGGTAGACCTCAGAGGTTACAGAGGCGACGAAAAACACTGTTTATGAAGCGCACACAAAAATCCGTTCTAGAAATCTCTTCTTATCCTGCGGCTATGAGGCAAAACAGGATGAAAGAAAAGAAAGAAAGAATTGAAATAAAAACACCAGTAACAGGTTTAATCTCAATGTCTATGTAGAAATCATCATTTTGTTTATCGCGTTGTTTGGTATCGTAGAAAACTCAAGAGAAAAATGGAATATAAAAACTTGTGCCGATGTTTAGTCATTGTTTGGTAGCGTAGAAAACTCAAGAGAAAAATGGAATATAAAAACTTGTGCCGATGTTTAGTCATTGTTTGGTAGCGTAGAAAACTCAAGTGAAAAATGGAATATAAAAACTTGTGCCGATGTTTAGTCATTGTTTGGTAGCGTAGAAAACTCAAGAGAAAAAGGGAATATAAAAACTTGTACCGATGTTTAGTCATTGTTTGGTAGCGTAGAAAACTCAAGAGAAAAATGGAATATAAAAACTTGTACCGATGTTTAGTCATTGTTTGGTAGCGTAGAAAACTCAAGAGAAAAATGGAATATAAAAACTTGTGCCGATGTTTAGTCATTGTTTGGTAGCGTAGAAAACTCAAGAGAAAAATGGAATATAAAAACTTGTACCGATGTTTAGTCATTGTTTGGTAGCGTAGAAAACTCAAGAGAAAAATGGAATATAAAAACTTGTGCCGATGTTTAGTCATTGTTTGGTAGCGTAGAAAACTCAAGAGAAAAATGGAATATAAAAACTTGTACCGATGTTTAGTCGTTGTTTGGTAGCGTAGAAAACTCAAGAGAAAAAGGGAATATAAAAACTTGTACCGATGTTTAGTCATTGTTTGGTAGCGTAGAAAACTCAAGAGAAAAATGGAATATAAAAACTTGTGCCGATGTTTAGTCATTGTTTGGTAGCGTAGAAAACTCAAGAGAAAAATGGAATATAAAAACTTGTGCCGATGTTTAGTCGTTGTTTGGTAGCGTAGAAAACTCAAGAGAAAAATGGAATATAAAAACTTGTCTGATGTTTAGTCATTGTTTGATAGCGTAGAAAACTCAAGAGAAAAATGGAATATAAAAACTTGTACCGATGTTTAGTCATTGAAATAATTCATCTATATTTAAGTCTTCTTCTTCTTCAAACGCTCCATATCGACCACTTGTTAACAACTCTTTGTGATTTGTATGTGATCCGAGCCTAAGAGTGATTGCACGTTGTGCCAGTTATGCGCCTACAAGTAGGCTAGCACATCCAATTTCTGCGACGCTTTTTATTTTACAAGGTAGCTTCCCTAAGCTCCTACCTCAGTCGCCTCTTACGACATGCCTTGTAGGTTGCATTGTTACTATTCTTTGCTCTCCTTGCAAACCCGGGCAACACACGAGAGAATCTATATTTGAGTAAACTTTGATTTGTGGATTTTCAGAACAAAGAGTCATGTAAATTACGAAAATAAACTAGTTAAATAAGAGATCGGAGCACACATGACTAATCATCGAAGTGCAATGATGATGGTCCTATCAATCAATCATGCATTTTAAATCAACATTATTTCTTGATTGATTAGTATAATAAAAATTGTATTAACGGTGTTAATTATCATTTCTCTTTCAGCGGTTGAAATAAATGTTTAAGGTCCCTACAACCAACTTCTTTTTCCATGTTGCAGCTGTATTTGAGCTTATACTAACTTGTTCCTTATGACTCGGTCGCAACTTCTACGCACAATCTGTCTTAATCACCTTCACATTATTCTTGTTAGGGATTAATTAAAACTGATGCAGTTCCTTGTTTGTAAGAGCTTTGCTATTTTTGAATTCTTAAATATACACACTCTGTTTACTTGAACTAGTGCAAACAATACATAAAACAATAATCAAATTATGCATCTATCTCTCTTAGTTTCTTATAACTCCATACTGGGCATAAGGATACAACTCTCACTCTCTATATTCGCATTATTTCTTCCTTATTTATGTATTTGTTTCTTATTGATAGATATATAAAAAGAGACTAAATCGACAAGTCCTTATGTGGTCACCAGTTGGGAAAAGAAAACGTGGAAGACCAAAGACCACTCTTCGAAGAACAATCCAACAAGAAAGTAAACTATTGGGATGTAAAATCATACGAGATTTCCAACTGCTAGCAACGAACCGCATTACATGGAGATCTAAAACCTTTGGCCTATGTTTAGTCATTGTTTGGTAGCGTAGAAATCCAAATGTTAAAGCTCAGCGTTGTAACTTCTTAATGTAGATATTAATTCACTATGATTTTGGGTACATCATGATATGCGTGATATCAGAGCAATCATTTGGACCTTAGATCAGTGGCGGCTCGTCATTAAGGGCCAATGAGGCCAGGCCTCGTCAAAAATAATGTGTAACGTGTATTTATTTTTTAATAAATTAAAATATAATCTAATCCAAAACCATGATTTTCCCGACCATTTTTTGCCTGGCCCCACCAACAAAAAGGATGACGAGACGCCACTGCCTTAGATAGTTCACTGACAATATGTGAACGTTTCAGAAAATGATGTTGCATCTACCGTTTTGATTATGTTGACTGTTTTATAAAAATGAAAATCAAATAAAAGTTTCTCAGTAAATGCACACATCTAATTAATTCTGATACTTTTCTGATATTTCAGATGCGAACTGCCAACTTGTCTATTTGTTTCTTTGCTTGGTCTTTAATGGCAGTGATAAGGGTAGTGTGTCCGTGCAAGCCAGTTTCATTCCTCGGCAGCACGCCACTATGCTGGAGAGTGAGTACTTTGTTGTGTGTGCAGATTTCTATGTATAAGCAAAAATGAGGAAGTTAGAATGGATACTAGTTTAAACTGTTTATGGAATTGTCTTTTACATATACTAGATATTCCTCTCCTATCGTTATACGTTACATCGTGTCTGCAAGCTATTTAACCATACCACTCTATACTGCGCAGTTAGCTCAATCACTGCCATGGAACTGAGACCGATATTTCTTGCCTCTCTCAGGAAAGTTCGTTTCAGGGTCTCCTTAGGTCGACCTCTCTTTCTTGAACCCTTTCCCTCCCACTCCAATGCCTGCTTTGATATTCTTTGATCATTTCTTCGCAAGGTGTGCACTAGTCATGCGGCCATTAAATTCCTCAGGCTTATGTCCCACCTGTCCTACACCGCCCTAATCAGCGGTACTACAAGCAGTAAAGACAGTGTTTTTTAAAAACATAGTCACACTCTTTCAACCTAAGAACGAAGATGTTTTTGGGTTTTATTGCTGCAGGTGGTGTTTTTCCCACTTCTGTAATGTTATTATCTTACTGACCGCTTGCTGTCAATATTGTCACCCAGTACAACCTTCATTAGAATCTCATTGTGTTATCTCATTAAATGTCATTTATTCAAAACATTGTATCTCCCATTTCTTTTTTATGTTCTTCAATATCAACGACAATTTTCAAAGGAAATCTTCTTCTTCTTTGCGTTCGTTCTTTACAACCAATTTTAATCACGCTTTGTGATATGTTTGATCTTTGCCAAGAACGTGTATACGTTGCACATTGGTTTGGTAGGCCCTAAACGCATAGACTTCTACACGTTTAGGACATGTGCATCCTTTTTCATCCAAACCTCCTTAGTCGACTCTTACGACATGCGTGGCAGGTAACAGTGATTCTATTCTTTACACTCCAAATTTGGGCCCCGGTAACCACTCGTGCGGTAATAAGGTAATAACTCCCTAGTCACGACAGAAATGAAGTGTCTACGCAGAATGTTGGGAGTATCAAGAAGAAACTGGTTTAGAAATGAAGACATCAGGAAAAGTGAGTACAGCATAGTTGCTGAACTTCATTAAAAAAAAAAAAATAAATGTTTCGGCCACATAAGCAGATTAACAGCATACAAAGAGTAATGTTACTCCGTTATAGTGGATACGAAGTAAAAGGCATCCACGCAAAAAAATGTGGATCTCAGAAATAACAGAGGCAGTGAAAAAGACTATTTATTAAGCGCACAAAATCGAGATGTAGAAATCACTTTTTATCCTGACTCTGTGAGGCAAAACAGGAGTCAAGAAAAGAAAGAAAAAATAACTTCCTAGTTACGTTTTGTTACTACACCTATGTCAAAGAGATGTGTTACTTCACCTATGTCAAAGAGATGTGTTACACCTATGTCAAAGAGATGTGTTACTTCACCTATGTCAAAGAGATGTGTTACACCTATGTCAAAGAGATGTGTTACTTCACCTATGTCAAAGAGATGTGTTACACCTATGTCAAAGAGATGTGTTACTTCACCTATGTCAAAGAGATGTGTTACTTCACCTATGTCAAAGAGATGTGTTACACCTATGTCAAAGAGATGTGTTACACCTATGTCAAAGAGATGTGTTACACCTATGTCAAAGAGATATGTTACACCTATGTCAAAGAGATGTGTTACTACACCTATGTCAAAGAGATATGTTACTACACCTATGTCAAAGAGATATGTTACTACACATATGTCAAAGAGATGTGTTACACCTATGTCAAAGAGATGTGTTACACCTATGTCAAAGAGATATGTTACTACACCTATGTCAAAGAGATATGTTACTACACCTATGTCAAAGAGATATGTTACTACACATATGTCAAAGAGATGTGTTACACCTATGTCAAAGAGATATGTTACACCTATGTCAAAGAGACGTGTTACACCTATGTCAAAGAGATATGTTACTACACCTATGTCAAAGAGATATGTTACTACACCTATGTCAAAGAGATATGTTACACCTATGTCAAAGAGATATGTTACACCTATGTCAAAGAGATGTGTTACACCTATGTCAAAGAGATATGTTACTACACCTATGTCAAAGAGATATGTTACACCTATGTCAAATAGACGTGTTACTACACCTATGTCAAAGAGATGTGTTATACCTATGTCAAAGAGACGTGTTACTACACCTATGTCAAAGAGATATGTTACACCTATGTCAAAGAGACGTGTTACTACACCTATGTCAAAGAGATATGTTACACCTATGTCAAAGATATGTGTTACACCTATGTCAAAGAGATGTGTTACACCTATGTCAAAGAGATATGTTACACCTATGTCAAAGATATGTGTTACACCTATGTCAAAGAGATGTGTTACACCTATGCAGTGGTGGCTCGTGATAATTTTTGTTAATTTGGCCAGACATTTTTTTCCGGATAAATCATGGTTTTTGTTTGCTATATTTTTATTTATAAATAATGAATACTCGTTATACATTATTTTTGGTGGGGCCCGGACCCACTGGCCCTTAATGACGAGCCGCCACTGCACCTATGTCAAAGAGATGTGTTACTACATCTATGTCAAAGAGATGTGTTACACCTATGTCAAAGAGATGTGTTACACTTATGTCAAAGAGATGTGTTACTACACCTATGTCAAAGAGATGTGTTACACCTATGTCAAAGAGATGTGTTACACCTATGTCAAAGAGATGTGTTACACCTATGTCAAAGAGAATTGTAATCAGCTTTCTATTTGATTCACATGAAGTAATGACAACTTCATACAAACACAGTAAAAGTGGTTAAACAAGAATAAGAATATTTTTTTCTTGTTGTTATGACATCTTTGTAATCAATCATTTCTTCTGCTCTTCCTGGTTATCTTAATTAATTTCTTTATATAGCAAGAAGCGTAGTATGGGCTTATACTGCACGCTACAAGTGAGTTGCCGTGATATAAGAACTATTTTACAGCCAATTAACACACAACTCGGCGTACTGATCGTAATAAATCTTCAGATACTCCATGTCGTTGGCAGAGATTATACATTATTACAAGGGCGTTTGTTTAGTGCAAGAGTCCATGCAAGGGGAACGTAATTTATGTTTTAAAAAATTATGTTTGGTTTGTAACAAATCTCTAGCGTTTTACAATTCGCAATGATGACTGTAGCTTTAGAGATAGTGAGCTCAATCACAACACAAGCGTACCTTGTTCAAACTATCGATATAGTGGAAGACTGCAGTAAAACTATGTAGCAATGGGGGAAACACGTAATAACAAAGTACTGTAGTTTTACAAAATACAAAACAATAACAATACACATCAACGTTTCGACCAAAAGGTCTTTATCAAGCAAACGATACAACAGGAGTGACGAATTTCACCGTACACTAGATGTAGACTACGACAGAAATATCATAACGGCTATAAACTGGTTCAAACTCCACGGCAGAAAATTTGGAAGCAAATTCGTTTCCGTGGGAATTTTACGAAGGGTGAAAATAGACCTTACCGTTCAGAAAGCAATGGCAAACTACAGAACATATAAGTGGTACCTAGAAAATCAACGACTTGTTTACTGTGATTGATTGCTACGTCATGTAAGGGATATGCCACGATTTTCATTCTCACTGGGAAAAAGGAAAACGACAAAGTAAATAATAGTTAGTGCAACATGTCCACGGTAGCGATATGATTAATGCGCTCGCTTTACAGCCGCGTTGTACGAGTTCAATGCAACAGTGGGAGTTACATTTTTACCCCGACACAGCAATTCTTCGATCTACGAATGTTACCAAATTGATAGAATGAAATGTGTACTTCATAAAGAGCTTATTCCTTTCATCGTTTTTCTGCACTAAGAAAGATGAGGTTTCTGTGACGGTGACGTACAGTGCTCGTCTTAAGCTCCAAAAGCACTTGATTCGGTTTCCATTGGGAGTTTTTGTTCTATTTCTATTTATCCCTGATCGCATTGTAGATGAGATCAAGATTCTAGTCCTATATTTGAACTAAAAGAAGTAAATCTCGTGTTCAAGATGTACACGCAACATATCTCTTTGTAATTTAAAATCGACAAGAGTAGGCTTGAAAACTGCTGTCCATGCAAACATTAATAATTCAAATTAACAATAACATTTCTTCAATTTAGCATAGCCCTAGAGATGACATCGGCGACCTCACCTGTGATATGAAGTTCTTGTACTGTCACTAAGATCTTCCTGTGTAAGAACGAGATCATTAAACAAACGTATATTCTATGAAATGCAATGTTAATGATCTTATCTGCCCGTGTGTTTCCGGGCTTACAAGGGAGCAAAGAATAGTAATACTGTGACCTACAACGAATGTCATAAGAGGCGACCAAGGTAGGAGCCTAGGTAAGTTACCGTAGTAAATAAAAAGCTTCGCAGAAATCGGATGTGCTTGCTTACTTGTATGCGCATAGCTGGCACAATGTACAATCACTCTTGGGCTTGAATCACATACAAATCACTAAGAGTGGTTTAACCAAGTGATCGATTTGTAGCGTTCAAAGAAGAAGACAAATTATCTTATCAATCAATCAATCAATCAGTCAAATCTCAAATAATTTCTCATTGTCTAAAATAAAGGCCAACGACTTCTACTTTGGTTCGCTGTTTTTGTATGGCAAAACACGTAATCACAAGTATGTAGTTTTACAATTACAAAAACAATGACAAAATATAGCAACGTTTCGACCAACAAGGCCTTTATCAACAAACGAACAACAGGAGTGACAAATTAAAAAAAGCAAATGGACGACCAAAAACAAACGTTTCTAATGAAAATCGGGAAATAAAAACGAATAACGAAATAAATGTAACACAAAAACACACATAAAACTAGAAATAGAACGGAAGAGAAACAATGAAAATCTAGTAAATATATAACTTGAATACATGCAACATATACCCATATAGATTACAAGACATGGGAAGAGAAAGTACTAAAAAGCTTATGAATGTAATACGTTGAGCCCACGTGGTCGCAAAATACCATACACAGAAATCAACCGACTCTGCAGAGCAAATCGACTGCGATCATCCGAGGAACATGATCAGATGGTTGTGACCTGGACATCGTGAGCTCCTAAATGGCCAGTATCATTGAAATGGGTGGCTACAGGGGTCACAGAGCATTGGCGTATGTTGCGCAAGTGTTGGGCGAATCGGTCACTGAGCCTCTTGCCTGTCTCGCCGATATAAGCCTTGTTACACCGCTTACAGATAATGGCATAGATAAGATTACTGGACTCGCATGTGAAACCATCGTCAATAAGAAACGTGGCTAAAGGAAAAGATACAGTACGCGTCTGTATCACATAAGCACACGTGTTGCAACGCCAACGGCCACACTGAACAGTGCCAAAATGAGTCTGGATATTGAACTTAAGGCGACTGTGTACCAACATATCCTTAAGACTTCTGTCCCGTCTGTAAGCCACCAAAGAATAGTTGGGGAAGACAGAACGGGTCTCAGGACTTTTGTTTTTTTTAATTTGTCACTCCTGTTGTTCGTTTGCTTGATAAAGGCCTTGTTGGTCGAAACGTTGCTGTATTTTGTCATTGCTTTTGTCATTTGTAAAACTACAGTACTTTGTGATTACGTGTTTTGCCAATCAAATAGTTTTACTGCAGTCTATCTATTTTGTGAATGTTTTTATGAAAGGTTTCAAGAAACCAAACAAAATAACAGATCGGCTATTATTTATTTATTGCACATAATTGCATGTAACATTTCAATTGTCTATTTATTGATTTCCCTTTTTTGTTCTTAACTTGAAACTTTATTATATTTATTTCCACAATTCTTGCAAGATTTTAATGATGTTTTGTTGGCTCAAATTTTGTTTGATCTAGCTCGTTGAAAACATCCAGACATTATGAATGAAAATAACTTGTGACAGGTTTACTGTAAACTGTGTCATAAATGTAAAATTCGTTATAAATTGTATCGTAATTACAGTAATGGTGTTTCAATGCGACAATTTAAAGTATTTAGTTATAACATTCTTAACGCATTCAGAGAGTCTTAACAAACAGGAGTTTCAGGATTGTAAATCAGAGTCGCTAATCAGATTGAGAGAGATGGGTGTCGATATTGGTACAGCCGGAAAAGAACGACATGTCAGGTATGCAAAAAGATTGATTAATCAACATCAAACTGGCAGGTTCGGACGCTGTTGAATTTGTTGAGGTGCTTATGGGAGCACCTATGGACATGTCCGGAGTGATGTGATGATAGTCTTGATAACTGACTGATAGTTAAGACAAATCAGGGTTCTCCAGGTATGAGATAACTAATGAAAGTTCAGTACTTAATCATGACAGTGTGCTTGAAAGTACAATTAACAGCCTACAATAAAAAGAGATCAGGTACCAGAGCCAAGGGAAGACCAAGAAAAAGATGGATAGACAATATCAAGACCATACTAAATAAACATGGATATAACACAAGAAGGGCGACTCATCTGGATCTGGAACGTAAATTAAAGCTCCCACCCCTACGCTTAATCTAGGATTCCCCCTCATCCACCTGGAAAGACAATAGCATTATGTCTGGAGAAAGATTATGTTGTACACTGCTCTTTTCGTGTTCATGGTGACATCTTTCAAAATTCACGAAATTTGTCTTATACTGTGATAATTTATGATAGATCGAAATTTGGAAGAACTTATTTTGTCAAAGTTCTGTACATGACAGGCTACTAGATGATAATGATAGTGAAATGTTACATAAACGTCGAATGTAACTTCCTCAATGTAAATATGATATGAAATGTGGTTGGTAACTTTGTTTTATGTTAGTATTGTATGGAGATGTTGAATCGATGTTGAATCGATCAAGCGATTTAAGCAGTTTGGAGTTACCCGTTGTTCAAGTCGAACTGGATGTCTGAGAGGCAGAGTGAGAGGTGTGTTTAATCAGTGAGCCAAGGGAACCATCAGTATGCATACTCTTCGATATCTGTTGGGGAGACTGAGCATCTATGGGTCTGCCCGGAGTGCAATGAGGTCAGTTTAGTAACCAATAACCAATTGTATGGAGAATCTGCGGTAGTCTTATTTATGTTATTTATCTCAGTAAGACCATGCGAGAGACCCGCGTTCAATTCCCGGTAAGACCAAGGAGTTATTTTTGTCAAGGGCATAAGAAAATATCTTAACCTGAACAATTTCACGTCGACTGTACTAGCTATGCAACCATTACATTCCACGGGGTCATGTCCCTCACATCCCACATGTCCCTCATGTCCCACATGTCCTCATGTCCCTCATTCCCATGTCCTTCATGTCCCACATGTCCCTCATGTCCCACAGTCCTGTCCCTCATGTCCCTCCCATGTCCCATTCCCATGTCCCATGCCCATGTCCCTCATGTCCCTCATATCCTCATGTCCTCATGTCCCTCATGTCCCACACCGTCGAAACAGCAGTATTCCAGGCATCAACAATGTTTTTTTTCTTTTAATATCATTAATGTCTTCTATATTATCAGTTCTTGTATGTAAATACTTATTTGTACATGTTATGTTAAATATTACCACATAACAGCATCTTATAATCTCATTATTCTTACCAAATTGAATACATCCTACCACTGTGTCTATGCACTTTTGAATGGGATATGTTCTATAATTACATCTCTAATACTTACATTGAATGTGTCATGTATAATATCGTATGTAATCCTTACTGTAAATGAAATATCCTGTTTGCAATAATGAAATGAGATGTCTGGTGCAGTTTCATCATTGTCAAGATTATTTTGAAACATATTTCTCCTTTTAATCAGGCGATGTACGGAAATCTACAGATCTAGGTGCTTGACAAAAGCCTGTTGGTCGAAACGTTGCTGTGTATTGTAATTATTTGTGTATTTTGTAAAACTAAAGTACTTTGTTCTTAAGTGTTTCGCCATTGCTACATAGTTTTACTGCAGTCTTCAATTATATTGATAATACTATCAGATCAGACCAGATCTGGAGACAACTGTGGATAAGATGCAGTGATACTAAATAAATTGGCGTGTAAGGACAAAGACACGTGTGTATAGTATCGCAAATTATCACACAAGTATCACATAAGTATCACATAAGTATCACATAAGTATCACATAAGCTAGCACATAAGTATCAAATACTATCACAAATATCACATAAGTTATCACATAAGTATCACATAAGTATCACATAAGCTAGCACAAATTTAATTCAAAATAAAACTAACAACAAATTCTTCATAATGTTTCTTTTCACAGACTTCCTCCAAGTTACGATGTGACCTCGTTTCTACAGATCTGCCAGATATGTGGTCACTTCTACGGTATGGATCATTCTAGCAACTGCGTTTACGACAAAACTTTCAGAACGTTCGCATTATGTCTGTCGTCTGTAGAAAACAGATAACCAGCGTTGCCTATGGTCTTTACCTTGAGAGTTCAGCATACATTGAAGCTAAACCAACCATCAATCTTGCAAGTTTCTGTGCACCACATCAACAAGCTGCACGTTTAAATTGTTTGTTTAACAACAAATTACTTTGGCTTTTTTACTTATTTGAAATTTAAAAACAGAAGCAAACGTTTAAGACTCATCTTGCCCTTGAACGCAAATTAAAACTCACACCACTACGCTTAACGGCAATACTGGACAACCAATTCCATCATCCAAATGGGGAAAGGCAATAGACCACAAAAAATAGCAAATTTTAAAACTACATTTTTAACGAAACAATTAGTTTATTTTAGCATCATTTTAATACGAGTGCTTTGTGATTGCTAGGAATACCTTACCCATTGATTGTTAGGAATATCTTACCCATTGATTGCTAGAATACTCTTACCCATTGATTGTTAGAATATCTTACCCATTGATTGCTAGGAATACCTTACCCATTGATTGTTAGAATATCTTACCTATTTAATATCTACATTTTGTAGAATCATCTTACCCTTATTTTCTTAGCCTATTATTGTTAGAAAATCTTAATGATTGTAGAAATATCTTACCTATTGATTGTTAGGAATATTTACCCATTGATTGTTAGGAATACTTACCCATTGATTGTTAGAAATATCTTACCCATTGATTGTTAGGAATACCTTACCCATTGATTGTTAGGAATATCTTACCTATCTTTCACTTTTGTATCATTTCTCTGTATTTTCTTCATGCCTAGTTTGACGACACTTAATGCTTCAAAAAGAGATTTCCACTACTGTTTTCCTATCAATCGTTTCCCTACTTCAGGCACAATCTTGAAACTCTCTTTTACAGGTCTACTCTATGTTTCTTTAGGAGGTACATATCGTATTTTTCCCATCCACTTTCTATCAAAGACTTTCTATCCTAGACAATGACCATACCAAACTACAACATACAAGTCCAATCAATAAATGCGTAATGACATAATGCGTAATGACATAATGCGTAATGACATAATGCGTAATGACATAATGCGTAATAAATTTGGAATGACAGAAAGTCCACCGTCTGGATGTAGACTTTCATTCTGGTTTGATCTCTTTCCTTCAAGAAACCAGTTGCCTGACTGACCTCACTCCTTTCAGATGATACAACAAAGGTATCTTTTCCATTTCCGAAAAAAACCATATTTGTACAGGAATGAGTTGTCATCATCAGGGTGGTGCGGTATATTTTCTCAGTATGATGCAAGTCTTCGAAATGCCGCCCCTTAAATGTTTTTCCTTTAAAATAGCTTATGCAATTTCGCTGCTTATGTCGCCGCCCCTTTGTGGGTCGCCTGATGCGGCCGCCTCTCTGTATCGTAGCAGGGCACGGCCCTGGTCATCATCTTGCCTAACCCCCAACATGAAAGACCAGATCATTTGTTATGTAGGAGATGAATGCCTCTTTAAGCTGAGACATGTCACTTTCAACCCAAGGACGAGCCTTTATTTTGGTTAAAGCAGACCGTGAAGGTTTACAAATATGAGAAACAAGACCTAACTTCTTGCGGAGAAAACATTTATACTAACATATTTTCTATCCTTCATCCTGTCTGACATGGGCGTCCCTATCAAATCTTTTATATCCACTTTAATTAATGCAATATTTTTCAAATACGTATATATTTATAATGTATGCTGGAGAAAACAGCTCTACATGCTGTAGAATAGTACGCATACCTTGACAGCAACATGTAATAGACTCCGTATAATTTCGCTGTTGTCTGACCGATGTGATCTCACGGAGTGGAATGATGAACTTGAATTTACGAGCGAGGAAATACTTGCAGTGCTCAAGAGATCACACAATACCACACCGGGTCCCGATGGTATCCAATACAGTGATATAAACAAGATATTAGACACTGACATGAATGAACTGAGTAAAGACTTCAATACCAGCTTAAAAAGTGGCGAGATCTAGGAGGAATGACTTCATAGCTACTTAATACCACTGGCAAAACCCAACAAAAATCACAAACACATAAGCGGTTTTCGAATAATTGCAATGCAGAACACAGTGGGCAAGCTTCTGGAAAAGTTAGTGGCATGCAGACTTGAGCGGCAATTGGAGGGACGCTGCATGTTTCCTTCCACCCTTGGTGGATACAGGCGGAATAAAGAAACGTGGTGTAATGCGTCGATCTTTGCATATGACGTCTTTGAAGGTTTTCAGGCTGGGTTGGAGATATGCGCAGTTGTACTTGATCTCGATGATGCTTACAACAAAGTTCCAATCACATACCTTATACACATGCTCACTCTACTCAACATCGATACGCTGCTCATAAGATGGATTGCAAAGGTCTTGTTCGAGAGAAAAGTGGAACTCAAGTGTGGTAATTGGTACTTTGCGCCAACAACAACTTCACCAGGCCTACCACAAGGGTCCCCACTATCTCCAGTACTATTCAATGTATTCACCATAATGATTACACAGCAGCAACTATCTGGTAGGGAAGGACAATGTCATTTGCAGACGACATCATGGTGTACAGAGAGGGAAGAAACAGGGAAGAAATTGCTAATAAGCTACAGGAGGAGCTGGACTGCATCACGGCCTGGTGCGATGTCTCTGGTGCAACGATAAACCACACCAAAGCTGTGCTATCATGGTTCTCCCTAAACAACCACATTGTAAAGTCTGAAACACCAAATGTATAAATGGATGGTCACACAATCATTCGAAAAGCGTCTATGAGCTATCTGGGTATAAAGTTTGATCGCAGTCTATGCTTTAGGGACCACATCGACCAAGTTATTGCGAAGGCTCGTAACGCACTATCCGTTCTGAAAATCATGGCCGCTGCTAACATTGAGCAACGCCATCTTGTGCTCCTGTACCAAGGCCTCGTTCTGTCATGTATAGAATATGCATGTGCTATCTTAACGATTAGTCCTGCGCAGATAGTGAGACTGGAAAGAATTCAGAATGAAGCTATACGCATCATTCTGGGATGCACCAAAGATACACCAGGAGTGTCAATGAGATTCCTTCTTGACCTCCCCGCTATTGCTCACAGAATTGAGACTTGGAGGGTTCGATCTTATCTTAAAATCAAAGCAAACAAAGACTATCCCCTCCATGAAGAACTCGGTAAGGAGAATGGTTGTAGACTCAAGAGAGGCAGATCATGGCTGAGTCAAGCAGAAGGTACCCTTGGGAACATATGTGAACCTTCCGGAATCGAACCAGGAGAGGAATGGATCGCTGTTCCGCCCCAATTTCAGACTGCTTTTACAATCATTACATCCATTAAGAAAAACTGTGAACAAAATAATCCATCACTAATCAACGCGGAGGTTGAGGCTCTCTTGAATGACCACGTCAATGAAACAGATGCAGTAATCTATACCGATGGTTCAGTCATTCGCCAACAACGCTATGCGTGGGCTTTTTATGCACGCTCAGGAAGAAAAATAATAGGAGAAGCCAGTGGGGCCTACGCGACAATCACAAGTAGTTTGACGATGGAGGTACGGGCGGTTACAGAGGCGATGACGTGGTTGTCATCTCATGACTTTGCTCCTGTTTTTATACTCAGTGACTCCATGAGTATGATTCGTACAGTTGAAACAGGAATGGTGAGACGGAACTGGGTGGAGGTACTGGTACAGACTGGGATCAAAGAAATAACCTTCATTTTTGTCCCTGGACACGAAGGAGTCAGGGTTAATGAACGAGCTGACAGATTGGCTGGTATGGCCACAGTATCCGAGGTGGCTGCAATGGACCGAAATGACATTCTTAACGCACTGAGAGTCTTTTCGAACAGAAGAGTTTCAAGGTTGCGAGTCCCACTCGATGACCAGATTGAGAGAGATGAGTGTCAAGATTGGTGCAGCCCGTAAAGAACGGCATACCAAAT
Organism: Arion vulgaris; assembly: GCA_020796225.1. NCBI lineage: Eukaryota > Metazoa > Mollusca > Gastropoda > Stylommatophora > Arionidae > Arion > Arion vulgaris. The sequence goes on from CM036764.1 coordinate 37,507,213, forward strand.
ATGCAAAGAGACTGATTAATCAGCATCGGACTGGTGTGGTGGGCCGATGGACGCTGCTGGATTTGCGGAGATCGGAGTACCTATGGACATGTCCGGAGTGCTATGATGATAATCCTCTGATAACTGAACATGTAATAGAAGTGGAAACAAAGAAGTAAAAAAGTATTGAATAAAATACAATAGCTAATAAAGAATGCATTTTCTCTCGTTCTTTCTTTACATCCATCTCTCTCTTTCTCACTCACTTACACATTCTCTCCCTATCTCTCTCTGTCTCTCTCATTCTCTCTCTCGCTCTCTCTCTCTCTCTCTCGTGTAATAGTTGCAATGACGTAAACGATTATAGATCTCCATAACTTCATAACCACGTTGGCCAACTATCATCTTTGAATTTTCTTTTATCCTAGAGATGTCCAGTTTTTTCTTACTTTGTCATTCTTTCTTTTATCCCAGAGATGTCCAGTTTTTTTCTTACTTTGTCATTCTTTCTTTTATCCCAGAGATGTCCAGTTTTTTCTTACTTTGTCATTCTTTCTTTTATCCCAGAGATGTCCAGTTTTTTCTTACTTTGTCATTCTTTCTTTTATCCTAGAGATGTCCAGTTTTTTCTTACTTTGTCATTCTTTCTTTTATCCCAGAGATGTCCAGTTTTTTCTTACTTTGTCATTCTTTCTTTTATCCCAGAGATGTCCAGTTTTTTCTTACTTTGTCATTCTTTCTTTTATCCCAGAGATGTCCAGTTTTTTTCTTACTTTGTCATTCTTTCTTTTATCCTAGAGATGTCAGTTTTTCTTACTTTGTCATTCTTTCTTTTATCCCAGAGATGTCCAGTTTTTTCTTACTTTGTCATTCTTTCTTTTATCCCAGAGATGTCCAGTTTTTTCTTACTTTGTCATTCTTTCTTTTATCCTAGAGATGTCCAGTTTTTTCTTACTTTGTCATTCTTTCTTTTATCCTAGAGATGTCCAGTTTTTTCTTACTTTGTCATTCTTTCTTTTATCCCAGAGATGTCCAGTTTTTTTCTTACTTTGTCATTCTTTCTTTTATCCTAGAGATGTCCAGTTTTTTCTTACTTTGTCATTCTTTTTTTATCCAAGAGTTAAGCTGTCCAGTTTTTCTTACTTTGTCATATTTTTATCCAAGAGGTTAAGCTGTCCAGTTTTTTCTTACTTTGTCATATTTTTATCCAAGAGGTTAAGCTGTCCAGTTTTTTCTTACTTTGTCATATTTTTATCCAAGAGGTTAAGCTGTCCAGTTTTTTCTTACTTTGTCATATTTTTATCCAAGAGGTTAAGCTGTCCAGTTTTTTCTTACTTTGTCATATTTTTATCCAAGAGGTTAAGCTGTCCAGTTTTTTCTTACTTTGTCATATTTTATCAAGAGGTTAGCTGTCCAGTTTTCTTCTTTTGTCATATTTTATCCAAGAGGTTAGCTGTCAGTTTCTACTTTTCATATTTTATCAAGAGTTAAGCTGTCATTTTCTTACTTGTCATATTTTTATCCAAGATACACACCAATCTTTGTGACCACACTACACCAATCTTTGTGGACACACTACACACCAATTTTGTGACCACACTACACACCAATCTTTGTGGACACACTACACACAATCTTGTGGCACACTACACACCAATCTTTGTGGCACACTACACAATTTTGTGGACACACTACACACCAATTTTGTGGCCACACTACACACCAATTTTCTATTAGCATTCTCACTTCATCATCTCCAACAAAAATAAAAAAAACACATATACTTTTCTTCTTCTCATCTTCTACAATTTACTTCTTTATAAATACTCATCAGTATCTGTCATGCTCACATCATCAGTTAATCCGGAATCCATTTTCTCCGTGGTCGATCTTCACTGCCTTGTCGGAATTTCTCCTTCCATAATTGTTTCTTTTTCAACACTTTGTGTCTTTTCACATTTCCAAAGTACTATAATTTTCTCATTCTTATTTGTAGCATCAGATAGTTTTCTGTGATCCTGAGTTTTTATGGATTTTTTTCTCGATCCAGAAGCACTTGAGCTTTCAGCTCTTCGGCTCGGTGCCATGGACATCGTAACCCTTCGGTTCGGTCCCCCAAACACAGTAAATCTGGGGAACCTGTGACTTTTCTGATAAATCTATTTGTTTTCTTCTTCTCTGTCCATGATATACTTAGAACACTTCTGTAACACTTATACTCAAAAAGCATATATGATTTTCAACTCCCTTGTTAAATTGTAAATTACACATTCATACGTTGCCACTGGGAATATGCATGCTTTTAGTATTCTGATCTTTAATTTTTCTATCAATTCCACAATATCCTGTTTTAGTTGTTTAACTTTTTGCAATACCATCTTTGTTAAACCAGATAAACCATTTATTAAAACCATCAGAAAAATTATATTGTTTGTGCTCTTGTTGATATGTGATACAATGATTGAGTAAAGTAATAAAGAAACTGTCATTTAATTTTTGTTTGTTTTATTCATTTGTAAATAAAAGTCAAGTGAATAAGTCAAACAGCTCTCTGCCAGTATTAGCAGGAGCATGTCCTACAAGACTGTCCTCTCCTGTGGGAACTGAGAAGTAACATATGGTCACACCTAGTCGACCTAAACACTAAGCTTTGGGGAAACCTGACAGACCTGAAGCTGGCTGCCCAGGGGTGCACAATAAATTAAAGTATGATCAGAGATGGCTGAAGAAGAAGAAGGATATGATAACAAACAGTTGTAAAGTTGGTTGTGTTGCGTTTGTTACCTGCTGGAGGTCTATCATGTATATCCCCTGCAACCACGACGACTTACTCAAGACGAAAATGTCAACTCACTCCCAACAGATAAGCACAAGTTGTCAGAAGATTTCATTGAGGAAGAAGATCAATGTCAGCTTTAAAAAGACTCTGAAAAGGAAGGATTGACTTTATTGCACCGGGATTCCCCATATGAAACCGCAAATGAAGGCAGAGAGGGGATGCCATCTACGGAGAGTGTTACACAAAGCAGGAACTCCGGGATTCCCATATGAACCGCAAATGTCAGGCAGAGAGGGAAGCCATCTACGGAGAGTGTACACAAAGCAGGAACTCCGGAGCTCCAACAATGATCTCATGAACAAATTTCTGGTGAGGTGGATTGACCAATTCAACGAGATAGTGTTACATCAGCCAAGATCACAATAACTTCATTGTTTCATAAATGCCATCTACGAATTATACACAACAGAACTCTGGATTCACTACTATGAAACACTCGCTAAATGTAAACTAGAAGGGATGCTATCTACTGCTGAGAGTGTTACACAAAGTAGACTCCGTGGATCTCCCCATATGAAACCTGCAAATGTCAGGCACAGAGGGGATGCCATCTACGAGTGCACACACAAGCAGGAACTCTCTTCCATATGAAACCGCAAATGTAGGCAGAGATGGATTCTATCTACAAAGTGCACTACAAAGCAGAACTCAGGATTCCTCTAATGATACGCACATTACTGGCAGAGAGGATGCCATAACGGAAGTGTTACACAAAGCAGGGAACCCTAGGGATTTCCTCAATATGATAATGTCCTGCAAATGCTGGCAGAGGATGCCATCTACAGGAAGTTTAACAAGCAGCAACTCAGGGATTCCCATATGAAACCGCAAATGTTGCAGAGGGTACATTACAGAGATGTATACAACAGAACTCCGTTCCCATAGAACCCAATTTGCTAGAGATATGCCTATCTACTGAGTATACACAAATTGCAGAACTCGGTATTTACCTAGAACGCAAATGTTGGCAGAGTTATGCACATCTACGAAGTTTACACAAAGCAGCAACTCTGGACTCTGCCTATGAAACAGCAAATGTCGAGCAGAGGAGCCATCTACAGAGGTGTTACAAGAGGAACTCGTACTCCAACAACAATCCTAGAGATGCTCATGAACAAATTGCATGTGTGACTCGGTCCGGATTCAATCCCCAACCTTCAGAACGACAGATGAGTGTCTTCAACCATTTCACCATAGTCACATCAACTTCAGTTCTTTGTTTATACTACATACCTCCACTACAAATAAATTGAACTGTACTTATTACTTATACTAAATTAACCTACTACTGATTTAAATTTTGTCTACCAATAAATGACACGAGCCACTGGTTATACCAGCCAATTGACGACTGCTACAAGGCGTTTCTACAATGTTGTTATATCAGCATGAGACACTTAGTGCTCTTTACTGCTTTTCCGGTTAGCCAACTAATAGTTTGCCACATCAGCCCGACGAATATCAATTATTTTGGACTGCTTACTTTCGTCCGCGCAACGTGACCGCTGACTAAATTTCTGCTACCACTACCATTACCGACTACTATATTTCTACTACACTACTACCACTACTACTACCCTACCACTGCTCAACCAATAATACTACTATGTATGTATAGTATATTATATATGCTGCTAATGTACTAGCATTCCATTCTGTTCTATCTCCGTTACTACATCACACAAGTCCATTTGCTACTGCTACCTACTAAAGTTGTACTACTACTTCTTCTACTACTACAACTACTACTACACATATGGTATGTAATTCTAACTCAAACTCGTTATGTTGTTGCCATGTCACATAAATCGAAGCATGATGATCACCTTGTGCCCACTTGCCCGCTTGAGTGGCATGTAGTTGGTTTCTAAACACCTGATACTTCTACTCCCACAGTAAACAATCAATAAGCTACTACTTCTAGGTATCACATATAGTTACTACATTACTGCACTACTACTACACCAGCTAAAACCCACTATTGATATTGCTACATTATCTACTACTACTACTACCCTCACTATAAAATAAAAATGCTACAATTACATTTACTACTATACTACTACCTCAGCTACTATACCTACGTATATTGACACATATAACTCACGTATACCTGGTCAAATCAAAATACATCTTACAACTCTATACTATGCTACTTAGCTATACCATTATATTCTTCCAAATACTGCTACTATTGCTACTTTATCCTATTTACCTCATATTCTACAAATTACCTCTACTGCTACTTTATTAGATTTCACATGCTAGCGGTAGACAACTAGTAAACCCAAATTTTATATGATCTGAGGTGATGGCTGTGATTCAAACGAGCACAACTTAACAGGTGGACATACTATCAGGTTGAAATATGATGTTTTTCTTCTTTTCACACCACACCATTCAGTGTTAGTCAGTGTATTCACAACTGTAAGTTCCTCTGTAGTGCTTAGAGCCAGTGGTGGCGAAGTCATAGACATTAGGCCGCATGGCTATCAAATAATGGAACGTTACTTATTACGTCAACAAAAAAATCATTACTTAGCCTAAAACCATGATGTCCCGAAAATTCATTGCTGTGCTCCCCAATTAAAATATACTATGACTACACTGGTTATAAGGCCAAGCCAAAATTTACATTTGCTCACGTAACAGATGTGTTTATATGAAATTTCACAGTACACTTTGTGTCTTTTACCGCTTTTGTGATTGCCAACGGTGATGATGACCACACAATTTTCATCAGGAAATTATTGGGATGTTTGTCTTGCGTGCGTAGATGACTAGTGGACCGATACGCTAATTTCTTCCGACAGTTGTAATATACTCACAACTACTCCTCTACTGCTCCATCTGCCACTGCTACAACCAAAGCAGTAACTGTACGAGAGAATGTTGCGATGCTAATTGTCTTGAGCAGCATCTCCCATTGTTTCTATCTGCCGTTTACAGCAGCCATCCGAATCGCTTTGCCACCCACCCTGAAATTGATTACTACTTCTCTCACCATGAAAGAGCGTTGGATTCCAAATCTGGCACACCACATTCTCAAACTCTTCAGTGTCTGAGGACCTGTCACATAATTGAAAGCGGGACAGCATTCGATATCAGGCTCTGTCATCACTTCTGCCATTTGAGTCAGTCTTTTTCTAGGCGCTTGTAGTGGTTTTCCATCTAGTACTACTATACTCCAACCACTAAAAATACTACAACCATGATATACCTTTGTTTTGTGGTACATTCACATCTTGCCAGACTCTATTATCTACCTACTACTCTGAGATTCTGTATTGATCACACTATACCGACAGTATAGCGTTGGTCAAATAAAATAAATCTTCAACTACTTTCATTCCTAATTTTAAATGTGGCATATCCCAGGACTGGCATCAGACCAGAATCTTGATTTTGTAAGACCAAAGTTGAGCAGGCTTGTGAATCTTTCATGTTAGTCTGAATCTCCTGTGTTAAATAGCGGACAATATCAGCAAACAAAGTCCTGATGGTATCAGACTTAACTTTGTTTTAGCAGAGTCACTCTGATTGAAGAGTTTTCACATGTAGTATATTGATGTAAATATTTACAATTAATATATTACATGGCTGAAAACGATTATATTCTTTGGTGCAAAACAGACTTCATTGCACCTGATCCATATTTGACTGGCAGTCATTCTCTGCAGTTGACGCCAACTGCTATAATTTTGCTAAAAGACAATTTGCTAGCTTCGCAGACCTCCTAGTAACTCCCTAAAATTAGGTAAGAACGAGTATGTTTTGCTGGATGTGAACTGCCGAAATTTAGGTTAAAGTAAGAAACAGCTGCCAGTTCGTCGATATCATTTTTTACTCTCCTACCAATCCTTCTTGTCATGCAGTGATTAAATCGAGACGGCTGAGTAGCGATCTGGGTGCAGTGGAGGACGGGGATCGACGGGCCTGGGCATTAATGGTCGCATGGCTGTGCAGAGTTCTGTCCGTGAACGAAGGTTAAAGTTTCTTCCGCACTCTGCAAGTCCAGTCTAACGATCAGGTTGGCTACCGTCGCGATTGGAACACGACGTTACCTGCGCCTGGTTAGCCGCGCTCTACACCATCGGCCGATGCTCCTTAATTATAATTATAAACTTAATTATATCACTTTTTTATCATTATACAACTATTACCACTGACTAGCTCCATATTAGTCTCCATCTTCGATGTCCAGGTGGTTGCCTTGACCCTTGTGTCCATGCCTTTCACAGAGCATCAGAGATTTCTTATTTTGTTCTTTGAATGCCTGTTCTCTGCGTCCTGAAAAGGTGATTTTCTGTAACGATTATATATATATTTTTCCATGCTTGGTTAAATGTTCCGCTCACACCAACTTAATCTCTCTACGCTTGTACTGAAGCATGGGTATAGTACCAACAGTCTTCGAAATGTTTCTTCTCACCTATTCGCCTCTGTAACGCTGAAGCATGTAGACATCCAATCTCACATGCTTGTAATCTTTCTTCTTGTGTCTAGTCAGGCCATGTTTGGCACTGATAGCAGAAGTTGGAATAAATATCAGTTTATCAGTTGTCGTTTGACTGCCATGTTAATGCTTGGATGTTTTAATAGTGGTGACAGTTGGTATGTCACTGCATTTGCCTTCTGGCATCTAGTCTCGATTTCTCTGTCCATCTTTCCATCTGCTGTGAATATACTCCGAGATATTTGAATTCTGGAGTCTGTTGTATTTTGACATTATTCACGTGTATATTTAGTTGACCTGTTGACCTACTTATTGTCATGACTTCTGTTTTGGAGGTGTTAATTTTCATGTCATATTTGTCGCATGTGGCTTGCAGGGCATTTATGTGTTGTTGAAGTTTGTGTTCGTTGTTGTAAATTATACTCTGATCATCTGCAAAGAGTAGTTCGTTTATTAAATTGTAGTTGTTATCGAGGTTGTTATCTGTCTTGGTTTCTTGCGTTATCCTGTCTATGTAAATATTGAAAAGTATAGGCGAAAGCACACATCCCTGCCTTACTCCTGATGATAATTCAAATTCATCTGTCAGGCCGTCGCTTGTTCGTACTACGCTTGAGCATTTTTGGTATAACGCTCTAATATTGTCTAATAGTTGGCCCTGAATTCCATATTCACTTAGTATGGCCCATAGTTTGTTTCTGTTTATTCTATCAAAGGCTTTTTCTTGGTCTATGAATGCTAAGTTGAGCTGTTTGTCATATTCTATGGTGTTTTCGCTGAGTTGCCTTAGTGTGAACAGGGCATCAGTGCAACTCTTTCCCTTTCTGAACCCAAATTGAGCGATGTTCAGCTGTGGTTCTATTATAGGTTTGATTCTAGATTCCAAAATTTTAGCATATAATTTCCCAACATGACTTAATAATGATATGCCTCTGTATGTATTGCATTCTCTTTTTTGCCCTTTTTTTCCATATTGGTATTATGATGGCTTTCTGCCAATCTTTGGGGACTTCTCTTTCTGTCCAGGCTGACTTGAAGATTCTATGAATCCATTGTATTCCTGTTTCTCCGCATGCCTTGATTGCTTCATTGGTTATACTGTCTATGCCTGCTGTCTTGTGACGTGGACTCTTCTTCACAACTTCTTCTATTTCTTGGATGAGTATATTTGGTTCTTCTATGCTTGTGTTATTTTTAAATCTATTCGAAGTTGGTGTTGGTGGTTGGTTAAGTAGTTCTTGGAAGTATTCTTTCCATCTGTTCTTCCTTCCGTTTGTATTAAATATCGGTGTACCGTTTTTATCATTAATACTATATTACTACTTGGTCTATAAATGTTGCTAACGAAATGACAATTACCACGACCATAAGGAAATGAATATTACCACTACGCTTACCACTGTGTCTTTGCTAATATTGATAATGCTCGTCCATTACGGATGATGATGACCACACACATTTTCATCCAAGGGAATGTAGTTGCGTTATGTTTGTCTGTGTGTGCGTAGATGACTAGTGAGCCCGATACGGGCTTGAAATGTTCTTGTACAGTGTGGGCAAGGTATACTTGCACTTGTGGGAAGTGTTACTGCCTTTCTGTTTTGACGTTTTTGCTCCATCCGTGCTGTTCTACCTACCTCGCAAGCCGAGGAACCGTGTCGAAGAAGTGTGCGCCAGGCTGATCTGTCTTGAGCAGCATTCTCCCAGTTGTTAACATCTATGCCAAAAGATTTCATCAAGTTCTTGAGTGTATCTTTGAATCGCTTTTATGCCCCCTCCCCTCTGAGCGTTTACCCATGCATCTCACCATAAAAGAGTCGTTTGGGTATTCTGGAATCTGGCATTCGAGCCACATGTCCTGCCCATCTTGTCTGGGACTACATCAAGATTGTGTAGATGCTGGGGAGAGCAGTTCTTTTTAGGACTTCTGTATCTGGGATCATATCCTGCTATTTGATGTTCATTATTTTCCTAAGGCAGACTGTGTTAAAGTGGTTTAGCTTCCTTGCGTGTCTCTGATATACAGTCCAAGTTTCGCATGCGTGAAGGACTGGGAGCACGACAGCTCGATATACCTTCAGTTTTGTGGCTTAGCCAATGCCACATCTGTGCCAGACATTTCTATGTAGTCTGCCAAAGGTGCTGCTAGCTTTAGAGATTCTGGTATTTATTTCATCATCTATGGTGACATTATGGGGCAGTGTGCTTCCAAGATAAGTAAATCTGTCAACTACTTTCAGTTTCCTGCGGCTTGTTGTAATATTTGGTTCGGCATATACTTTTCCAGGAGCTGGTTAATACATGACTTCAGATTTCTCGATATTGATGGTAAGACCAAAGTTGGAGCAGGCTTGTGAGAATCTGTTCATGTTAGTCTGGAGATCTGCCTCGGTGTTGGCAGTGAGGGCGCAGTCATCAGCAAATAAGAGATCTCTGATGGTATCAGACTTTACTTTTGTTTTTGCTTGAAGTCTCCTTGGATTGAAGAGTTTTCATATGTACGATACTTGATGTCGACACCTATGTTACCATCTTTGAATGCATCTGTCAGCATGGCAGAAAACATAATGCTAAACAGAGTTGGTGCAATCACACAGCCTTGTTTGACTCCATTCAGGACGGGAAAAGGCTCTGATAGCTCGCCTTGGTCCTGCACTCTGGCATGTATCCCCTCATGCAGTTTCTGCACAATCTTTATGAATTTTTAAGTACAGACATATTTAGCCATGATCTTCCAGAGACCTTCTCTACTGACTGTATCAAACGCCTTGGTCAAGTCGATGTATGTTTGATGGGTGGATGAAATGGTGACTTGTGCGAAGATTTGGTTTAAAGTGAGAAAGAGTTGCGCAGTTCGTCGATCTCACTCTCTCGCCCAATTCCTTCTGTGTCCAGTGGCAGGACAAAGTCGAGACGGCTGGAGAAGGATCTGGTTGCAGCGGATGACCAGGGCGTTCTACGTGCCTGGCCGTGCTCACTACGCTCCGCAGCGCGTTGCTGGCATACGCCTTCTTGTCCGTTGAACCAGAGTATAGTTTCTTCCGCACAATCTGCCAAGTCCAGTCTTCGCATGCAGGGTTGGCATACCCGGATTCGCCGATTGGTTTAATATCGAATCGGTTACCTGCGCCTGGTTTAGCCGGCCTATCACAGCCGTTGCCGGGTGGCCGCTTATTACTACCACTAATATTAATATTGCTAATTTTACTACCACTATTTATACATACAGTACAACTATTACCACTGATCATACTACCATTATTGCTCCTCAACATCTTCAGAAAGCTTGTCTTGATCAGACCGTTGCCACCAGACCTTTGTGTCCAAAATACTTCAATTTTCACATTCTTATTTGTAGCATCAGCCATATTTCTTTGATTTTAAGTTCTTTCTGAATAGATCTATTTGTTCTCTTCTCTGTCCGTGATATACGCAGGACTTTTCTGTAACGCTTATATATATATATTTTTCCACTGCTTGGTTAAATGTTCACGCTTCACACCCATACTGCTACTCATCATCATCACATAGATTGTCCTGAGCAGAACTTTGCCACCCCAACAGTCCTTCGAAATGTTTCTCTCTCACAGGCGAGATGTTCCACCTCTGCAGCCATCATGCTCAAACCAATAGTTACATCCCAAATCCATCTTCGCCGTTGTTATCATCTTCTCCTCTTTGCAAGGATGCCCGCTTCCATAATAGTCTTCTCGAACCAACGTGACATTTCATATATCCAAAATACTTCAAATATCTCATTCTTTTCTGTAGCATCAGCTAGTTTTCTTTGATTTTGAGTCCATTCTGGATAGATCTATTTGTTCTCTTCTTTGTCCAAGATATACGGAGGACTCTTCTGTAACACTTATATTCAAATATATATATATATATGTTTTCCAAATACTTTGTTAAATGTCCATGCTTCACACCTATACTACTGCTACTACAATAACAAATAATACATACGAAAACGTAACTAATATTATTTCTAATTTCTCTCTATCACGTTTCCTGCCCTCATCACCCTCACACATCCACGTTACTAGCTGCAAATAATTCCGATATTGGTATATGCTATTCACACAAAAATATTCTTAAACCGTTCTAATTAAACTGGGATACTACCCACATTGCCCTGTTCCGGAATATATAATCACGTTCTTTTAATTAAACTTGGATTCTGAAAATAGATATAAACAAAATAAATTGTTTCTAAACAACAAGATTGACATTGTTGTGAAACTTAGATTTGATACGACGACAAGATGGTATATTGACAAATATGTTGCTAGATCACTAGTTTTCTTTCAATAATCTCACACAATAGCAGAAAAACAGGAGGGGCGGCTGGCCTGATGGATTAGAGCGTGGCTCCCATTCTGGAGATCCGTGTTCAATTCATGGTAAGGTCAAGGATTTTTTTCTGTCGTGAGCAGAAAAGAAACATTCGAACCTGAACAGCTTCGCGTTGACTGCACTAGCCATGTAGCCATTAAATCCATCAGTCTCTCATCCCACCAGTCCTACACCGCCCTCAAAAGCGGTACTACAAGCAGTACCGACAGTTTTTTTAAAATAGCACACAATATGTGATGGTTGGAGTCACTGAGGAGGTCTAGGCGGATTGTCTGATTGTACATTTGCAGCACCAAGGCAGACCCCAGGGCACATCTTGCAATAAAGCCCCAGCCTTAGCAGCGGGAGAATGGAAATCTCGCCAACAGGAGAAACACTTCTGAACAAACTATGAGGTACCGGTGAAGACTTCAAACGCACCGCCCTGTTTCTGAAACATATAATAGCCGTCCATCGCAAGCGATGATGACACCAGCCTGAGACGCGTGCTGCTGCACATCTCTGGTGTGGGCGGAGGTGACTGTAGAGTACAATCCTAAAACACACTCCCCTACAACAGGACGGACATAGATGATCGAGGTTAGACATGTGGGTGTTGTGTGTTCTGTTCTTTTTTCCGCTGTTTTGTATGCCACATACCGGAGTAGTCGCGTAGCAAAAGTTGATCGTAGTAGAAGAAGAAGAAGGTCTATAAATGACGCCACAGCGAGTGGGAACTAACTCCTTAATATTTGTTGTTAGAGTTGATGAAATTATGTTGATTTTGGCTTCATTCTTAACTTGCTTCTTCTTCTTTGCGTTCGTTCTTTACAACCAATTTTAATCACTCTTTGTGATATGTTTGATCTTTGCCAAGAACGTGTATACGTTACACATTGGTTTAGTAGGCCCCTAAACGCATAGACTTCTACACGTTTAGGACACATGCATCCGATTTCAGCCAAATTTAACTTGCCAGCTTAATCATGGCAGCCTTAAAGGGAAATAATCAAATCATTGAAAGTGAATTTCCATTTGTGCATCGTCAACAATGCAAAGCAAATATTCCTGATGTACAACACAATAACAATATTAGTAAATAAGTTAAACATATTAAGAACACATTTTCTTGATTGTGAAAACAGAAACCATATTATGTTTTTCTCTTAAATAGAAACAAACTCAATGAATGAAGTATCGTAGAAATTAATATAGTGCACACTGGCTATCGATTGATTTGCTCATGATCATTACACTTCTGTGAATAACCGTGTAATCTATCTATTTCTTAGACAGAAAGATCTCAGTTGCAGTGCACGAACTCCGTAGCGCCCGTGATGGTCCCCGACTTAATGTTTGAAGTTGGTGATAATTTGTGTAGGAATTACACAAAAATCTTGTTTATGAATTTTGCTTGTGCAGTGGCTTCTCAGTCTGCTCTAATCGATTTTCCAATACCAATAGTTCTTTTAAGGGCATAATTTGAACGCATGCCCTACGTATTATCGTCTGTCTCCAACAGTACTAGAACTTGATCTCACCTATATTAATATCAAGGAGAAGAGGGAGATATGTTGGACACACCATGAGAAGAAATGATGAATGGATATCAAAGCAGGCATTAAAGTGGGATGCAAAGGGTTCAAGAAAGAGAGGACAACCTAAGGAGACCCTGAAACGAACTTTGCTGAGACAGGCAAGAAATATAGGTCTCAGTTCCATGGAGGAGATTGAGCGAGTTGCCCAGGATATAGCGTTATGGAGAAATTTTTTGCAGGCCATATGTAACGTATAACGAACGTTACCAGAGAAATTATTATTATTATTTATATTATATTGAGATCAGGGGTCCTCTAGAAAAAATATCAGATCGTTCCACGCGGGAAACGAACCGAGTACCTCTAGACCAGCGTTTCCCAAAGTGGGCGGTACCGCCCCTCCAGTGGGCGCTGAATCCTTCCAGGGGCGGTAGTGGGTTCAGAAGCATTTTGGGGAGTTTTTTTTCGTGATTTCGCGATTGAATAATCATTACAAATTTGAATTCTGCATTTTAATTTCTCTTATGCCCACCTTACACGATCTATTTTTTCATCAATTTTCAATTTTATATATATAATCATTTGAAAATTGACTATGTATGACAGAAATATATATCAATTTTCTATGTCAAAGTGAAAAGAGAGCATGTATATATATGGGTGGAGGGGAGGGAAGGGGAGGGGGACGTTGGCAAACTGTTATAATGGGGAGGGAGGCGTTACAAAGTTTATGTCTTGCAAAGTGGGCGGTGGGCCGAAAAAGTTTGGGAATCTATGCTCTAGACCGAGAGACGAACATTTTACATCCAAGCTACAGAAACACTCTAACCATTGGCTACAAATGTTAGTGTTATCACATTAGCCATTGGTCTGTAACAGAAGAGTAAGTCGTATTTATGGAAAGAATTGCAGACAAATACAAACATTTTGTTTTAAAAACCGAGAAATTAAAACATAATTACTACAGGAAATCAAATTAAAGAAATGAAATATGACATAATAAACAAATTCAAGACTCCAGCTTCTATAATTATATAAGGCTGTCACAACGGTCACAATAAAATCGTAACATTGACGCAGAAATATGTCAACAACGTCTCAATTGGTTTCATCGTTGACGCAGCCATTATAATCACAATATTATTAATAAACAAACAATTCTTTAAAAAAAATATTGTTAACAAGATATCAGTTATTATTTAAACAACTAATTAGTTGTTTTCTGAAGGCTATTCAAACGTATGCTTGCAATACATGACACGATCGTTACAAGTGTATGATGGGTATTCATATTTAACATAAAGGAATAACCACTCACAAATAGCATGTCACGCAAAACGAAAATACAAGCATAAAAAACGAAGATTCTAACAAATTCTTATAAAATAGAACTAATAACTCTAAGATCTAAATCTGTATTAGCTATGAATCATTAGAAGAATTGAATGTTTGGTAATTAACTTTTGTTCATTATTACAAATAACGGAAAATCTCGTTAGTATATTCCTTATTTTCACGTTTAACCACATATTTTCGTTTACAGCGTTCCAATCTTTACGTTCTTTAAAAATGTACTAACTAGATTCCACTGAAAACGTTATTTAAAATTGAAGAAACTAATCAAATATGTTTAGCGTAGGAAATTGTAACTTGTTCTACATTCCAGCGATTATTAGTGTGGTTGGGCAGAGCCAACTATAAATTTATCTAGAGTTGGCTGTGAGTTGGGAGAGTCAGGAACTAATTTTAAGTATGCTTTTGCAAACTAGCTTCAAAGCACGCGTGTCACATTCTAAAAGAAATAGGTCGGCTTGGTAATTGTCTAGAAATGCGCTAAAGCACTTGCAAAATACATAATGGCGGGAGCAAGGAAAAATGTTAAGGCCGGTGTCTTGTGCCCGCGGCCACACACAGTTAAGTCGAGTACCTCTAGTCTTTAAAAACTCACATTCAGACTAGATAACCATGTGGATGTAATTCTACTCTCATCAGCCATTCTCAGATACGTCAACCCGATCAGTGATACTAGCTAAGTATACATAATCGTCATCACTAAAGTAGACCAAGGTATCACCTTTCATCGAAACTCAGCACCTATAAACATTCTCTAGAGTCGTAAACAAGTTTAGTATTTAACAAAGAAAGAAACTTAGCCATTTAAGAAGAAATCAATATATAATATTTTAAGCATTCGTGCGGTTTATATATGTAACCAATCATGTCAAACATTACAGTTTTTGAAAAACATACACACGAAGATTATTGAACCAATCATATTACATGTAACATAAACTAATTCACACAATCATTGTTCAAATTGACAGTTATTATTGTTGGTGTCCTTAGCAACGTTTATTTGTTTGTATGTTTGTTTATTTTATGTTTGTTTTAGTTTTCAATGAGAAAATGGCAGAAGGAAGTAGAGCTCTCCTGTCACATAAGATCAAATATGTGTTTATTTATGTTATTGTAAATAATCTTTTCCTCCTCTTTGCGTTCCCCCGCTGTCAATTCAGGCGGAAGTCATGACGTCTGATAATTCGTTTCTGACTGAGTTTTGCGTGACGACCTCTTACCATTTTACTGGTGTCCCTCGCCATGCGGTGAACTTTCGCCGCCTTAAGAGGTACTTGAAGATTAGACTCTTCGAGTGTGATCGTTACAGGAAACCTGTTGTCCACGAAATACTTACCTAAAGTTCTCGTCCCATCAGTACTTTTACAGCCAGTGTTGATTAGGGAAGTGCGACTTCTCTATCGGATCTCCTGCCTTTGGTGATGTCGTTCCATCGTATGATAAACACTCTTTAATTATCTTTTAATGCCATATATTTGGGCTTGGATCTACGCCAAAGAGCATTTACTACTTTGCTGACTAGGTGAGGTCGTTTCGGTTTATGAACATTCTCAGGCCTTCTAGGGCTAGTCATTGGAACGTTCACTTTTAATCTGCTTCTTGTATTCATTGCTCTTTAACGATCATATTTCGCCGTATATTTATGATTTATGTTCTTCGTCTAAGAGTATGTCTACGGTATGCGAGGTCGTTCCGGATTAGGAACATTCTCAGTCATTGGAGACACGTGGGCTTGTTACACAAACCATCATTTTTCAGCTATTGTAAATGTTAAAACGCAAGCACTTGATGATGTTTGGGGGTTTGGATGTTTAGTAATTTTTATTTATAAAAAATCATTTAAAATCAGTGGTAATAAAAAAATATTAAAGGTCAAATTAAAAAAAATGTTAAATAAAATGACGTATCCGTTATCCAATAATTTCTTTTCACAGTACAGTCACCCTTTCATCTAACATAGTGTTAAGTTCTGAAACGTTACTGCTTATTTTACTGCTTTGTTACTTGGTGTTTCCATGAGATCTACTTAAATGTGTCTTCTTCTCTTTCACAATTTACTTCTTTATAGAAGTGTGGGTGGGGGTATAGTGAGCTTAAGTGTGCTTGTTTTAAGGCACTTCGTAAGCTGATATTCATTTTTGTAAGGCTGTTCTTGATGCCGTTGCTCCATCTTTTGCGTGGTCTTCCTCTTGCTTTGTACACATTATACTTTTTCTGTGTGGCTCTCTGAGGCGATACCAGGGCATTCTTGTCAGGTGTCCAAACAATTTAATCTGTTGTTCTTTTATGAATTGCATGACTGGTTTCACATCTAGTCTTCTTTTGATTTCTTCAGTTCTAATTTTGTCTCTTATTGTCACACTTGCAGCTCTTCTAAGACATTTCATCTCTGTCGTTATGATTTTCCGCTCATTAGCGGCCATGTTTGATACTGGTAACATAGTGTTGGCCAGAAAATCGTTCATAAGAGATTTGCTTTAGTTTTTGGCGGTATCTTGCCTATGTATGTTTTGTTATTTCATTGATTCAATAGCATGACCCTTACTACACTCCATGACAGGTTTCTTTTTTTTTTAAAAACATCTTTATCGTATGCATATGATGCTCTAAATTCAACCAGACTATGCCAGAGATGCCATGACTTGACTAAGTTAGAGACTCCATCACTTGACTAAGTTAGAGATTCCATCACTTGACTAAGTTAGAGACTCCATCACTTGACTAAGTTAGAGACTCCATCACTTGACTAAGAGTTCAAAACTGACTAAGGAGATTCCATCATTTGACTGTTTGAGATCAATCACTTGACTAAGTTAGAGACTCCATCACTTGACTAAGTTAGAGACTCCATCACTTGACTAAGTTAGAGACTCCATCACTTGACTAAGTTAGTTCAAAACTTGACTAAGTTAGAGATTCATCATTTGACTATAGAGACTCCATCATTGACTATAGAGACTCATCATTGACTAGTAGAGACTCATCACTGACTGTAGAGATCCATCACTTGACTAAGAAACTACAGTCCTGATCAGTTTATGAGATATATAGTCAAATATATAATAGAGATTGAAGTGTCTAACTGAGATAGTCAAATATATAATAGAGAATGAAGTGTCTAACAGAGATAGTCAAGTATATACTAGAGAGTGGAGTGTCTAACAGAGATAATCAAGTATATACTAAAGAATGAAGTGTCTAACAGAGATAGTCAAGTATATAATAGAGAATGAAGTGTCTAACAGAGATAATCAAGTATATAATAGAGAATGAAGTGTCTAACAGAGATAGTCAAGTATATAATAGAGAATGAAGTGTCTAACAGAGATAGTCAAGTATATAATAGAGAATGAAGTGTCTAACAGAGATAGTCAAGTATATAATAGAGATGAAGTGTCTAAAGAGATAGTCAAGTATATACTAGAGATTGAAGTGTCTAACAGAGATAGTCAAGTATATAATAGAGATTGAAGTGTCTAACAGAGATAATCAAGTATATAATAGAGATTGAAGTGTCTAACTGATAGTCAAGTATATAATAGAGATTGAAGTGTCTAACAGAGATAGTCAAGTATATACTAGAGAATGAAGTGTCTAACAGAGATAGTCAAGTATATAATATAGATTGAAGTGTCTAACAGAGATAGTCAAGTATATAATAGAGATTGAAGTGTCTAACAGAGATAGTCAAGTATATAATAGAGAATGAAGTGTCTAACAGAGATAGTCAAGTATATAATAGAGATTGAAGTGTCTAACTGATAGTCAAGTATATAATAGAGATTGAAGTGTCTAACAGAGATAGTCAAGTATATACTAGAGAATGAAGTGTCTAACAGAGATAGTCAAGTATATAATAGAGATTGAAGTGTCTAACAGAGATAGTCAAGTATATAATAGAGATTGAAGTGTCTAACAGAGATAGTCAAGTATATAATAGAGAATGAAGTGTCTAACAGAGATAGTCAAGTATATAATAGAGAATGAAGTGTCTAACAGAGATAGTCAAGTATATACTAAAGAATGAAGTGTCTAACACAGATAGTCAAGTATATACTAGAGAATGAAGTGTCTAACAGAGATAGTCAAGTATATAATAGAGATTGAAGTGTCTAACAGAGATAATCAAGTATATAATAGAGAATGAAGTGTAACAGAGATAGTCAAGTATATAATAGAGAATGAAGTGTCTAACAGAGATAGTCAAGTATATAATAGAGAGGGAGTGTCTAATAGAGATAGTCAAGTATATAATAGAGATTGGAGTGTCTAACAGAGATAGTCAAGTATATAATAGAGATTGGAGTGTCTAACAGAGATAGTCAAGTATATAATAGAGATTGAAGTGTCTAACAGAAATAGTCAAGTATATAATAGAGATTGGAGTGTCTAATAGAGATAGTTAAGTGCAGTAAAAAGAGTCAAATTTATAACAGAGATAGTCGAGTGCCTGAAAGATAAAAAGTCAAGTTTATGATACAGATCGTGAAGCTCATGACACAACAAGTTAGCTTTAAAACACAATCAAGTTTCTGAAACACTTTGGTCAAATTTATGATACAGAAAATCATGTTTATTAGACTTGACAGTTGAATGTAAAATACTGAATGTGTAAAACTGTTGATTATATGTGTTTGACAGTCAAGGTTATAAGATAAATCAAGTTTATCATGTAGTCGTTCACGTTTATTTGACAATAAGATTTATCAGACAAGTCAAATTATCAAACATTGAAGTTTATCAGACAGAAAATTGTATCAGACAGTCAAATTTATCAGACAGTCTAGTTCATCAGACACAACAATATTTATCAAATAATCAAGTTTACCACAAACACCACTGATAATAAACAGAATTAAGTTTACCTTACAACAACATTGGTATTACATAGTCACATTTACCTTACAACAACATTGGTATTACATAGTCACATTTACCTTACACAAAATCATCATCAAGTAGCTTGTCTTGAGCAGAATCTTACCACTCTTAACAGTTTTTTGAATTTCTCTCATGTCCTGCTTCTGAAGCTGTCATGCTCAAATTAGTCACATCCTGAATCCATCTTCTTCTTGGTCTTTCTCTTCTCTTTGCCGCCATGCATCTTTCCATCATGGTCTTTTCCAACACATTGATGCATTTATGTTGCCTACAATACCTAGTTTTCAAACTCTTATTTGAGTATCATCCAGTTATCTTTAATTGAGAGTTTTTCTTCATAGATCTTTTGTTTTCTTTCAATCAATAAAATTGTCAAATTTATCTTAATAATAATAATTCTCTTACAGTATATCTTACTAGGCCTGCAAGTAATTTCTCCATACCGCTCTATCCTGGGCACTGCTCAAATCTCCTCCATGAACTGAGACCATCATTTCCTGCCTCTCTCAGCAAATTTATCTTGCACAATGTTAATTAAATAGTAAAGTTTTGTTATAAACAATGATACAAAGACTGTCAAGTTTATCCTACACAACAATGATACAAAGATTGTCAAGTTTACTCTACACAACAATGATACAGACTGTCAAGTTTGTCATGCACAACAATGATACAAAGACTGTCAAGTTTGCCATGCACAACAATGATACAAAGACTGTCAAGTTTACCCTAAACAACAATGATACAAAGACTGTCAAGTTTACTAACAACAATGATACAAAGACTGACAAGTTTCAATAACGAATATAAAATTGTCAAGTTTACATACACAACAAAGATTGTCAAGTTTACTCCTACACAACAATGATACAAGACTGTCAAGTTTAACCTGCACAACAATGATACAAAATGCAAGTTTAACCTCACAACAATGATATACAGACTGACAAGTTTAACCTGCACAACAATGATACAAAGACTGACAAGTTTAACCTGCACAACAATGATACAAAGACTGACAAGTTTAACCTGCACAACAATGATACAAAGACTGTCAAGTTTACTCTACACAACAATGATACAAAGATTGTCAAGTTTGATTGACTGATCGGGCCATCATCATTGCACTTTGGTGAGTAACCATGTGTGGTCCAATCTCTTTTATACACAGGAAGATCTCAGAAGCAGTGCACAAACTGCGTAGCACCTCGAGGTCCAAGATGTAATTTCAAAAATGGTGAAGACATTATGGAGGAATTTTTTTAAAAATATTGTAAAGTTTACCCAACACTACATTGAAACACAGATTGTCAAGTTTACCCTATGTAACAAATGAAAAGCAGATCAAACATCAATAACAAACCAACAGCACAACATTGTGGTTGCACAGATAAATGCATGTTGGCAATATATTAAAATAATTTTCAACTAAATTGTTTCAATGGAAACAAAAGCAAACAACAGCAAACAACAGAAAAAAAAAGCTTTCAAACATTTCAAGATAAAAGAATCTTTCAGAAAGGGATAAACACAAAACAGAAAATAAATAATCTGGACAAATGCAGAAAAGTAGAAACCTGCTGGAAGTAATATTAGAATAAATGGTTATAGACAGAAGGGAGGTAATGCTAAGAGATGAAGTAAATAACAAGAGGTATGTTTGAGAACTGACCATTACCCTGTCAGAACTTG
Source organism: Arion vulgaris (assembly GCA_020796225.1). Lineage (NCBI taxonomy): Eukaryota > Metazoa > Mollusca > Gastropoda > Stylommatophora > Arionidae > Arion > Arion vulgaris. The sequence continues at coordinate 37,528,289 of CM036764.1, forward strand.
GGAATGTTTGAGAGCTGACCATCCTGCTGCAAGAACTTGGGTATGTTTGAGAACTGACCATTACCCTGCCAGAACTTGGATATGTTTAAGAACTGACCATTACCCTGTCACAACTTGGGTATGTTTGAGAACTGACCATTCTGCTGCCAGAACTTGGGTATGTTTGAGATATGACCATTACCCTGCAACAACTTGGGTATGTTTGAGAACTGACCTTACCTGGCCCAGAACTTGTGTATGTTTGAGAACTGACCATTACTCTACCACAACTTGGACTGTCCCTACATTGTCCCAACTTGGACTGACCCTACACTGTCACAACTTGGACTGACACTTTATGTCACAACTTGAACCGACCCTACCCTGTCACAACTTGGACCAACCCTATCCTGTCACAACTTGGATTGATCCTACCCTATCACAACTTGTTCACGAGTGCAGTTTTTTACAGAGACCCCTAGGATTGTTGCTGGAGCTACAGAGTTCGTGCTTTGTGCAATACTCTCGGTAGGTGGCGTGCCATTTCTGCGAGAGGACCGGGCCATATTGGGTAAAAACCAGGTGCAATGAAGTCAATCCTTTGGCTTAAAACCCTTTAACGGGTTTACACTCCCTGCAATCCTCGTAAGAACTTGGGCTACCCTACCCTGTCACAACTTGGGCACTACCTGTCACCTGACTACCTACCCTGTCACAACTTGGGCTACACTACCCTGTTACAACTTGGACTGACCTACCCTGTCACAACTTGGATGACTATCCTGTCCCTTTAACTACCCTGTCACAACTTGACTGACCCTACCCTGTCACAACTTGGCTTACACTACCCTGTCACAACTTGACTGACCTACCTGTCACAACTTGGACTGACCTACCCTGTCACAACTTGGACTGACCATATCCTGTCACAACGGGCTACACTACCCTGTCACAACTGACGACCTACCCTGTCACAACTTGGACTGACCATATCCTGTCACAACTTGGCCCAATACCTGTCACAACTTGAACTGACCTACCCTGTCACAACTTGGACTGACCTACCTGTCACAACGCCACCCCTGTCACAAACTGACCTACCTGTCACTGATGACCTACCTGTCACAACTTCCACTCCCTGTCACTTGAACTGACCTCCCTGTCACCTGACTGACCACCCTGTCCACTTGACTGCCTACCTGTCACAACGACTCATATCCTGTCACAACTGTTAATCATGACGACTATCACAACACACCTACCTCATGAAACTCGATATGTTTGAAGATAGCTAAATCCTACACAAATAGAATTCAAAATAATAAATTATGAACATACTTGAAAACCTATCGATAAAATTAATGAAAATCAATCAAAACAAATAACTATTGACTGTACATGAACAAAATGCAGAGCATATTAATATGTCAGTACATATCAGGGTCAAAAGAACGTATGTCCATACATACAAACATCAAAGTAAGATATAATGTCTGTACATACAAACATCAAATTATGTTATAATGTCTGTACATACAAACATCAAATTATGAGATAATGGTTGTACATACAAACATCAAATTATGATATAATGGTTGTACATACAAACATCAAATTATGATATAATGTCTGTACATACAAACATCAAATTATAATATGTCTGTACATACAAACATCAAATTATAATATAATGTCTGTACATACAAACATCAAATTATGATATAATGTCTGTACATACAAACATCAAATTATATATAATGGCTGTACATACAAACATCAAATTATGTTTATAATGTTGTACATACAAACATCAAATTATGAATAATGGCTGTACATACAAACATCAAATTAGATAGTAATGTCTGTACATACAAACATCAAATTATGATATAATGTCTTACTATACAAACATCAAATATGTTTAAATGTGTAGATACAAACATCAAAGTAAGTATAATATCTGTAATACAAACATCAAATTATGATATAATGTCCATACATACAAACATCAAATTATGATATTATTAGTGTAAATATTGAGAATACATTCATATTTACAAACAATGATTGCACATTGAAGTATTTAATAAGTAAATGTAATAGTAGAGGTCACGCAGTATAGAATCATTTCAGATCAAAGTTTAACTGAATTAGTAACATATATATATACTTCATCCTAAACAGCAAAGTAAATGGTTTGGCCACATAGTAGATTACCAACAGACAGTGTGTCTCAAACTCAAAGAGCAATGTTACTATGATACAATGGATACAACATCAGTCCTGAACTTCATTAAGAAAGAACAAATTAAACGATTTGGCCACATAAGTAGATTACCAACAGATAGTGCGTCTCAAAGAGTAATATTACTCCGATACAGTGGATACAAAGCAAAAGTTGGCCACGCAAATGGTGAACCTCATAGATAACAGAGGTGATGAAAGACACTGTCCATGAGATACAAACAGTTCTAGAAATCTCTTCTTATCTTGACACTGTGACACAAAACAAGAATTAGAGAAAAGAAAGAAAGTAACAGATAGTATTTGTATTGAAGATAGGATCTCAACACACAAGTTATTTCTAACAAAATAATTGCCAGGTTAGAAACATACAGACTAACAGGGGCTGATAAGAACTTCTGCGAATTCCGTTGGTCAATTCAGGCGGTAGTCATGATGCCTGATATTGCGCTTCTCACCAATTTTTGAGTGAGGCCTGGTTTCCCTCACCATAAAGGCGAGCCGTTACCATCTTCAGAGGTAAGATAACAAATTCTATGTAAGGGACATTCTTAAAGTGTCTCTAAAATAGTCCTTTAGCCCTTTCATGCATGAATTTTTTAGATGAATTTTGTCTTGTCCGCCACCTTGACTACATAGTAGAAGTACAAGTTAACTTACGACTCTGCAATAGACACACCATCCACAGCTAGTCCCTAGCAGTACAGTGAATGCGTCAGAGGTCATGAAAAATGCATGTGTAGCTATGAAATGAACGAATAGTAGGTGTCCACCACAGAGAACAATATGCGTGAAAGGGATACAGAGAAAACATGATGGAAAATTCCTTACACAAGATCGCCAAATGTGGTGTTGTAACAACACAAGAGGAACTGAAATATTCAAGAACTATCATGTGTTGAGGTGTAGAGAAAGCGAGCTGAGAGAAAGGTCAGAATGTACAACACCCATATGTCTAACCATGTATGCCCCACCTGTAGTAGGGGACTGTGTTCCATGATTGGACTCTACAGTCACCTCCGCACACACCAGAGAGGTACAGCATAACACGTCTGAGACTGTTATCATCACTTGCAAGGACGGCTTTTATTATTATTATTATTAACCCGCACGCCCAGCATGTTCGTAGCGCGTTGGACGACGGGTGACAAGCTCCCTGTGAGTGCGGTTCAATTCCACAGACTGGCAGAAAAACCACAGGTTCTCCAGATTTACAGTATTTGTGGCACCAAACTAAAGGGTTACAATGTCCATGGCACAGCGAATAACTGAAAGCTCTAGTACTTATGGATTTAAGAAAAAAAATTTCATTATTATTAAGTGACATGCCTGGCTGATAACAATTTATATACAAGTATTACATTTTTGATTTGAAAATGACTTCTATGCAAGTCATACACCTGGTCTATAATTTATATATATATGTCATACACTTGGTCTATTATTAATATTTATATATATATGTGTGTGTGTGTGTGATACATAATATGCTTAATGAAATGTACGCATCGAACACACACTCCTGTTCTCAAACATAATTTGTAACTTATTTATGTATATTAGTTGCCACTTTTAGTACAGCTCAGAACAGACAGCGACACCAGGGAATCTGGAAAAGTGAAAGAAAGAATGAATAGATCAAACGCAATGAATGACGTATGGTTTCTCTACGAAATACAACACAATTGATGGACAGAAGACTTCTTCTTCAGCTGGTCATGCGCTTAGTTTACTGTAGACCACAAACTAGACAGTCAGCTTCAGGTCTGTCAGGTTTCCTCAAAGCTTAGTTTTCAGGTCGACTGGGTGTGGCCACATGGTGTTTTTCAGTTCAACATGGAGAGGATAGTCTTGCAGGACATGCTCTAGTGTCTGTTCCGTCTGCTGACACTGGCAGACAGCTGTTTGACTTATTCCTAGTCTATGTGTTTGTTGATTCTGCAGTGTCCGTAGTCGAAATATAATGACCTGGTCTGTTCTGTTTATGTCTTTGAGAAAGTCTTTTCCATAATCATATCCAGTGGTTGTCTTCCAGTCTACTGCGAATTTTCTCTCTATGACGGTTTTGATCTCTTTAAAATACAGTGGTTGGTAAATTTGCTCTTTTGCACAGCCCTCCTTAGCCAAGACATTGGCACTCTCATTGCCTGCAATGCCACAGTGAGATGGAATCACTGCAGGTGAATTTCTGGCTTTTCTGAAAGCTGAGCAAGTTCTCTTTCTAGGTTCTGTATCCTACTGTGCTGTCAGCGGATTTAGCTTCCAGGGCTTGTATAGCTGACAGTAAGTCTGTAAGAAAATACCATCTTGCCTGCAGGTGCATGCAGCTTATTCATGTGCTGTGCTGTCAGCAGATTTAGCTGCCAGCGCTTGTACAGCTGACAGTGAGTCTATAAGAAAATACCATCTTGACCTGCAGGTGCATGCAGCTTATTCATGAGCGAACACCAAAAGTAACAACTGACAAAATTTTAAACTTCTTCTTCTTTGAACGCTCCATATCGATCACTTGTTAAATCACTCTTTGTGATTTGTATGTGATCTAAGCCTAAGAGCGATTGTGCGTTGTGCCAGTTATGCGCCTACAAGTAGACCAGCACATCTGATTTCTGCAACGCTTTTTATTTACTAGGTAGCTTCCTAGGACCCTACCTCAGTCACCTTGTAGGTCGAAGTGTTACTATTCTTTGCTCCCCTTAAGAGCCCCAGTAACATACGAGCGAAAATATTAAAGAAATTCCATGATAACTTAAAAGGGGGAAGATTGCAGTAAACTTGTAAATAGCAAAACATTGATGTTTTGCTTATTAATCTTACAATATAAGATCACTAGTAATTAAGTCTGTGTTGCAACAAGTGACTGTATCCTATTTGTGTTAAATGTAGTCACCATGCAAACCTTTATAAAGTTGCAGTAGCGTAGTTGTTAGTGAACTTGCTTATTAGGCTAGTGGTCCTGGTTCCAGACCAAGAAAAATGCATTGCTGAGTTACAGACATCTTAAAACTTTACAATATCACAGGATATCAAGTAAAAGAGCGTGACTATCTCGGGAAACCGATCATCAGTTAAACCTGCTACACCTAATGGCAAAAAGCTGAGAAGGAAAAAATAAAGTTCTGCTTCAATTCTATAGTGGGCGAAGAATATTTTTCTGACTGTATCAGCTTTCAGGTCAATCTGCCTCAATTGGGTACCAGGAAAATCACTGTTATGTATAGGTAGTTGGCGTGATGTTGGCCAAATCTCCCATCATGTGTCGACGGTCAATGAAAAATATGGGTCTAACACTGTATTACTCAATATACCTTGAGGTATGAAAAAGGGTCCCTTGACTTTTTTTAAAATGTAAACCTCTATCAAGATAACAATTATATTACATTTCAACTTGTGAAGAGGAATGTGGCAAGATTTCAATTCATACAACCATGAAAGATGAGACCGTTGCAATGTGTGGAATTAAGTGCTAATAATGCGTCTAAATCCAAAAGAGAAGAAAAAATGGATCGGACATGTGGTACACAAGAAGACTAACTCTGTTACAAAAACTGCACTGAGATGGACACCAGAGGGTAAATAAAAATATGAAAGACACAAAACAACCTGTAGGATAATAGTAGAACAGAAATTGAAAAACAGTTAATCACAGCTGGAACACAATACAGAGAACAGCAAAGAACAAAGAAGAATGGTGTGCATTTATTGCTGCCTTAGGCATCAATGGCGTCACAGGCTAGAGAGAGAGAGAGAGAAAAAAATGTCTAAGTGTGTCTCCTTTTTCTCTTCCACCATTGACTTCTTTATAGAAGTGTTGGGGCTGAAACGTAGTGATCTTGACAGTGCTTGTCTAAATGTGCACAGAATATAAATTTATAGTACCCAATGCAACACCAGAGATCACGTTTGGTTGGATACTAGTAATACATGGTTTCAGGTTTATCAAAATAAAACTTTGGCAGTCTTTTAGTTGATGTAAGTTAAGTTTTCATCACACAGGCTGGTCAATTATGGTAGAAAATATTACTAATTCTAGAAACTTTTTCAGCAAAGTGGAAATAAAGAAGGCCATTCTCCAACTACGAAATGGTAAAGCTACAGGCCCAGATGGTATACCTGCAGAGGCCATAAAGCAAATGCTGACATCTCAACAGACATGCTACATGACTTGTTGGGAAAAATTTGGGAGAGGGAGAAATACCAAAAGACTGGAGAGAGGGCTATATAGTCAAACTACCTAAAAAGGGTGATCTGCCAGAATGCTCGAACTATAGAGGAATAATGCTCCTGTCTGTACCAGGCAAAATACTAAGTCGAATCATCCTAGAGAGACTCAAGGAAACTACAGATGCAGTACTAAGGGATGAACAAGCAGGATTTAGGCAAAACAGATCCTGCACAGATCAAATATCGACGTATCATAGTGGAGCAAAGCATCGAGTGGAACTCATCCCTCTACATAAACTTTGTGGACTATGAAAAGGCATTCGATAGCCTAGACAGGGAAACACTCTGGAAACTTCTATGACACTATGGCGTCCCCCAGAAGCTAACCAATTTAATAAATAAAATGTATGAGGAGACTACGGCTAGAGTACTGCATGAAGGAAAACTGACAGAGGCCTTCGAAATAAAGACTGGTGAGCGACAGGGCTGCTTTTTATCGCCTTCCTTTCCTGCTGGCTATTGACTGGATAATGAGATCAACAACTGTCAGGGGAAGAAATGGAATACAATGGACCATGATGAGTCAATTGGAGGATCTGGATTTTGCAGATGATCTAGCACTCTTCTCTCACAACCATCAGCAGATGCAAGAGAAAATAACAAAACTAGAAACAGTCTCACAGCAACTATGCCTGACTATTCATAGGGAGAAAACAAAGATCATGAGATTAAATGCTGGTTCCAGAGACCCAATCTTATTGAGAGGATCACCACTAAAAGAGGTGGACACATTTACATATCTGGGGAGTGTCGTCAACATTCAAGGTGGCACAGATGAAGATGTTAAGGTTAGAATACAAAAGGCAAGATCAGCATTTGCCATTCTGAAGAACATATGGAGTTCAAGAATGATTAGGAATAAAACTAAGATAATGATATTTAACTCAAATGTCAAGTGTGTCCTGTATGGAGCAGAGACATGGAGAACAACTAAAGGGAACACCAAAAAGCTGCAGACATTCATCAATAGATGCCTCCAAGATACTCCATCTGAGATGGTCGACAGGACCACAAACAGAGAACTGTGGGATAGGACAGGACAACGGCAGATGGAACAAGAGATAATGAGCAGAAGGTGGAGATGGATGGGACACACACTGAGGAAACCTCCTGACAGCATCGTGAGACAGGCTCTCCGATGGAACCCCCAGGGCAATAGAAGTAAGGAAGACCCAGAAACACCTGGAGACGGGAGTTAGAGATGGAATGCAAGGAGCGGGAGAGAGTGGCGAGATCTGGAAAGGATGGCCTTGATAGGCGGGCTTGGAAGGCCTTGGTTGGACCTATGCTTCCTAGGGGCGAAGGGTGAAGAAGAAGAAGAAACTTTTTCATCTTTACCTCCATGTGTGTATATATATATATAATAACAAATATAATGAAAACACCTATGAAGTAATGCATATCTCCCTGAATCTAAAATGATAAAAATAACAGAGCACTCACCTATTTAGGTAGCAATTTTGATTAGCAAGAAATGTTAAAAAGAAATTATGATACTGAATTGGCAAAGCAACATCAGCTTTTAAAAGTCTAAATAAAATATGGAACTGCAAGTTATATAGTATTAAAACTAAATTACGAATTTTCAATTCAAATGTTGTATCAATCCTAACATATGCCAGCAGAGTTGAAAAAAGACTAAAGATATAAAAGTGTCTTGAGTAGACTGTCCATGTTTCTGAGCCATATAGTAAAGAACTAATTACACAGGCTCGATATATTTGAATCTTCGTTTGTAATGTTAGTTTTGTGTTGTCCAACGCTCACTTTGATAGTTTGCCTAATGTAGTAGCCGCACTCCCTATACGAGCGTTGATTTCTTCAACAAGAGAAAGGTTGGCAGTGACCATGGACCCAAGATAGCAAAATTTATGAACTGGTGTTAGATGGTTGCCATTTAAAGTGATATTTGTTGTGTTACCTCCTTGACATAAAACAACTGTTTTGGAGACACTTATAGTCAGAGAAAATTGATTGTCGTCTCTCTTTGTGCCTAGCCTGGGCAGCTGATATGGAGAATGTGCCTTGCCCATTTTGCACAAACTCCCTCTCTACCCTACTGTTTCATCCAAAGTCTATACGTTTTGAATCAAACAGAGTTTGCTATATATATATATATACAATTTCACCATGCGATTGTTTTTAGGATTCACTCTTCTGATAAATAACTTGTTATATGTTACGTGCAAGGAGATTAACTGTAGAGATTGTTTTTAGGATTCATTCTTCTGATAAATGACTTGTTATAGGTTACGAGCAAGGAGATTAACTGTAGAGGTTGTTTTAGATTCACTCTTCTGATAAATAACTTGTTATATCATTGTGCAGAGATTAACTGTAGAGGTTGTTTTTAGGATTCACTCTTCTGATAAATGACTTGTTATAGGTTACGAGCAAGGAGATTAACTGTAGAGGTTGTTTTTAGGATTCACTCTTCTGATAAATGACTTGTTATAGGTTACGAGCAAGGAGATTAACTGTAGAGGTTGTTTTCAGGATTCACTCTTCTGATAAATGACTTGTTATAGGTTACGTGCAAGGAGATTAACTGTAGAGGTTATTTTTAGGATTCACTCTTCTGATAAATAACTTGTTATAGGTTGCGTGCAAGGAGATTAACTGTAGAGGTTGTTTTTAGGATTCACTCTTCTGATAAATGACTTGTTATAGGTTGCGTGCAAGGAGATTAACTGTAGAGGTTGTTTTAGGATTCACTCTTCTGATAAATGACTTGTTATAGGTTGCGTGCAAGGAGATTAACTGTAGAGGTTGTTTTTAGGATTCACTCTTCTGATAAATGACTTGTTATAGGTTACGAGCAAGGAGATTAACTGTAGAGGTTGTTTTAGATTCACTCTTCTGATAAATGACTTGTTATAGGTTACGTGCAAGGAGATTAACTGTAGAGGTTATTTTTAGGATTCACTCTTCTGATAAATGACTTGTTATAGGTTGCGTGCAAGGAGATTAACTGTAGAGGTTGTTTTAGGATTCACTCTTCTGATAAATGACTTGTTATAGGTTACGTGCAAGGAGATTAACTGTAGAGATTGTTTTTAGGATTCACTCTTCTGATAAATGACTTGTTATAGGTTAGGTGCAAGAGATTAACTGTAGAGGTTGTTTTTAGGATTCACTCTTCTGATAAATGACTTGTTATAGGTTACGAGCAAGGAGATTAACTGTAGAGGTTGTTTTTAGGATTCACTCTTCTGATAAATGACTTGTTATAGGTTGCGTGCAAGGAGATTAACTGTAGAGGTTGTTTTTAGGATTCACTCTTCTGATAAATGACTTGTTATAGGTTACGTGCAAGGAGATTAACTGTAGAGGTTGTTTTTAGGATTCACTCTTCTGATAAATGACTTGTTATAGGTTGCGTGCAAGGAGATTAACTGTAGAGGTTGTTTTAGATTCACTCTTCTGATAAATGACTTGTTATAGGTTGCGTGCAAGGAGATTAACTGTAGAGGTTGTTTTAGGATCTACTCTTCTGATAAATGACTTGTTATAGGTTACGTGAGGAGATTAACTGTAGAGATTGTTTTAGGATTCACTCTTCTGATAAATGACTTGTTATAGGTTGCGTGCAAGGAGATTAACTGTAGAGGTTGTTTTTAGGATTCACTCTTCTGATAAATGACTTGTTATAGGTTACGTGCAAGGAGATTAACTGTAGAGATTGTTTTTAGGATTCACTCTTCTGATAAATGACTTGTTATAGAGTTACGTAGAGATTAACTGTAGAGATTGTTTTAGGATTCACTCTTCTGATAAATAACTTGTTATAGGTTGCGTGCAAGGAGATTAACTGTAGAGATTGTTTTATGCTCAAACTGGAACATGTAAGAAAATTCTTCTTCGAAGAACGCTCTATATCAACCACTTGTGAAATCACTTTGTGATTTGTATGTGATCTTAGCCTAAGAGCGATTGTACGTTGTGACAGTTATGCGCCTACACGTAGGCCAGACCATCCAATTTCTGCAATGCTTTTTACTTACTAGGATAGCTTCCCTAGACCCCTACTTCAGTCACCTTTTACGACATGCCTTGTACATCGCAGTCTTACTATTCTTTGCTCCTCTAGCGAGCCCCGGCAACCCACAGTTGGTAATAAATATGATAATTTACCTTCCTTACCTGAGCATTTGTCTAGCCTAGTAGCTTGCTGGTTTCATTGATCTCTTCTTCGATGTGACTCTCAGGGAAATGATCCAGATGATCAACTAGAGGTCGTGTCCTAATCTCCAGTTCAAACTTGTTGAATTCTCTCACATACGTGAAGAAGAAGAACAGAAAAGTTAAAGCAGTCACCCACTCTCCAACTGTACTGACTATATGTGCTGAGTAACCCTGTGAATAAAAGGTCAATAGGTCAGGAACAAGCAGTCATGTACTTACATACTTCATTTCACCTGTGTGTTGCCGGACTTAGAAGGGGAGCAAAGAATAGTAACAATACGACCTACAAATCATGTTGTAAGAGGCGACTGAGGTAGAGGCCTTGGAAAGCCACCCTAGTAAATAAAAAGCCTCGCAGAAATCGGATGTGCTGGCCTACTTGTAGGCGATAACTGTGCACAACGCAATTACTCTTAGACTCAGATCACATGCAAATCACAAAGAGTGGTTTAACAAATGGTCGATATGGAGCGTTCGAAAAATACTTTGTATTCAAGTCTGTGGTAATGCTAGATATATCGATCATCAAAGTCCATTGTCTTTTTCAAAATGAAGCTGCAGACCATCTTGAGACAGCAATCCTGGGCTCATGTCATCCTTGATGTAACTGATAGGATAGTGCACAGTATGAAGTTGTAGACCATCGTAAGACAGCAATCCTGGGCTCATGTCATCCTTGATGTAACTGATAGGACAGTGCACAGTATGAAGTTGTAGACCATCGTAAGACAGCAATCCTGGGCTCATGTCATCCTTGATGTAACTGATAGGATAGTGCACAGTATGAAGTTGTAGACCATCGTGAGACAGCAATCCTGGGCTCATGTCATCCTTGATGTAACTGATAGGATAGTGCACAGTATGAAGTTGTAGACCATCGTAAGACAGCAATCCTGGGCTCATGTCATCCTTGATGTAACTGAGTAGATAGTGACAGCTATGAAGTTGTAGAATCGTGAGACAGCAATTGGGCTCATGTCCTCCTTGATGTAACTGATAGGATAGTGACAGTCAGAAGTTGTAGACCATCGTAAGACAGCAATCCTGGGCTCATGTCATCCTTGATGTAACTGATAGGATAGTGACAGTATGAAGTTGTAGACCATCGTAAGACAGCAATCCTGGGCTCATGTCCTCCTTGATGTAACTGATAGGACAGTGCACAGTATGAAGTTGTAGACCATCGTAAGACAGCAATCCTGGGCTCATGTCATCCTTGATGTAACTGATAGGATAGTGACAGTATGAAGTTGTAGACCATCGTGAGACAGCAATCCTGGGCTCATGTCCTCCTTGATGTAACTGATAGGATAGTGACAGTATGAAGTTGTAGACCATCGTAAGACAGCAATCCTGGGCTCATGTCATCCTTGATGTAACTGATAGGATAGTGACAGTATGAAGTTGTAGACCATCGTAAGACAGCAATCCTGGGCTCATGTCCTCCTTGATGTAACTGATATGATAGTGCACAGTATCATACATAAATTGGGACCAAGAACTATCTCTAACCAAGAACTGCTTACGTAGTGTCAGCAAGAGAATATTCTTCTTCTTCATACGCTCCATATCAATCACTTGTTAACCACTCAGTGTGATTTTTATGTGATCTGAGCCTAGGAGCGATTGTACGTTGTGCCAGTTATGCGTCTACAAGTAGGGCCAGCACATCCGATTTCTCCTATGCTTTTATTTACTAGGTAGCTTCCTGGTCCTACATCAGTCGCCTCTTACGACATGCATTGTAGGTCGCAGTGGTACTATTCTTTGCTTTCCTTGCGGGCCCGGCACCACACGGGCAAGCAAGAGAATATGAGCACCATCATATAAAAAAGATACTGGAAATGGATTGGACATGTGATACGCACAAAGACTAACTCTGTCATGAAAACTGCACTGACATGGACACCATAGGGTAATAAAATATGTAGAAGATCTAATTAAAACAAAAATTGAAAGAAATGAATCACTGCTGGAATATAATACAGAAGACAGCCTAGAACAGAGAAGAATGGTGTGCCCTTTGTTGCTGCCTTAAGTGCCAGGGGTGTCATAGGCTAGAGAGTGAGAGAATTATAAATGACAAGAAACAGTACTATCAATAACAAGACACTGCACTATCAATGACACAGACATGGTACTATCAACGACACAGACACGGTACTATGAGTGACACAGGCATGAAACTGTGAATGACATAGACATGGTACTAAGAATGACACAGACATGGTACTATGATTGACACAGACATGGTACTATGAATGACAAGCAACAGTACTATCAATGACACAGACATAGTACTATGAGTGACACAGACATGATACTATCAATAACAAGACACTGCACTATCAACGACATAGACAATATCTTGATTTGTTTGTAAGTGACTTAACTGGATCATCCGGAGACCAATTAAACCTGCTGTGAGTGTGTTCTGTGGAGTTCCACTTATAGATGGACAGGCCGGCAGCAATGATAGCTGGGACACATGTTAAAGAAAATATCTTATTTGTAAAGAAAACAAACTTCAAACTACATTATTCTGACTCATAGGCGCTCAGTCAGTTTCAGCAGCTGGCAACAGTTTCTATGACTTTGTAGTTGTTGATATAATATATGTCCTGCGGAAGGTCCCTGTGGTGTAGAGATTAGGTGCTTGCCTCTAGTTCCAAAGATACTCAGTTCCCTCAGTCACGGAACCATCAGAATATTTTCCCAGAGATCCTTGATCTCAATGTAGGTGAGATCGAGTTCCTAGTCCTATCGGAGACGAACGATAAAAGGTAGGCATTGTGTTCAAGTTGAGTGCGCAAAAGAAACCTTCGCAGTTAAAAATTGAGAAGAGCAGGCTGCCCAGGTAAAATTTATGTGAAAAAAAAAATTCACACAAACATATTTTCACCATCTACTAAATGAAATCGGGGGGTCCTTGTCGGTGCTACGGAGCTCTGCACTGCCACTGAAATCATCCTGTGTTAAGAAATTAGAGCATACCTGGTTACTCACCACATACCTGGTTACTCACCACATACCTGGTTACTCACCACATACCTGGTTACTCACCACATACCTGGTTACTCACCACATACCTGGTTACTCACCACATACCTGGTTACTCACCAAAGTGCAATTACGATGGTCCAATCAATTAATTAATCACATAGTATTCATTTTATCAAGTGAGAGATATTACTTGCTCTGTACTTTTCACAACTCTTGTAGTTATGTCATCATCTGTTTTCATATCAAAATCAAATGTGTGGTTGCAGATCTTTCATTACAAAGGAGATAGAGGAGTCTACTAGAAATTAATTATAATAGCAACGTGGTTGTCTCGAGTGGTTGTCTCGAGTGGGAGACAATGGAAGCTCACAGGATGAATTTTTTCCTTTAACCATAACTACTGCTATAGGTACAAGGCCCTATAATCAGAACTACGAAGCTACCCTAGTAAATAAAAAGCATCACAGAAAAGGATGTTCTGGCCTACTTGTAGGAGCATAACTGGCACAACGTACAATCGTTCTTAGGTTCAGATCATTTACAAATCAAACAGAGTGGTTAACAAGTGGTCGATATAGAGCGTTCGAAGAGAATCAGAGCTACCACTGCTGTAGGTACAATGCTCTTTCAATAGAAGTATTACTGATGTAGGTAAACTGTCCTTGGGTCATTTAACCAGAACTATTATTGATGTCAATCAATCAAGTGCCATGCCTGTCGGCATAGGCGATCATGTCTCTCCACAACTCACTTTGTTTGTGCATGTAATCAGTTCTGATGTCGATCTTTTGTCGAACCATGATGTCAAGCCATCCAACTTCTCTCTCTGTCTTCCAGGATCTCTCCTTCCCTGAATTTTACAGGTTGTCACCAAATGTTCTAAACCTTCTCTTCGCATTATATACCTAAAGAACCATGATTGTCTGATTCTTATTCTTTTGATAAGGTTTCTTTGTGTGCAGGCCTGATTTAAAACCTTTGTTTTCTTCGCTGTCCATTGAATTTTCAGCATTCTTCTGTAAAACCACATCTCTGTAGATTCCAATGATCTTATTGATTATTTGTTCACTGTCCATGATTCACTGCCATACATAAGTATTGATTCAATGTAGCATTGTAGTATTCGTTTTTGCAATGCCATTGGTAGTGAGTTCACGCGTAGTGTGTTCTTCATTTTCATAAAAGCTGCTTTCGCTTGAGCTATTCTACTCTTAATCTCATTATTGATGTATATATATATACAAATCCATTTAACCAGATCTACTGTTGACAAACATTATATAAAATGACATAATTGGAAACATATTACATTGACATTTCTATTCTATCTATATCTCTTCATGTCCCGACCGACACACAAGGCTTCCACTGTCTGCCTTCTACCAACCGTCTCCCATGTCAGGCCACACTTCCTCAACTCTCTCTCCACTGTTCTTCTCCATCATGAAACCAGTTGCCTGATTGACCTGGCTCCCTTCACCTGTTGTAACAATGGTATCTCTTGCTTCTGTTTCTGTAACATGATGTTTTTTTAAAGGAATCGGTTGTTAGCCCATTGCCCAACCCCAACCTGCCATCATTTCAACTTCTGACCATTCTATCCGCTTCATCAGCAACTTTCTGACATGTGTCCCTATTTGGAGCAAAGCTCCTGTCAGCACAGCTGTCCGGACCATGGAGGTAAGCAAGCTCCCTGCCACTACAAGGTAATGACCTCGTGGAGAGTACATTTACATTTATACAAGTCAAATTTTGTTACTATTTTCAAGGATACTGATAAAGAGAAAAATTAATGCTATTATGGTAATGATGAAGCGTATTCTGCATATCCGACGGCCATTGTAGTTTGGGCACATGTGGTAAGAAAGTGCTGTCTGCAGAAAGCAGTAGAGAACACCACCAATGAAGGTCAGGCCAGCTCCAACAATATGAACTGCTTCTACTACTGTTCCTTCCTGTAGGAAGAGAAGTTAAGTTATGTGCCAGAATATACAGCCCAGGTTGGTCTGTTTTTTAACATATTATTTTAATCAACAAGTATTTTGTTGTTTTATTTAACCATGAACTAAAATATAAGTCAGTTGTTGTTATGTTTTGTGGGGTGTTGTTGGGAAACAATAAAATATCTTCATCTTGCATTGACTTGCAAAGAAATTAGTTGTCTTCAAGTCTAGTAGAGAAACAAGAAAATCTTTCCACCTTGTTTAATCGGTACCCCAAGTCTGACCCTTACTGTCAATCATGCAAGTTCTAGATCTCCACCCTGACAAAATATGATTCTCTGTTGGTGTCTCTGCCATGTTTGTAATTTTCATGTGATATGATTGTCAGCCCTATACTGCAACCCTCAACCTGGAGAACCAGGGTATCTTCTTTAGTCTGATCCATAAATGTGCAGACCTATCCATCGTGTTTGAAGCTCTTACCGGTATAGATCTGGAGGTGGTTTGTTAGGAAAGCTGTTGGACCTCTGCACGGTAAAGAGGACCAAAAGTTATATGGTACTATTAAGAGTAAAATCTGGCTAAAGAATGTCAATCATGGACAACAAATGGGACCAGGGTTGGCAGCATAGATATGATTTTATAGAAGTCCAAAGGTAAAGGATTGACTTCATTGCACTGAGTTCCCCATATGGCTCCATCCCTATCGGCAGAGATGGCATGCCATCTGCCAAGAGCATTGGACAAAGCAGGAACTACATAGCTCTGGCAACAATCCTAGGGATCTCATAAAAACAATTTCACATGTGTCTCGGTTCAGATTCGAACCCACAATCTTCAGTACAACAGGCAAACGACTTAACCACTTCACCATTGAGACGCCCATTATAGAAGTGCTTGAGAATAATAAAGCAGGAGAAATGTTTTATATATATTTAATAAATATAACCTCAGAATTTATAGTGAGGATGCAGTCATCAGCAAACAATAGGTTTGACAAAGTTGATTATTTCACATTGGTGAACGATTTTAACCTTCTAAGATTGAGTAGATTATTGTGTCTATTGTCTATTCCCAGGTGGAAGATGTAGTTGACTGTCCACTCTTGCCATTAAGCGTAGGGATGGGAGCTTTAATTTGCGTTTTAGGGCTAGATGAGTTGCCCTTGTTGCGTTGTATCCGTGTTTATGTAGTGTGGTCTTGATATTGTCTATCCATCTTTTTCTTGGTCTTCCCTTAGCTCTAGTACCCGATCTCTTTTTATTGTATGCTGTTATTGGTGGTTGGTTGTAACCCCATCTTTCCCCCATGTTTATCGCATTCCTGAAAGACATCCATGAGCATGGCAGCAAACATCGCACCTGCACGGAGTGTTGAGGTCACTACACAACCCTATTTGACACTGTTGGTGACATGGAAGGCCTCAGGCAGTTTCTCATCATCAAGTACATGCGCCATTATGCCCCTGTGAAATTGTTGGACGATCTTAATGAATTTGACTGAACAGTCCAATTTTTACAAGATCTTCCACAGACCATCTCCTCTGTTGACCGTGTTGAAAGCCTTCGTCTGATTGACAAAGATCATATATAGATTGCATTGCTACTCTTGATATTTCTCCTGTATTTGGTGAGCCTCAAGTATGTCTGATGTTCAGTGGCCCATACGGAAGACACATTGAGTCTCGGGGAGAATATCTGTTCAAGATGGACGATTAAGTGATTGAGAAAGACTTGGTCAAGATAATATAACAAAGATGATATTAACCAAATATATATATATATATTACGATATTTGCATAAAATATTCAGAAAATAGCTATGGTAAGACCAAATAAAACCAGAGTTAAACTTGGTATTTACAAGCTATTTTAAAATCTCAATATGTTATAAAAATTTGAATAGTTATAGATAATTATAATTGCATTTATAAATACTATTATTTGCATACTTAAAAATATTTTCTGTATTTGTGTCAAGAGGTTTTTCTATAATAAAAAAGTTAGATTATTTAGAGTAACATCAGATATTATTCTTAATTTGATAAATATTTATATATCTTGTAATCAATTTTCATTTAAGAAGCAGGGCAGCTTTTAAGAAAACATTACAAACAGTCAAGACAATAAGTCTATTTACACAACAAATGTTAACACTCCAAACCTGAAAATTTGCAACCATTGAAGTTCCAAAAGCTGATATGAGCCCTAGAATCAGAGCGCACTTGTTCAACCGGCACAGCCTCCTGTCAATATGCAGGGTTGTATGGGCTATTGCATGTACAGCCTTGTACCGAATATAAACAGTCCAAAAGCTGCGAAAAAAAACAACATAACTAAGTTTCTTTATTCTATATTTTTGTTAATTTCCAGAGCTGATTCTACTTCCATACTAGATCATTAGTCAGGGTGTTGGAGAAACTGTGTTTTATAGCAGCAGTTTGTTAGATAACGATGCAGAGATTCAAATCATTCAATAATGTGCTGTCTCCGCATAGAAAGTTAGCTGTAATGACTCTATAACAAGTTCTGTCCCTTGACCTGATAGTACGCTATGCCAGACATTACCTGATAGTACGCTATGCCAGACAACTATGTTTCCAGTTTCTGATGTTTCCCTACCAATTGTGTTTGTCTTCCCCTTGTTCTCCTGCCTTTTACTTTTTCTTCCAAGATGGTCATCAACAGAGTGTCCTTCCTTCCTTCCGTTCGCTTGAAATATTGTCTATATATTCAAAGTTGTCTCTTGTATAAACTTCACTATCTTTTGTAGCTCACACAGAACTCCGTGTAGTTTTCTGTCGAGTGTTGTTTCGTTAGGCCAGTGAGTTTGCCTCAGTATATCATATTCAGGGCAGTCTTGAAGTATGTGCTCTGCAGTCTGATGTGCCTGTCCATGTGTACACATGGTTGAATTGCCAATCTTGAATTTTGTATACATGTGGCTGCAGAGTCGATTGTGTCCTGTTCTAAGGCGCAGAATGAGAACTTGTTCCAATCAGCTCATATTATAGTAATTGTTTTGTGTTGGTATTTGTGGCTTCCTGATGAATTTAATCTTCAAAGAGAGTGTCATACATCTTAATGTGGCTAAAATATATAATTTCTATCTCCACGAGCAGTTCCCATTTCATTCCTAGTTTTGTAGTATTTATTTATTTATTACTTTTCTACTATTTGCGCGTCACATGTCCTATTCTTCAGTATATCCACATTTCACAAGCATCAATTCATCTCTCCATCTGTTCCTTGTCCATGTTTCTTCTCCATCCATACAACAATGATGAAACTAGGTTTTGATTGTTTGATAGGACCATCATCATTGCACTTCTGTGAGTAACCATGTGTGCTCTAATCTCTCCCTTACACAGGAAGATCTCAGCTGGCAGTGCCGAACTACGTAGCAAAGGCGAAGGGTCCCCAAAAATACTCAAGATACATGTTGTTTGGGTTCTGATATCAGTGAAGAATAACATAACTCTTTACTGGTCAACACCTCCCATGAATTATGCAGAGCAATGACAGAAGTTCACTTTTTTTTATATAGGTACAAAGATTTACATCACATCTACATTATGATTCAAGAAATTTGGATTCAAACATTGAGGGAGTTTTATTGGACGCCACACAAGTCACCTAACCACTACGCCAGAGACCCCTTCCTGTATTAGTGGCTTTGTCACTGATTTAATCATCCTTTTCTTCTGATATGTAATTCATAAATCTGGTTGCTCTCATGCAGTACCTTCCTTGGCTAGTTAGTCTGTTATCTGATGTTCTGGTATTTCACAGTTAGAGGCCATCCACTGCAAGACAATCTTGTGTTGGCTGCTCTCATGCAGCACCTTCCTTGGCTAGTTGGTCTGTTATCTGATGTTCTGGTATTTCACAGTTAGAGGCCATCCACTGCAAGACAACTTTGTGTTGGCTGCTCTCATGCAGCACCTTCCTTGGCTAGTTGGTCTGTTATCTGATTTCCTGGTATTCCACAGCTAGATGGCATCCACTGCAAGACAATCTTGTGTTGGCTGCTCTCATGCAGCACCTTCCTTGGCTAGTTGGCCTGTTATCTGATTTCCTGGTATTCCACAGTTAGATGGCATCCACTGCACAACAATCTTGTGTTGGCTGCTCTCATGCAGCACCCTCCTTGGCTAGTTAGTCTGCTATCTGATTTCCTGGTATTCCACAGTAAGCACTAACTGGTGAACTTGTGCTAGTTCCACAGTTCAGACAGTAGGGCTGTAGACCTGACAATTTTCTGGACTGAGGGGCTTGGAGTGCTGATCTTGCATGTGTCAAAAAACACCACAGGTTGTGGATTATTCTTCTTCTTTGAATGCTCCATATCGACCACTTGTTAACCACTCTTTGTGATTTCTATGCGATCCAAGCCTAAGAGCGACTGTACGTTGGTCCAGTTATGCGCCTACAAGTAGGCCAGCACATCCAATTTCTGTGAGGCTTTTTATTTACTAGGATAACTTCCCTAGGCACCTATCTCAGTTGCCTCTTACGATATGCCTTGTAGGTTGCAGTGTTACTATTTTTTTCCCTTTGCGATCCCGGCAACATGCAGGTGACAGGTTTTAGATGAAACTCGATGTTCAACAGTTTCTCAGTTATCATTTTGATTACATGCAGGTGTATTCTCTACCTCTAGGCGAATCTCCCATCTCCAGGTATATCTCCTGGTGTATCCCATCTTCAGGTAAATACCATATCTTGATGTGTAATTCCAATCTCCAGACATGTCTCTTATCTTCTGGTGTATCCTGTCTTCAGGTATTCCCTCCTCTGAGTGTATCTCAATCTTCAGAATGTCTATCTATCTCTGGATATCCCCATTCAAATGTATTAATTCTGCCTTCTCATGACTGTATCTCCCATCTTGTGTATCTCACATCTTCAGATGTATCTCCCATCTTCAGGTGTATCTCCCATCTTCAGGTGTATCTCACATCTTCAGATATACTATCTCTAGGACTATCCCCCATTTACAAATATATCTCTAATTCTTGGCAACTTCTCATTAACTATATTTTACTTCTCCATAATTATTTCTGCATCTCAAATGATATCAGTTACAGCTAAATGTGAAAAGTACTCCTAATTTTAAAGGTGTACTTACCTAAAAAAGCCACCAAGTTGAGAAACTGTCCAAAGATACTGCTCTCTGGAAGTTGAGAACCTGTGTCACTAGAAGACCACAGCAAATTATTGAGAAAAAAATATAGTGTTGTGAAATGCAGACAAATTTATATTTATTTTGATAAAGGAATATCATTTAGACATAAACAGGGACTATAGGCACAATAAAATAACCTGACATGGGAGCGTCAGTGAGATGGTACTGGCTAAAACCCTACTACATCTAACTCTGGTTACCCTGGAAACAGAGAAGTGCTGTAATCTGGTAGCGCAGGTAGGGATAGAAGGGAAAGCTACTCATGAGAGGTGGTAATAGTGTAGAGCAGTATGTCTAGAAATCAATAACTGGCACAATTACTATCCAACAGTGACCCAAGAGAATGCTGTTATGGGCTAAGTAGACAAACCAGAATCACTTGTCACTAATTTTCATTAAGGGACAACCTAGCCAACTTCAGTTATCTCTCTCTCTCTTGCTCTCTCTCTCTCGCAATCACCTAAAAGACCGATGTACCAGATCTCTCCATAAATTCATTCATGTGGAAATCTGATTCATGCAACCTTAGCATGGGTGGGTTTCATCACATCTTCAGCGCCATTTGGAGCTCTGGTGCTTATCCTTGGCGATGTGTCCAGATTCAGCCAGCGTTTACTGGGTTTGCTCTCCGTTAGCCTTTGGCTGTTCCCAGCCGTCCTGCAAGACAGCAGGTTGACTTCTACACATTTAGGACATGTGCATCCGATTTCAGCCAAACCTCCTTAGTCGCCTCTTATGACATGCATGGCAGGTAACAGTGGTTCTATTCTTTACACCCCAAATTTGGGCCCGTAACCACACGGTGCTCCAAGTTATCTAAGAACCCTCTTAGTATCCCTTTTCAACAAATATCTCCAGAAACGACATATCATCATATTAACTCAAAACTGTTTTTAAAGTTAATGAACTATATTTTTATCAGTTATCACTTATATGAGGACTATCATCATAGCACTCCAGACATGTCCATAGGTGCTCTGATCTCCATCTCAACAAATCCAACAGTGTTCAGGTGATCAACAACCCAACATGCCAGTTCAATGTTGATTGATCAATCTTGTTACATATTTGCTAGGTTATTCTTTTCTAGCTGTACCAATATCGATACCCATCTCTCTCAATCTGGTCAGTGACTGGGATTCACAACCATGAAACATCTGTTCAGAAATACTATGTCATTTTGTTTCATCACAGCTCCACTGATATCATAGCCATACTTTTATTTTTATATTTTTGTCAGGTGCATCAAGTGTGATTTTGTCATATCGTGTCAGAAGGTATTCTATGTTTAACCATTAAAGAATATATTCTATGAAATGAAAATCGAGGCCAATCCTTTACAGGCTATCAACAACAGTAAAGGAGTCATCGATTTTCTAAACACCACTTATACATTCATTAGTTTGACATTGCTTTCTAAACGTTGAGGTCTATTTTTATCATTTGTCAGGATCCAAGGGAACTAATTTACTTCCAAATTTGCCGGCCGCGGAGTTTGAACTAGCTACGCTTGGGTTGCGATAGAGCTCACTACCGCTTAAGCTACAGATGCTCACTGTATATATTCTATATTTACTTTAAATACTTGCCTTATGTATGGAAATGCTGCATGAACATCACCCCTGACTACTGCAATGATGTATGATACCACAAATGTTGCTACAGCCAACAGCACCATGGCAATGGGTAGAAGCCCCAGACAGGACATGATGACTGTTGAAACTCTGCTGATAGATGAATCTATAATTAGAGAATGCACGAAGACTTAAATATTCCACCTACATGAAGATATTTTTATATTTCTCTTATACCGTTATATATTCTTCTTCTTTGAATGCTCCATATCGATCACTAGTCAACCACTCTTTGTGATTTCTTTGTAATCCTAGCCTAAGAGCGATTGCATGTTGTGCCAGTTATGCACCTACAAGTTGGTCAGCACATCCGATTTCTGCTACGCTTTTTATTTACTAGGGTAGCTTTGCTAGGTCCCTACCTCAGTCCCCTCTTACGACATGCCTTGTAGGTCACAGTGTTGCTATTCTTCGCTCCGCTTGCGGGCCTATCCCCACACTGCTCTATCCATGGAAACTCGTTCAATCTCTTCTATGGAATTTCGTTTGATATTTCTCGCATCACTCAGTAAAGATCATTCCAGAGCTTTCCTAGGATGTCCTTTCTTTCTTTAACTAACACTAGAAAGCATGCTTTCTGATTGTTTAAGCATTTCTTCTCAGATTATGACCTTGAATAACTTGAGCGTGAAAAAAGTCATGAGGTGCTTTTAATGTAGTAGTAATGAAAATCGTGGCATTTCCTTTACAGAAATGTCATCATCAACCACAGTAAACGAGTTGTTGATTTTCTAGACTCCACTTATACATTCAGTAGTTTGCTGTTGCTTTCTGTTACCAATGCCAAACATGGACAATGAATAAGAAACATACACAGAAAATAGCAACATGCGAAATGAGATGTCTCCACAAAGTGACCAACAACACAAGAATCGACAGAGTAACGAATACCAACATCAGAGAAAGGGTTGGAACAAGACTGTGCTTGAATTATATAGTGAAACAGAGAATGAAGTGGTTTGGCCACTTAGTAAGAATGCGAACAGACCAAACTGCCTATGAAGCTTTCCACAACAGAATGTCAGGAAGGAAGGCGAGAGGAAGACTGAGGAAAAGGTGGGTAGATAACGTAGTTGAATTCTGTCAGGGGACAAAGAAAACCATCACACAAGTCACCAGAGAAGCGCAAGACAAATACATAAAACCACGACACTGGGTTAACAACCCGGTATCAGTGTGCTGACAAAAGAAGAAGCTGTTGCTTTCTGAACAAGCACTAGTTTGGGGAAATCAAAAGAAATACAGTTCCAATACTAAGCTAAAAATTAACTAATATCATGTCAAGTCAGTTCTTATGTATATAAAACAAAATTTATGATAGCCTTTTCAGAACTTATTGTATGAAGTCATTTCCCTTTTAAGAGGAAGACCATGGAAAAGATGGTTAGATGGCGTGGTAGCATCCTGTGAAAGAGCAAAGATAACAATCACACAAGCCACCAGAACAGCGCAAGACAAAAACAGAAAACCACGACACTGGGCAACAACCCGGTAGCAGTGTGACGACAAATGAAGAAGAAGAAGAAGTGTGCAGGGGGTAGGAGGGCTAATTTCTTTCCTCACATGTGAAACATGGAGTGTGGTATTAAACTCACAACACTCTTGTGTCAAGAGTCGACCGCTTATGCATTACGCTAATCCGTCCCACACCAATCCAGAAGCACAACAACAATGCCATTGTAATGATTGTATTGGAAAAAAGAAAAAATACAGCACAGGCTTTCATAAATGTTTATTTGCTCAGAATAGAAAGGATGAAATGCGTATTTACTCATACTGTTTCTATGATGTATAAAGTGAAACTGCTTTTTTTTAAGTAAATTTTAGTTTAACCATTCATTGAACTCTAAAAGAATGGATGAGGATGGCCTTTGTTGTTGTGTGTCAACGTTCGATCCGATGTCCACCGATTCAACAAGGAGGACAATTTAATGAGAAAATAATTATACATTACATGCTCACATTATTAGAAAAGCAACGATGTCAACTGTGAGCGCTGGACTGCACTGCTCGGTTCCAGAGAGTTATACTTACAATGGAATTGTCATTGATAATTATAATAATTATATAACTAAATTTTAAACTGAATTAATTGATACATTTAATAGAAAAACAACATTTCCACTTCAAATTTGAAACGTGCATCGTACATATAAGGAAATCACTCAAAGCGCTCGATTTATATTGTATATGCTTCCATGCTGCTGATATATTCTTATTTAGTTAATTAATTTAAGTAAAATGTGACAACAGAAATGAAACAGTAAATACTAGATGGTTGTACGTGCTTTGTTTTCGAACTTGTGACTCTTTTACTTTACCCTTTGACCTTGTACTTGCACGAATATTCTGAAGTTAGTTCGCATTGTAAAATATAAAATTTAGTTGTGTGGGGTGTTTGATGAAGAAATGTACACAAGATCAAGAAGTGACAATGGGATTGAAATTAATATTTTTTAACAAACAAAGCTTTCCAGAATTGCATTGATTCACAATGTGGTTTCCACCGCATGCGAGCAGTATCCGACAGTCAAACTAGACTTATTCGGAAATTGGAGATGTCTAATCTCGCAAATATTTGTATACTCTTCCTCTAATCCGTCGCTCCCCAAACTTTTTCAGCCCACCACGCACTTTGCACGATATAAACTTTGTAACTCCCCCGCCCCATTATAACAGTTTTCCGCCCCCTCCTCCTCCTCCCATATATATATATACATGCTCTATTTTAACTTTGACATTGAAAATTGATATATATTTCTGTCATATATAGTACATTTTTTAATGATTGTATACATGAAATGGACAATTTATGAAAAAATGGATCGTGTAAGATGGGCATAAGATGAATTAAAATGTAGAATTCAAATTTGAGTGATCATTCAGTCGCAAAATCAGGAAAAAAACCTCTCCACAAATGCTTCTGAACCCACTATCGCCCCCACCCCTGGAAGATTTCAGTGCC
This sequence comes from Arion vulgaris, assembly GCA_020796225.1. Classification (NCBI taxonomy): domain Eukaryota; kingdom Metazoa; phylum Mollusca; class Gastropoda; order Stylommatophora; family Arionidae; genus Arion; species Arion vulgaris. Next base: position 37,553,652 of record CM036764.1, read on the forward strand.
CACTGGGGTGGTGGGGGGCGTACCGCCCACTTTGGGAACCCATGCCCTAATCCAACTACTTCCCTCTCAATTTAATTCTTATGCAAATGGTTCACTCTTTCAACAAAAAACTTTACATGTGTCTTTCCGTATCATACAAGGCTAAAATTTCATGTCTCCGCCGCAGTCTCCTCTTCCACCATCCGAACCTCTCCTTGTCAGTTGTACCCCTCTCCATCTTCCACTCCTTGCAGATGAAGCATCTATGCTATCCTTATCAAAGTTCTTAACTTCACCCCTCTCCGCCCCACCTCAAACACTTCTTTCCATTTTTTGAGACGCTAAGTCTTTCATTGTGCTTTTCACATTCGGCACTACCTCTTCCGTAACCCACTCCCTACTTGTCCGCCTGTTGACGAACTCTTCTTTGGATCTCCATCGTGAACATAATTTTACCTCTCTATCTTTCTTTCAGCTTCTTCCTCTTCGACACTTGTGCCATGACGACAACAACGACTGTCGGCACTATGCTCTCGAGATAATTGACTTCTTCCAGCGCCGTCTTTATCCCGAGGAGGTTCTCACCAACGCACTCCACCCTGTATTCCCCGTCGCACCACTCTTTCCCCTTCTTCCGGTTCCCCTCTGACCGCACCAAATTAGTACTGACCTTTCACCTACACGAGCTGCAACTTTTTCGGGAAGACGCGGCTTCTGCCCATTCAGGCCGCGAATTCAGTAATCGTATGTCATTCGGTTCTGTACTTTTCCGTTCTTTTGAGATATCTACAACTCAAATTAACCAAGTAGAGCATGTGTCTTCTTGGGGTTATACCGGTCTTCCCCACACGTCAGTATCATTTAAATCAGACATGAATGTAGTTATCTTCCTTCTTTTTCTTCACCTTTCGTCCCTAGGGAAGCATAGGTCCGCAACCAAGGCCTTCCAAGCTCGCCTATCCAAGGTCATCCTTTCCAGATCTCTCCACTCTCTCCACATCAGAGTCGCTTCATGAGTTCCTCCTTCTGGGGCCCTTCTTCTTCCTCGGGTGGCGAGCTATGAATTTCCCTTTTTGTGGTTTCTGTAGCTATCTAGTGTTTTTTACGGGGTGGGGTAGCTAGTCCAACCTCCAACCTCCTTAAACGCCTCTTACGACATGCTTTTTCAGGTAACAGTGGTTCTATTCTTTACACCGCAATTTGGGCCACGGCAACCCATCGGACGAGTTATCTTCCTCTTCTCACTTATCTTAACCCCTCCCAATGCACATCCCCGGTGCCTTATTGCAATCCACGGCTTACACTATTCCTACCACCAACCTTACGTAAAATCACAAGAAGCAAGTTTGGATTGTCTCACTGACAGGCCAAAGGTCACCAGACCAATTATTCTTTGTCATCCTACATGTGATCCACACAGTGTCTTTATTTCCTCTACTATACCTACATTTTGTATCCACGCTAGAGTATATAGGATGCATGTCGTATAATTCGTTGACTTTATGCTCCTTCATTAACTTTAGATCTATATTTCAGTTTATTTAGCATTTCTTGTTTGTATATGTTTTCTTGATAAAGATATATTGCCGAAACGTCGATTGTTGTCATTCTACATATTTAATTATCCACCAGGAAATTCACAATATCAACCCACTCGCTTTCTACAGTAGTTATACCCGCACGCCTATCGTGAGCGCTCATTTGTCTTTTCACCTGCGTATCCAGACATTATCATCATCAGGTGCCGTGCCGGCTGGCGCAGGCGATCATGTATCTCCACAAATCTCTTTCTTTGGTGTTTGCTATCATCTGAGATGTTGACGCTCTACCGTGCCATGAAGTCAGACTATCCAAAATTGTATCTCTCTGTCTTCCTCTGTCTGGCCTAACCTTGTGCCCAGGCACACAAATAAAACGAATTTGTGTTCGCCTAGACCACTTCAGAGACTAAAACCATTGTTTTCTAGCACTGACCATCCCAATTCTTCTGAGATTCTGGAATCTATAACAGTATATGCTGAAGACAGGCTAACATCTGGAATATTAGTCAGTGTTATAAACACTGTCCGTGTGTTGCCAGGGCTCGTAATGGGAGGAAAGAATAGTAATACTGCGACCTACACGTCATGTCGTAAAAGGTGACTCAGGTAGGGGCCTAGAGAAGCTACAAACCAATCAAATTTTTAGTTTACTATATAGTTCATAGTTCAATATCTAATGTGCTTGCCTACTTGTAGGCGCATAACTGGAACAATGTACAATCGCTCTCAGGTTTGGATAACATACAAATTACAAAGAGTGGTTAACAAGTGGTCGATATGGAGCGCTTGGATAAAAGGAAGAAGAATTGTTATAAATATGAGGAAAACATCAAACGATCTTCAGAGAAAAATGTTATTTAATAATATAATATAGGAAAGGAAAAGTCAATGTTGTAAGAAAATGGCAAGTATTATATCGATGTGGTGACGGTCTACAACGTTTGTCCTGCGCTTGGCTCTACATCCAGCAAAGTTAAGGTCGGCTAGTCTCTCTTCCGAAAAACGATGATTAGCATGCTGATGACCCTTAGAACACGCAACCCAACCTCACCTTCTAGCGGTGCAGACCGGGAAACTGTGACAGCGATACACAAGGCCAACAGAGGATAAACTTCCCCCAGGGTCAGTTTTGTGTGTGTGTGTGTGTGTGTGTGTGTGTGTGTGCTCACGACCTAGGAAGACAAGCACGAATCAAATACTTGCAGAAACCAGATGTGTTTCCTTACGGGCGTGTAGGCGTTGAAACGGCACAATGAATTATCCATCTAAGGAGCAAATCACACAATAATCACAAATAGAGGCGTAACAAGTTATGTTATGCGATCGACGTGATGGCACATTGGGCATTCCCATTCGTGCTCTGTCTTCCCCCGCTAAGCCATCCCAAAGTCCATTTGTTCACCGTACCCATGAGAAGTTGATTACTATATCTTCTCTCTCTACCACGAAGACGACACTGTTTGGCATGTCCAAACTTAACGCCTAATTCTCAACTCGTTCCAGCGTCTGAGCAAGCGCCCATGTCACATAATTGAGAGCGTACCTCATTGATGATGTCGACTCCGTCCATATTTCTGCCCGCTTGAGTCAGGGCATTGTTTGCAAGAAAGTCAGCAAGTCCAGGCGTGTACAGCCAAGTCATTTACTTGAGATGTGATCTCCGAATTATGTCCACCCATTCCACACGCGTACTTCCAGATTCAATAAGAATATTCATCGAATCTGATATGATAATCGTTTGGGTTTCCTGTTACTCAGTCACATATGACAGAGCCCTTGAGGCAGCGGTTGTCTCCATAGTCTCGATGTCGTTATCTCGAAAGCGTCGCAGTCCTCACGAAGTCCTCAAGTGATTGATAAAGAGCGTAAAAAGAAATATAAGACGCCAGGACTACTGCTTTCACTCTAATCAATGATCTTAATAGTAACTAACTATTTCTAGAATCTTAATTTGTTTACATATATATGAGGTGCGGCAGAAGGAAACATATACAACAATTGCTAAAGAAAACTAGCTGTTTTTCTTCTTATTTGTCTTCAGCTTTCAACTCACAATGAAGCACATGTCTTCAACAAATTTCTTCCAGCTCTTCCTGTGTCATACCATTCCTTCCAAGTCTTTGCATGTTTTACCTATCCTTTCAATTGCAGCATCCAGCTCTCTTCTCCGGGTATGTCTAGACCTTCCCCTACTTCTCTTTCCCCGCGGGTTCCAAAACAGTGCCTGTCTTGCAATGCTTATGGTCGATCTTCTCGATGTGTGTCCTATCTTCAAGGTTTCTAGTTGTGAGATGATTAACTTCTAGTTGTGAGATGATTAGCTTCTAGTTGTGAGATGATTAACTTCTAGTTGTGAGATGATTAACTTCTAGTTGCGAGATGATTAGCTTCTAGTTGTGAGATGATTAACTTCTAGTTGTGAGATGATTAACTTCTAGTTGTTGACTAGGATGATTAGCTTCTAGTTGTGAGATGATTTACGTCTAGGTTTCTAGCTGTCAGATGATTAACTTCTAGGTTTCTAGTTGTGAGATGATTAACTTCTAGTTGTGAGATCATTAGCTTCTAGTTGTGAGATGATTAACTTCTAGTTGTGAGATGATTATCTTCTAGGTGTGAGATCATTAGCTTCTAGTTGTGAGATCATTAGCTTCTAGTTGTGTGATGATTAACTTCTAGTTGTGAGATCATTAGCTTCTAGTTGTGAGATCATTAGCTTCTAGTTGTGAGATGATTAACTTCTAGTTGTGAGATGATTATCTTCTAGGTGTGAGATCATTAGCTTCTAGTTGTGAGATCATTAGCTTCTAGTTGTGAGATGATTAACTTCTAGGTGTGAGATGATTAACTTCTAGTTGTGAGATGATTAACTTTTAGGTTTCTAGTTGTGAGAAGATTAGCTTCTAGTTGTGAGATGTTTATCTTCTAGTTGTGAGATGATTATCTTCTAGGTGTGAGATGATTAGCTTCTATGTGTGAGATGGTTAACTTTTAGGTTTCTAGTTGTGAGATGATTATCTTCTAGTTGTGAGATCATTAGCTTCTAGTTGTGAGATGATTATCTTCTAGGTGTGAGATCATTAGCTTCTAGTTGTGAGATCATTAGCTTCTAGTTGTGAGATGATTAACTTCTAGGTGTGAGATGATTAACTTCTAGTTGTGAGATGATTAACTTTAGTTTCTAGTGTGAGATGATTATCTTCTAGTTGTGAGATGATTATTTCTAGTTGTGAGATGATTAACTTCTAGTGTGAGATGATTAGCTTCTAGTTGTGAGATGATTAACTTCTAGTTGTGAGATGATTAACTTCTAGTTGTGAGATGATTAACTTCTAGTTGTGAGATGATTAGCTTCTAGGTGTAGATGATTAACTTCTGTTTGGATGATTAGCTTCTGTGTATAATGATTAACTTTTAGATTTCTAGTTGTGAGATGATTAACTTTTAGATTTCTAGTTGTGAGATGATTAGCTTCTATGTGTGAGATGTTTAACTTTTAGGTTTCTAGTTGTGAGATGATTAGCTTCTAGTTGTGAGATGATTAGGTTCTAGTTGTGAGATGATTATCTTCTAGGTGTGAGATGATTAGCTTCTAGTTGTGAGATGATTAGCTTCTAGGTTTCTAGTTGTGAGATGATTAACTTCAAGTTTTCTAGTATTAAGATGATTAGCGTTTAGGGTTTTAGTAGTGAGAAATTAAGCTATTAGAATAAACTTCCAGGAATCTAGTTGTGAGATTATTAGCTTCCAGGTGTTAGATGATTAGCTTCCAGGTGTGAAATGACAACTTTTAGTTGTGAGGTGATTAGCTTCTAGTTGTGAGATGATTAGCTTCTAGTTGTGAGATGATTAACTTCTACGTTTCTAGTTGTGAGATGATTAACTTCTAGTTGTGAGATGATTAGCTTCTAGTTGTGAGATGATTAGCTTCTAGTTGTGAGATGATTAGCTTCTAGGTGTGAGATAATTAATTACTTGTTGTGAGATGATTAACTTTTAGGCTTCTAGTTGTGATGTTCTTCTTCTTCTCTTCTCTCGTTCATTCTTCACGGCCAATTTTATCATTCTTTTTATGATATATAATTGGTCCTTTGATAAGAACGGAGTGATCTACGACGGGTCGATTGTGCACCCATGGTGACTAGGCTCGCCCATCCGGTTTCAGCCAGCTTTTGATTTACTAGGGTGAACTTTCCTAGGGTACGATCCTTTCTGCCGACTATGTCGGCCCGGATCTGCGCCTTTTCTGTCAGCTTTGCCGTATATTTGGGCTTTGTGATCTACGCCAAGACAGTGAGTTACGCTGTTGTGCCCTTTCTGACTGTCAGGTCGTTCCGGATTAAGAACATTTCTGGGGTCTTATAAGCTTGTCCTCGGACGGCGTCTTACACGTATAAAACACCGTGTAAAGTATCGGCCTTCGACAATGTTCGGATCCGGATAGCCTGTCAGATCCATTGACATTGTCGACCTTACTTTACCGTTCACTTTTGAGTTTGATCCGGAGTAGGAACATTCTCATCCTTTTCTAGACGCGTATCGGTACTTGACAATTTGCAGTTAGCCTCGGAAAGGGGCTGGGGCCAAGAACAAATAATGTAGAGGGTCGTTTCAATCGGCGCTAGCAACGCAACTGAAGATTTTGCGCTCGCCGCCATCACCCGCACCCAGTTCTTCCGGGGATGTTAGTTGTGACTGCAATAGTATCTTGCCCGGCTGCCCCAAGGATGGCAGTTCCGTTAGGCATCCAACACCTCAGTTCTTCTGGGGATGTTAATTGTTATCGCAGCTGTACATTGCACGGTTTTCCCAGGGAGAGTAGTTTCGTTATGCACTAAAACGCAACTTTATGTTTTGCGCTCGGCAAACCTTGCCCAGTACATGTATCTGCACCAGGCCACCGATGCGGAGTCAGCTGCAATCTTCCGTCGTACCGGAACGAGGGTAGACTTTTATTCGTTACGCATCTGACTTATTTATTCTTGCCCCATGAGCTGGCAATGTTTGCCCCTCCTCAGGGCTTCGAGTTTCGCCCTATGTGGGCACACGTTTCGTCACTGGATGCACCTCTCATCCTTTCATGTTTACTAGTCTACCCATCGGCAGAGAAATTGTTAATTTGTAGCGGGACTTTAACTTACACGTCGAGCTTATGTATGGAGTCTTCTGCTCCGGAGATGGCAATTTGTGTTCGGCCCTTACTCCGGGGCAGTGGGGCTTATGTCAGAGACGTTTCGCTGCTGTTTCTTTTTGTTCTGGAACGTCAGCAATATTTTGTTGGACGTTGGCCAGGAGATTTGTGCATTTTGTTCGTATGGACCTGCATTTTTTTTTTCGTACTTGCACTTCTACCACTACCAGTAGTTCTCCCCGATCCCTGGCCCCATTAGCCAGAACCGGAACCAAAGTCTGTTTCCAGGGTCACCACGTGGAGGTAGGGGCAGGGTCTTGGTTAGCGACCATGAGCCTTTGAACATTAGTTGTGATATGATTAGCTTCTAGTTGTGTGATGGCTAACTTCAAGTTGCGAGATAATTAACTTCTATATTTTTAGTGAGAGATGATTAACGTCTAGTTGTGAGAAGATTAACTTTTAGGCTTCTAGTTGTGATATTATTAGCTTCTAGTTGTGAGATGATTAATGTCTAGGTTTCTAGTTGTGGCATGATTAACTTCTAGATTTATAGCTTTGAGATGATTAACTTCTAGTTTCTTAGTTGCTATATGAATAGCGTCTATTTGGGATATGATTAACTTATAATTGTCAGATGATTAACAGTTGTGAGATGATTAGCTTCTATGTTTCTAGTTCTTAGATGATTAGCTTCTAGGTGTGATATTATTAACTTCCAGGTGTGAGATGATTAGCTTCTAGTTGTGATATGATTAGCTTCTAGTTGTGATATGATTAGCTTCTAGTTGTGATATGATTAACTTCTAGTTGTGAAATGATTAACTTCTAGTTGTGAGATGATTAACTTCTAGTTGTGATATGATTAACTTCTAGTTGTGAGATGATTAACTTCTAGTTGTGAAATGATTAACTTCTAGTTGTGAGATGATTAACTTCTAGGTGTGAGATGATTAGCTTCTAGTTGTGAGATGATTAACTTCTAGTTGTGAGATGATTAACTTCAGTTGTGAGATGATTAACTTCTAGTTGTGAGATGATTAACTTCTAGTTGTGAGATGATTAACTTCTAGTTGTGAGATGATTAACTTCTAGTTGTGATATGATTAGCTTCTAGTTGTGAGATTATTAGCTTCTAGTTGTGATATGATTAGCTTCTAGTTGTGAGATGATTAACTTCTAGTTGTGAGATGATGAACTTCTAGTTGTGAGATGATTAACGTCCAAGTTTCTAGCTGTGAGATCATTAACTTCAAGGTTTCTAGCTCTGAGATGATTAGATTCTAGTTGTGAGATGATTGGCTTTTAGGTGTGAGATGATTAACTTCTAGGTTTGAGACGTTTAACTTCTAGGTCTCTAGTTGTTAGATGATTAACTTTTAGGTCTCTAGTTGTGAGATGATTAACTTCTAGGTGTGACTGATTAACTTCAGGTATGAGATGATTAACTTCTAGGTTTCTTGTTGTGAGATTATTAATTTCTAGTTGTAAGATGATTAGCTTCTAATTGTGATATGGTTAGCTTCTAGTTATAAGGTGATCATCGTCTAGGTCTCTAGTTAAGAGATGATTAAATTCTAGGTGTGAGATGATTAACTTGTAGGTGTGAGATGATTAGCTTCTAGTTGTGAGATGATTAACTTCTAGGTGTGAGATGATTAGCTTCCAGGTGTGAGATGATTAACTTCTAGGTGTGAGATGATTAGCTTCCAGGTGTGATATGATTAACTTCTAGGTGTGAGATGATTAGCTTCTAGTTGTGATATGATTAACTTCTAGGTGTGAGATGATTAGCTTCCAGGTGTGATATGATTAACTTCTAGGTGTGAGATGATTAACTTCTAGGTGTGAGATGATTAACTTCTAGGTGTGATATGATTAACTTCTAGGTGTGAGATGATTAACTTCTAGGTGTGAGATGATTAACTTCTAGGTGTGATATGATTAACTTCTAGGTGTGAGATGATTAGCTTCTAGGTGTGAGATGATTAACTTCTAGGTGTGAGATGATTAGCTTCCAGGTGTGATATGATTAACTTCTAGGTGTGAGATGATTAGCTTCTAGGTGTGAGATGATTAACTTCTAGGTGTGAGATGATTAGCTTCTAGGTGTGATATTATTAACTTCCAGGTGTGAGATGATTAGCTTCTAGGTGTGAAATGGTCAGCTTCTAGGTGTAAGATGATTAACTTCTAGTTGTGATATGTTTAGCTTCTAGTTTTCTAGGTGTGAGGTGATTAGTTTCTATGTTTCTAGTTGTGATATGATTAACTTCTAGTTGTGAGATGATTAGCTTCTATGTTTCTAGTTCTTAGATGATTAGCTTCTAGGTGTGATATTATTAACTTCCAGGTGTGAGATGATTAGCTTCTAGTTGTGATATGATTAGCTTCTAGTTGTGATATGATTAGCTTCTAGTTGTGATATGATTAACTTCTAGTTGTGAAATGATTAACTTCTAGTTGTGAGATGATTAACTTCTAGTTGTGATATGATTAACTTCTAGTTGTGAGATGATTAACTTCTAGTTTGTGAAATGATTAACTTCTAGTTGTGAGATGATTAACTTCTAGTGTAGAATGATTAGCTTCTAGTTGTGAGATGATTAACTTCTAGGTGTGACATGATTAACTTCTAGTTGTGAGATGAGTAACTTCTAGTTGTGAGATGATTAACCCAGTTGTGAGATGATTAACCTGAATTGTGAGATGATTAACTTCTAGTTGTGATATGATTAGCTTCTAGTTGTGAGATTATTAGCTTCTTGTTGTGATATGATTAGCTTCTAGTTGTGAGATGATTAACTTCTAGTTGTGAGATGATTAACTTCTAGTTGTGATATGATTAGCTTCTAGTTGTGAGATTATTAGCTTCTAGTTGTGATATGATTAGCTTCTAGTTGTGAGATGATTAACTTCTAGTTGTGAGATGATGAACTTCTAGTTGTGAGATGATTAACGTCCAAGTTTCTAGCTGTGAGATCATTAACTTCAAGGTTTCTAGCTCTGAGATGATTAGATTCTAGTTGTGAGATGATTGGCTTTTAGGTGTGAGATGATTAACTTCTAGGTTTGAGACGTTTAACTTCTAGGTCTCTAGTTGTTAGAGGATTAACTTTTAGGTCTCTAGTTGTGAGATGATTAACTTCTAGGTGTGAGCTGATTAACTTCTAGGTATGAGATGATTAACTTCTAGGTTTCTTGTTGTGAGATTATTAATTTCTAGTTGTAAGATGATTAGCTTCTAATTGTGATATGGTTAGCTTCTAGTTATAAGGTGATCATCGTCTAGGTCTCTAGTTAAGAGATGATTAAATTCTAGGTGTGAGATGATTAACTTGTAGGTGTGAGATGATTAGCTTCTAGTTGTGATATGATTAACTTCTAGGTGTGAGATGATTAGCTTCCAGGTGTGAGATGATTAACTTCTAGGTGTGAGATGATTAGCTTCCAGGTGTGATATGATTAACTTCTAGGTGTGAGATGATTAGCTTCTAGGTGTGAGATGATTCACTTCTAGGTGTGAGATGATTAGCTTCTAGGTGTGATATTATTAACTTCCAGGTGTGAGATGATTAACTTCTAGTTGTGAGATTATTAGCTTCTTGTTGTGATATGATTAGCTTCTAGTTGTGAGATGATTAACTTCTAGTTGTGAGATGATTAACTTCTAGTTGTGATATGATTAGCTTCTAGTTGTGAGATTATTAGCTTCTAGTTGTGATATGATTAGCTTCTAGTTGTGAGATGATTAACTTCTAGTTGTGAGATGATGAACTTCTAGTTGTGAGATGATTAACGTCCAAGTTTCTAGCTGTGAGATCATTAACTTCAAGGTTTCTAGCTCTGAGATGATTAGATTCTAGTTGTGAGATGATTGGCTTTTAGGTGTGAGATGATTAACTTCTAGGTTTGAGACGTTTAACTTCTAGGTCTCTAGTTGTTAGATGATTAACTTTTAGGTCTCTAGTTGTGAGATGATTAACTTCTAGGTGTGAGCTGATTAACTTCTAGGTATGAGATGATTAACTTCTAGGTTTCTTGTTGTGAGATTATTAATTTCTAGTTGTAAGATGATTAGCTTCTAATTGTGATATGGTTAGCTTCTAGTTATAAGGTGATCATCGTCTGAGTCTCTAGTTAAGAGATGATTAAATTCTAGTGTGAGATGATTAACTTGTAGGTGTGAGATGATTAGCTTCTAGTTGTGATATGATTAACTTCTAGGTGTGAGATGATTAGCTTCCAGGTGTGAGATGATTAACTTCTAGGTGTGAGATGATTAGCTTCCAGGTGTGAGATGATTAACTTCTAGGTGTGAGATGATTAGCTTCCAGGTGTGAGATGATTAACTTCTAGGTGTGAGATGATTAGCTTCTAGGTGTGAGATGATTAACTTCTAGGTGTGAGATGATTAGCTTCTAGGTGTGAATATTAACTTCCAGGTGTGAGATGATTAGCTTCTAGTTGTGATATGATTAACTTCCAGGTGTGAGATGATTAGCTTCTAGTTGTGATATGATTAGCTTCTAGGTGTGTGATGATTAGCTTCTAGTTTTGAGATGACTAACTTCTAGGTGTGAGATGATTAACTTCTAGTTTTGAGATGATTAGCTTCTAGTTGTGATATGATTAGATTCTAGGTGTGTGATGATTAGCTTCTAGTTTTGAGATGACTAACTTCTAGGTGTGAGATGATTAACTTCTAGTTTTGAGATGATTAGCTTCTAGTTGTGATATGATTAACTTGTATTTGTCAGATGATTAACTTCTAGTTCTGAGATGATAAGTTTCTGGATTCATATTGTGAGATGATTAACTTCAGTTGTGAGATGATTAACTTCTAGTTGTGAGATGATTAACTTCAGTTGTGAGATGATTAACATTTTGTTGTGGGTGATTAACTATGTTTCTAGTTAAGAGATGATTAACTTATAGCTGTAATATGATTAACTTCTATTGTGTATGATTAGCTTCTAGTTCTGAGATGATTAGCTTCTAGTCCTTAGATGATATGCTTCTAGGTTTCTAGGTGTGATATGATTAGCTTCTAGGTTTCTAGGTGTGATATGATTAGCTTCTAGGTTTCTAGGTGTGATATGATTAGCTTCTAGGTATCTAGTTCTGATGTGATTAGCTTCTCGTTGTGAGATGATTAACGTCCTTGTATCAAGCTATGAGATGATTATCTTCTTGGTTTCTAGCTCTGAGATGATTAGAGTATAGTTGTGAGATGATTAGCTTCTAGTTGTTATGTGATTAACTTCTGGGTGTGAAATGATTAACTTCTAGTTGTGAGATGTTTAGCTTCTAGTTGTGAGATGGTTAACTTTTAGTTGTGAGATAATTAGCTTCTATGTGATAGATGATTAGTTTCTAGGTGTGAGATGATTAACTGCTAGGTGTGAGATGATTAAATTCTGGCTATGAGATGATTAGCTTATAGGTGTGAGATGATTAGCTTCTAGCTGGAAGATTAACTTCTAGATTCTAGCGGTGAGATGATTAACTTCTATGTTTCTAGCTCTGAGATGATTAGATTATAGTTGTGAAAGAATTAGCTTCTAGGTGTGAGATGTTTAATATCTAGGTATGTGATGATTAACTTCTAGGTTTCTAGTGTGAGATTATTAACGTCTAGTTATGAGATGATTAATGTCTATTTGCGAGATGATTAACTTCTAGGTGTGAAATGGTTAGCTTCTAGGTGTAAGATGATTAACTTCTAGTTGTGATATGTTTAGCTTCTAGTTTTCTAGGTGTGAGGTGATTAGTTTCTATGTTTCTAGTTGTGATATGATTAGCTTCTAGTTGTGAGATGATTAACGTCCAAGTTTCTAGCTGTGAGATAATTAACTTCTAGGTTTCAAGCTCTGTGATGATTAGATTCTAGTTGTAAAATGATTAGCTTTTAGGTGTGAGATGATTAGCTTCTAGGTAGGAGATGGTTAGCTTCTAGGTGTGAGATGATTAACGTCTAGGTGTGAGATGGTTAGCTTCTAGATGTGAAATGATTAACTTCTAGGTGTGAGATGATTAGCTTCTAGGTGTGAGATGATTAACTTCTAGGTGTGAGATGATTAGCGTCTAGGTGTGAGATGATTAGCGTATAAGTGTGGGATGATTAACTTCTAGGTGTGAGATGTTTAATTTCTAGGTGTGTGATGATTAACTTCTATGTTTCTAGTTGTGAGATGATTAACTTCAAGTTTTCTAGTAGTGAGATGATTAGCGTCTAGACTTTCAGTAGTGAGAAATTAAGCTACTAGGCTCCTAGCTGTATGATGTTTAACGTCTAGGTATCTAGCTGTGAGATGCTTAGCTTCTAGTTTTGGGATGATTAACTTCTAGATTTTTAGTGTAAGATGATTAACTTTTAGTTGTGAGATAATTAACTTTTAGGCTTCTAGTTGTGATATTATTAGCTTCAGTAGTGAGATGATTAATGTCTATGTTTCTAGCTTTCAGATAATTAACTTTTAGTTTCTTAGTTTATGTTTAAGTTTTTAGTTGTGAGGTGATTAGCTTCTAGGTTTCCAGTTGTGAAATGATTAACTTCTAGTTGTGAAATGATTAACTTCAAGTGGTGAGATGATTATTTTCTAGTTGTGTTTTGATTAGCTTCTAGTTTTGAGATGATTAATGTATAGGTTTCTAGCTTTGAGATGATTAACTTTTAGGTTTCTAGCTCTGAGATGGTTAGCTTCTAGTTGTGATATGATTAGCTTCTAGGTTTCTAGTTGTGGGGTGATTAGCTTCTAGTTGTGAGATGATTAACGTCCTTGTATCAAGCTGTGAGATGATTATCTTCTTGGTTTCTAGCTCTGAGATGATTAGAGTATAGTTGTGAGATGATTAGCCCAGTTGTTATGTGATTAACTTCTAGTTGTGAGATATTTAGCTTCTAGGTGTGAGATGATTATCTTCTAGGTGTGAGATGATTCGTTTCTAGGTGTGAGATGATTAACTGCTAGGTGTGAGATGATTAGTTTCTAGGTGTGAGATGATTAAATTCTGGCTGTAGAGATGATTAGCTAATAGGTGTGAGATGATTAGCTTTAGGTGTGGGAAGATTAACTTTTAGGATTCTAGCGGTGAGATGATTAACTTCTATGTTTCTAACTCTGAGATGATTAGATTTTAGTTGTGAAAGAATTAGCGTCTAGGTGTGAGATGTTTAGCTTCTAGGTGTGAGATGTTTAATTTCTAGGTATGTGATGATTAACTTCTAGGTTTCTAGTGTGAGATTATTAACGTCTAGTTATGAGATGATTAATGTCTAGTTGCGAGATGATTAACTTCTAGATTTTTAGTGTGAGATGATTAACGTCTAGTTGTGAGATGATTAACTTCCAGGATTTTAGTTGTGAGATGATAAGTTTCTAGTTGCGATATGATTAGCTTCCAGTTATGATATGATTAACTTCTAGTTGTGAGATGATAAGCTTCTAGTTGTAATATGTTTGGTTTCTAGTTTTCTAGGTGTGAGGTGATTAGTTTCTAGGTTTCTAGTTGTGATATGATTAGCTTCTAGTTGTGATATGATTAGCTTCTAGTTGTGAGACGATTAACGTCCAAGTTTCTAGCTGTGAGATGATTAACTTCTAGGTTTCTAGCTCTGAGATGATTAGATTATAGTTGTAAAATGATTAGCTTTTAGGTGTGAGATGATTAGCTTCTAGGTGTGAGATGATTAGCTTCTAGGTGTGAGATGGTTAGCTTCTAGGTGTGAGATGATTAGCTTCTAGGTCTCTAGTTATGAGATGATTATCTTCTAGGTCTCTAGTTGTGAGATGATTAGCGTCTAGCTGTGATATGATTAGCTGTTTGGCGTGAGATGATTAACTTCGAGATTTCTAGTTGTGAAATGATTAACTTCTAGGTCTCTAGTTGTGAGATGATTAACGTCTGGGTGTGAGATGATTAACTTCTAGGTTTGAGATGTTTAACTTCTAGGTCTCTAGTTGTGAGATGATTAACTTCTAGTTCTCTAGTTGTGAGATGATTTACTTATAGGTTTGAGATGATTAACTTCTAGGTGTGAAATGATTAACTTCTAGCTGTGATATGATTAGCTTCTAGTTTGGTGAGATGATTGCCTTTTTGGTGTAAGATGATTAATTTCAGATTTCCAAGTTGTGAGATTATTAACTTCTAGGTATCTAGTTGTGAGATGATTAACTTATAGGTGTGAGATGATTAACTTCTAGAGTGTAGAGATGATTACTTCTTGGTGTTAGATAATTATTTCTAGGCTACTAGTTGTGAGATGATTATCTTCTAGGTGAGATATGATTAGCTTATAGTTGTGATATGAATTGCTTCTAGGTTTCTAGTTGTGAGGATTAGCTTTCTAGATTTCTAGTTGTGAGATGATTAACTTCTAGCTGTGAAATGAAATTTAAATTTTAGTTGTAAAATGATTAGCTTTTAGGTGTGCGATGATTAGCTTCTAGGTGTGAGATGATTAATGTATAGGTTTCTAGCTTTGAGATGATTAACTTTTAGGTTTCTAGCTCTGAGATGGTTAGCTTCTAGTTGTGATATGATTAGCTTCTAGGTTTCTAGTTGTGGGGTGATTAGCTTCTAGTTGTGAGATGATTAACGTCCTTGTATCAAGCTGTGAGATGATTATCTTCTTGGTTTCTAGCTCTGAGATGATTAGAGTATAGTTGTGAGATGATTAGCTTCTAGTTGTTATGTGATTAACTTCTAGTTGTGAGATATTTAGCTTCTAGGTGTGAGATGATTATCTTCTAGGTGTGAGATGATTCGTTTCTAGGTGTGAGATGATTAACTGCTCAGTGTGAGATGATTAGTTTCTAGGTGTGAGATGATTAAATTCTGGCTATGAGATGATTAGCTAATAGGTGTGAGATGATTAGCTTCTAGGTGTGGGAAGATTAACTTTTAGGATTCTAGCGGTGAGATGATTAACTTCTATGTTTCTAACTCTGAGATGATTAGATTTTAGTTGTGAAAGAATTAGCGTCTAGGTGTGAGATGTTTAGCTTCTAGGTGTGAGATGTTTAATTTCTAGGTATGTGATGATTAACTTCTAGGTTTCTAGTGTGAGATTATTAACGTCTAGTTATGAGATGATTAATGTCTAGTTGGAGATGATTAATTCTAGATTTTTAGTGTGAGATGATTAACGTCTAGTTGTGAGATGATTAACTTCCAGGATTTTAGTTGTGAGATGATAAGTTTCTAGTTGCGATATGATTAGCTTCCAGTTATGATATGATTAACTTCTAGTTGTGAGATGATAAGCTTCTAGTTGTAATATGTTTGGTTTCTAGTTTTCTAGGTGTGAGGTGATTAGTTTCTAGGTTTCTAGTTGTGATATGATTAGCTTCTAGTTGTGATATGATTAGCTTCTAGTTGTGAGACGATTAACGTCCAAGTTTCTAGCTGTGAGATGATTAACTTCTAGGTTTCTAGCTCTGAGATGATTAGATTATAGTTGTAAAATGATTAGCTTTTAGGTGTGAGATGATTAGCTTCTAGGTGTGAGATGGTTAGCTTCTAGGTGTGAGATGGTTAGCTTCTACGTGTGAGATGATTAGCTTCTAGGTCTCTAGTTATGAGATGATTATCTTCTAGGTCTCTAGTTGTGAGATGATTAGCGTCTAGCTGTGATATGATTAGCTGTTTGGCGTGAGATGATTAACTTCGAGATTTCTAGTTGTGAAATGATTAACTTCTAGGTCTCTAGTTGTGAGATGATTAACGTCTGGGTGTGAGATGATTAACTTCTAGGTTTGAGATGTTTAACTTCTAGGTCTCTAGTTGGTGAATGATTAACTCTAGTTCTCTAGTTGTGAGATGATTTACTTATAGGTTTGAGATGATTAACTTCTAGGTGTGAAATGATTAACTTCTAGCTGTGATATGATTAGCTTCTAGTTGTGAGATGATTAGCTTTTTGGTGTAAGATGATTAATTTCGAGATTTCAAGTTGTGAGATTATTAACTTCTAGGTATCTAGTTGTGAGATGATTAACTTATAGGTGTGAGATGATTAACTTCTAGGTGTGAGATGATTAGCTTCTTGGTGTTAGATGATTATTTTCTAGGCTACTAGTTGTGAGATGATTAGCTTATAGTTGTGATATGATTAGCTTCTAGGTTTCTAGTTGTGAGGGGATTAGCTTTCTAGATTTCTAGTTGTGAGATGATTAGCTTCTAGCTGTGAGATGATTAGATTCTAGTTGTAAAATGATTAGCTTTTAGGTGTGCGATGATTAGCTTCTAGGTGTGAGATGGTTAGCTTCTAGGCCTCTAGTTGTGAGATGATTAACTTCTAGGTCTCTAGTTGTGAGATGATTAGCTTCTAGCTGTGATATGATAAGCTGTTTGGCGTGAGATGATTAACTTCTAGGTGTCTAGTTGTGAAATGATTAACTTCTAGGTCTCTAGTTGTGAAATGATTAACTTCTAGGTGTGAGATGATTAACTTCTAGGTGTGAGATGATTAACTACTAGGTTTGAGATGTTTAACTTCTAGGTCTCTAGTTGTGAGATGATTAACTGCTAGGTCTCTAGTTGTCAGATGATTAACTTCTAGGTCTCTAGTTGTGAGATGATTATCTTCTAGGTCTCTAGTTGTGAGATGATTAGCTTCTAGCTGTGATATGATTAGCTGTTTGGCGTGAGATGATTAACTTCGAGATTTCTAGTTGTGAAATGATTAACTTCTAGGTCTCTAGTTGTGAGATGATTAACTTCTAGGTGTGAGATGATTAACTTCTAGGTGTGAGATGATTAACTACTAGGTTTGAGATGTTTAACTTCTAGGTCTCTAGTTGTGAGATGATTAACTTCTAGGTGTGAGAGGATTAACGACTAGGTTTGAGATGTTTAACTTCTAGGTCTCTAGTTGTGAGATGATTAACTGCTAGGTCTCTAGTTGTCAGATGATTAACTTCTAGGTCTCTAGTTGTGAGATGATTATCTTCTAGGTCTCTAGTTGTGAGATGATTAGCTTCTAGCTGTGATATGATTAGCTGTTTGGCGTGAGATGATTAACTTCGAGATTTCTAGTTGTGAAATGATTAACTTCTAGGTCTCTAGTTGTGAGATGATTAACTTCTAGGTGTGAGATGATTAACGTCTGGGTGTGAGATGATTAATTTCTAGGTTTGAGATGATTAACTTCTAGGTCTCTAGTTGTGCGATGATTAGATTCTAGTTGTAAAATGATTAGCTTTTAGGTGTGCGATGATTAGCTTCTAGGTGTGAGATGGTAAGCTTCAAGGTGTGAGATGGTTAGCTTCTAGGTGTGAGATGATTAGCTTCTAGGTCTTTAGTTGTGAGATGATTAAATTCTGGTCTCTATTGTGAGATGATCAACTTTAGGTCTCTAGTTGTGAGATGATTAATCTAGTTGTGTGATGATTAACTTCTAGTTGTGACATGATTAACTTCTAGCTGTGAGAGGATTAACGTCTAGGTTTGAGATGTTTAACTTCGAGATTTCTAGTTGTGAGATGATTAACTTCTAGGTCTCTAGTTGAGAGATGATTAACTTCTAGGTGTGAGATGATTAACTTTTAGTTATGACATGATTAACTTCTAGGTGCGAGAGGATTAACTTCTGGTTTTGAGATGTTTAATTCCTAGGTCTCTAGTTGTGAGATGATTAACTTCTAGGTGTGAGATGATTAACTTCTATGTGTGACATGATTAGCTTCTTGGTGTTAGATGATTATTTTCTAGGCTACTAGTTGTGAGATGATTATCTTCTAGGTGAGATATGATTAGCTTCTAGTTGTGATATGATTAGCTTCTAGGTTTCTAGTTGTGAGGTGATTAGCTTTCTAGATTTCTAGTTGTGAGATGATTAGCTTCTAGCTGTGAGATGATTAGATTCTAGTTGTAAAATGATTAGCTTTTAGGTGTGAGATGATTAGCTTCTAGGTGTGAGATGGTTAGCTTCTAGGCCTCTAGTTGTGAGATGATTAACTTATAGGTCTCTAGTTGTGAGATGATTAGCTTCTAGCTGTGATATGATTAGCTGTTTGGCGTGAGATGATTAACTTCTAGGTGTCTAGTTGTGAAATGATTAACTTCTATGTCTCTAGTTGTGAGATGATTAACTTCTAGGTGTGAGATGATTAACTTCTAGGTGTGAGATGATTAACTACTAGGTTTGAGATGTTTAACTTCTAGATCTCTAGTTGTGAGATGATTAACTTCTAGGTCTCTAGTTGTGAGATGATTTACTTATAGATTTGAGATGATTAACTTCTAGGTGTGAGATGATTAACTTCTGGTCTCTAGTTGTGCGATGATTGATTCTAGTTGTAAAATGATTAGCTTTTAGGTGTGCTGATGATTAGCTTCTAGGTGTGAGATGGTAAGCTTCAATGTGTGAGATGATTAGCTTCTAGGTTTGAGATGTTTAACTTCTAGGTCTCTAGTTGTGAAATGATTAACTTCTAGTTCTCTAGTTGTGAGATGATTTACTTATAGGTTTGAGATGATTAACTTCTAGGTGTGAGATGATTAACTTCTAGCTGTGATATGATTAGCTTCTAGTTGTGAGATGATTAGCTTTTTGGTGTAAGATGATTAATTTCGAGATTTCAAGTTGTGAGATTATTAACTTCTAGGTATCTAGTTGTGAGATGATTAACTTATAGGTGTGAGATGATTAACTTCTAGGTGTGAGATGATTAGCTTCTTGGTGTTAGATGATTATTTTCTAGGCTACTAGTTGTGAGATGATTATCTTCTAGGTGAGATATGATTAGCTTATAGTTGTGATATGATTAGCTTCTAGGTTTCTAGTTGTGAGGGGATTAGCTTTCTAGATTTCTAGTTGTGAGATGATTAGCTTCTAGCTGTGAGATGATTA
This sequence comes from Arion vulgaris, assembly GCA_020796225.1. NCBI lineage: Eukaryota > Metazoa > Mollusca > Gastropoda > Stylommatophora > Arionidae > Arion > Arion vulgaris. The sequence continues at coordinate 37,573,165 of CM036764.1, forward strand.
GATTCTAGTTGTAAAATGATTAGCTTTTAGGTGTGCGATGATTAGCTTCTAGGTGTGAGATGGTTAGCTTCTAGGCCTCTAGTTGTGAGATGATTAACTTCTAGGTCTCTAGTTGTGAGATGATTAGCTTCTAGCTGTGATATGATAAGCTGTTTGGCGTGAGATGATTAACTTCTAGGTGTCTAGTTGTGAAATGATTAACTTCTAGGTCTCTAGTTGTGAAATGATTAACTTCTAGGTGTGAGATGATTAACTTCTAGGTGTGAGATGATTAACTACTAGGTTTGAGATGTTTAACTTCTAGGTCTCTAGTTGTGAGATGATTAACTTCTAGGTGTGAGAGGATTAACGACTAGGTTTGAGATGTTTAACTTCTAGGTCTCTAGTTGTGAGATGATTAACTGCTAGGTCTCTAGTTGTCAGATGATTAACTTCTAGGTCTCTAGTTGTGAGATGATTATCTTCTAGGTCTCTAGTTGTGAGATGATTAGCTTCTAGGTATGAGATGATTAACCTCTTGGTGTGAGAGGATTAACTTCTGGGTTTGAGATGTTTAACTTCTAGGTCTCTAGTTGTGAAATGATTAACTTCTAGGTCTCTAGTTGTGAGATGATTAACTTCTAGGTCTCTAGTTGTGAGATGATTAACTTCTAGGTCTCTAGTTGTGAGATGATCAACTTCTAGGTCTCTAGTTGAGAGATGATTAACTTCTAGGTGTGAGATGATTAACTTCTATTATGACATGATTAACTTCTAGGTGCGAAGGATTAACTTCTGGTTTTGAGATGTTTAATTCCTAGGTCTCTAGTTGTGAGATGATTAACTTCTAGTGTAGATGATTAACTCTTGTGTACATGATTAACTTCTAGGTGCGAGAGGATTAACTTCTGGAGTTTGAGATATTAATTCTAGGTCTCTATTTGTGAGATGATTAACTGCTAGGTCTCTAGTTGTCAGATGATTAACTTCTAGGTCTCTAGTTGTGAGATGATTAGCTTCTAGCTGTGATATGATTCGCTGTTTTCCGTGAGATGATTAACTTCTAGGTGTGAGATGATTAACTTCTGGTGTAGATGATTAACTACTAGGTTTGAGATGTTAACTTCTAGGTCTCTAGGTTGTGAGATGATTTACTTATAGGTTTGAGATGATTAACTTCTAGTTGTGATATGATTAGCTTCTAGTTGTGAGATGATTAGCTTTTTGGTGTGAGATGATTAACTTCTAGTTGTGAGATGAGTAACTTCTAGTTGTGAGATGATTAACTTCTGGGTGTGAGATGATTAACTTCTAGGTTTGAGATGTTTAACTTCTAGGTCTCTAGTTGTGAGATGATTAACTTCTAGTTCTCTAGTTGTGAGATGATTTACTTATAGGTTTGAGATGATTAACATCTAGGTGTGAGATGATTACCTTTTTGGTGTGAGATGATTAATTTCGAGATTTCTAGTTGTGAGATTATTATTTTGTAGGTCTCTAGTTGTGAGATGATTAACTTCTAGATGTGAGATGATTAACTTCTAGGTCTGAGATGATTAACTTCTAGGTGTGAGATGATTAGCTTCTTGGTGTTAGATGATTATTTTCTAGGCTACTAGTTGTGAGATGATTAGATTCTAGCTCTGAGATGATTAGCTTTTTGTTAAGATGATTAACTTCTAGGTCTCTAGTTGAGAGATGATTAACTTCTAGGTGTGAGATGATTAACTTCTAGTTATGACATGATTAACTTCTAGGTGCGAGAGGATTAACTTCTGGTTTTGAGATGTTTAATTCCTAGGTCTCTAGTTGTGAGATGATTAACTTCTAGGTGTGAGATGATTAACTTCTATGTGTGACATGATTAGCTTCTTGGTGTTAGATGATTATTTTCTAGGCTACTAGTTGTGAGATGATTAGCTTCTAGCTGTGATATGATTAGCTGTTTGGCGTGAGATGATTAACTTCGAGATTTCTAGTTGTGAAATGATTAACTTCTAGGTCTCTAGTTGTGAGATGATTAACTTCTAGGTGTGAGATGATTAACGTCTGGGTGTGAGATGATTAACTTCTAGGTTTGAGATGATTAACTTCTAGGTCTCTAGTTTGCATGATTAGATTCTAGTTGTAAAATGATTAGCTTTTAGGTGTGCGATGATTAGCTTCTAGGTGTGAGATGGTAAGCTTCAAGGTGTGAGATGATTAGCTTCTAGGTCTCTAGTTGTGAGATGATTAAATTCTAGGTCTCTAATTGTGAGATGATCAACTTTTAGGTCTCTAGTTGTGAGATGATTAACTTCTAGTTGTGTGATGATTAACTTCTAGTTGTGACATGATTAACTTCTAGCTGTGAGAGGATTAACGTCTAGGTTTGAGATGTTTAACTTCGAGATTTCTAGTTGTGAGATGATTAACTTCTAGGTCTCTAGTTGAGAGATGATTAACTCTAGTGTGAGATGATTAACTCTGAGATTATGACATGATTAACTTCTAGGTGCGAGAGGATTAACTTCTGGTTTTGAGATGTTTAATTCCTAGGTCTCTAGTTGTGAGATGATTAACTTCTAGGTGTGAGATGATTAACTTCTAGGTGTGAGATGATTAACTGCTAGTTATGACATGATTAACTTCTAGGTGCGAGAGGATTAACTTCTGGTTTTGAGATGTTTAATTCCTAGGTCTCTAGTTGTGAGATGATTAACTTATAGGTGTGAGATGATTAACTTCTAGGTGTGAGATGATTAGCTTCTTGGTGTTAGATGATTATATTCTAGGCTACTAGTTGTGAGATGATTATCTTCTAGGTGAGATATGATTAGCTTATAGTTGTGATATGATTAGCTTCTAGGTTTCTAGTTGTGAGGGGATTAGCTTTCTAGATTTCTAGTTGTGAGATGATTAGCTTCTAGCTGTGAGATGATTAGATTCTAGTTGTAAAATGATTAGCTTTTAGGTGTGCGATGATTAGCTTCTAGGTGTGAGATGGTTAGCTTCTAGGCCTCTAGTTGTGAGATGATTAACTTATAGGTCTCTAGTTGTGAGATGATTAGCTTCTAGCTGTGATATGATTAGCTGTTTGGCGTGAGATGATTAACTTCTAGGTGTCTAGTTGTGAAATGATTAACTTCTATGTCTCTAGTTGTGAGATGATTAACTTCTAGGTGTGAGATGATTAACTTCTAGGTGTGAGATGATTAACTACTAGGTTTGAGATGTTTAACTTCTAGGTCTCTAGTTGTGAGATGATTAACTTCTAGGTCTCTAGTTGTGAGATGATTTACTTATAGATTTGAGATGATTAACTTCTAGGTGTGAGATGATTAACTTCTAGGTCTCTAGTTATTGCGATGATTAGATTCTAGTTGTAAAATGATTAGATTTTAGGTGTGCGATGATTAGCTTCTAGGTGTGAGATGGTAAGCTTCAATGTGTGAGATGATTAGCTTCTAGGTTTGAGATGTTTAACTTCTAGGTCTCTAGTTGTGAAATGATTAACTTCTAGTTCTCTAGTTGTGAGATGATTTACTTATAGGTTTGAGATGATTAACTTCTAGGTGTGAGATGATTAACTTCTAGCTGTGATATGATTAGCTTCTAGTTGTGAGATGATTAGCTTTTTGGTGTAAGATGATTAATTTCGAGATTTCAAGTTGTGAGATTATTAACTTCTAGGTATCTAGTTGTGAGATGATTAACTTATAGGTGTGAGATGATTAACTTCTAGGTGTGAGATGATTAGCTTCTTGGTGTTAGATGATTATTTTCTAGGCTACTAGTTGTGAGATGATTATCTTCTAGGTGAGATATGATTAGCTTATAGTTGTGATATGATTAGCTTCTAGGTTTCTAGTTGTGAGGTGATTAGCTTTCTAGATTTCTAGTTGTGAGATGATTAGCTTCTAGCTGTGAGATGATTAGATTCTAGTTGTAAAATGATTAGCTTTTAGGTGTGCGATGATTAGCTTCTAGGTGTGAGATGGTTAGCTTCTAGGCCTCTAGTTGTGAGATGATTAACTTCTAGGTCTCTAGTTGTGAGATGATTAGCTTCTAGCTGTGATATGATAAGCTGTTTGGCGTGAGATGATTAACTTCTAGGTGTCTAGTTGTGAAATGATTAACTTCTAGGTCTCTAGTTGTGAAATGATTAACTTCTAGGTGTGAGATGATTAACTTCTAGGTGTGAGATGATTAACTACTAGGTTTGAGATGTTTAACTTCTAGGTCTCTAGTTGTGAGATGATTAACTTCTAGGTCTCTAGTTGTGAGATGATTTACTTATAGATTTGAGATGATTAACTTCTAGGTGTGAGATGATTAACTTCTAGGTCTCTAGTTGTGCGATGATTAGATTCTAGTTGTAAAATGATTAGCTTTTAGGTGTGCGATGATTAGCTTCTAGGTGTGAGATGGTAAGCTTCAATGTGTGAGATGATTAGCTTCTAGGTTTGAGATGTTTAACTTCTAGGTCTCTAGTTGTGAAATGATTAACTTCTAGTTCTCTAGTTGTGAGATGATTTACTTATAGGTTTGAGATGATTAACTTCTAGGTGTGAGATGATTAACTTCTAGCTGTGATATGATTAGCTTCTAGTTGTGAGATGATTAGCTTTTTGGTGTAAGATGATTAATTTCGAGATTTCAAGTTGTGAGATTATTAACTTCTAGATCTAGTGTGAGATGATTAACTTATAGGTGTGAGATGATTAACTTCTAGGTGTGAGATGATTAGCTTCTTGGTGTTAGATGATTATTTTCTAGGCTACTAGTTGTGAGATGATTATCTTCTAGGTGAGATATGATTAGCTTATAGTTGTGATATGATTAGCTTCTAGGTTTCTAGTTGTGAGGGGATTAGCTTTCTAGATTTCTAGTTGTGAGATGATTAGCTTCTAGCTGTGAGATGATTAGATTCTAGTTGTAAAATGATTAGCTTTTAGGTGTGCGATGATTAGCTTCTAGGTGTGAGATGGTTAGCTTCTAGGCCTCTAGTTGTGAGATGATTAACTTCTAGGTCTCTAGTTGTGAGATGATTAGCTTCTAGCTGTGATATGATAAGCTGTTTGGCGTGAGATGATTAACTTCTAGGTGTCTAGTTGTGAAATGATTAACTTCTAGGTCTCTAGTTGTGAAATGATTAACTTCTAGGTGTGAGATGATTAACTTCTAGGTGTGAGATGATTAACTACTAGGTTTGAGATGTTTAACTCGGTCTCTAGTTGTGAGATGATTAACTTCTAGGTCTCTAGTTGTGAGATGATTTACTTATAGATTTGAGATGATTAACTTCTAGGTGTGAGATGATTAACTTCTAGGTCTCTGAGTTTGCGATGATTAGATTCTAGTTGTAAATGATTAGCTTTTAGGTGTGACGATGATTAGCTTCTAGGTGTGAGATGGTAAGCTTCAATGTGTGAGATGATTAGCTTCTAGGTTTGAGATGTTTAACTTCTAGGTCTCTAGTTGTGAAATGATTAACTTCTAGTTCTCTAGTTGTGAGATGATTTACTTATAGGTTTGAGATGATTAACTTCTAGGTGTGAGATGATTAACTTCTAGCTGTGATATGATTAGCTTCTAGTTGTGAGATGATTAGCTTTTTGGTGTAAGATGATTAATTTCGAGATTTCAAGTTGTGAGATTATAACTTCTAGGTATCTAGTTGTGAGATGATTAACTTATAGGTGTGAGATGATTAACTTCTAGGTGTGAGATGATTAGCTTCTTGGTGTTAGATGATTATTTTCTAGGCTACTAGTTGTGAGATGATTATCTTCTAGGTGAGATATGATTAGCTTATAGTTGTGATATGATTAGCTTCTAGGTTTCTAGTTGTGAGGATTAGCTTTCAGATTTCTAGTTGTGAGATGATTAGCTTCTAGCTGTGAGATGATTAGATTCTAGTTGTAAAATGATTAGCTTTTAGGTGTGCGATGATTAGCTTCTAGGTGTAAGATGGTTAGCTTCTAGGCCTCTAGTTGTGAGATGATTAACTTCTAGGTCTCTAGTTGTGAGATGATTAGCTTCTAGCTGTGATATGATAAGCTGTTTGGCGTGAGATGATTAACTTCTAGGTGTCTAGTTGTGAAATGATTAACTTCTAGGTCTCTAGTTGTGAAATGATTAACTTCTAGGTGTGAGATGATTAACTTCTAGGTGTGAGATGATTAACTACTAGGTTTGAGATGTTTAACTTCTAGGTCTCTAGTTGTGAGATGATTAACTTCTAGGTGTGAGAGGATTAACGACTAGGTTTGAGATGTTTAACTTCTAGGTCTCTAGTTGTGAGATGATTAACTGCTAGGTCTCTAGTTGTCAGATGATTAACTTCTAGGTGTGATATGATTCGCTGTTTTCCGTGAGATGATTAACTTCTAGGTGTGAGATGATTAACTTCTAGGTGTGAGATGATTAACTACTAGGTTTGAGATGTTTAACTTCTAGGTCTCTAGTTGTGAGATGATTTACTTATAGGTTTGAGATGATTAACTTCTAGTTGTGATATGATTAGCTTCTAGTTGTGAGATGATTAGCTTTTTGGTGTGAGATGATTAACTTCTAGTTGTGAGATGAGTAACTTCTAGTTGTGAGATGATTAACTTCTGGGTGTGAGATGATTAACTTCTAGGTTTGAGATGTTTAACTTCTAGGTCTCTAGTTGTGAGATGATTAACTTCTAGTTCTCTAGTTGTGAGATGATTTACTTATAGGTTTGAGATGATTAACATCTAGGTGTGAGATGATTACCTTTTTGGTGTGAGATGATTAATTTCGAGATTTCTAGTTGTGAGATTATTATTTTGTAGGTCTCTAGTTGTGAGATGATTAACTTCTAGATGTGAGATGATTAACTTCTAGGTCTGAGATGATTAACTTCTAGGTGTGAGATGATTAGCTTCTTGGTGTTAGATGATTATTTTCTAGGCTACTAGTTGTGAGATGATTAGATTCTAGCTCTGAGATGATTAGCTTTTTTGGGGTTAGATGATTAACTCAGGTCTCTAGTTGTGAAATGATTAACTTCTAGGTCTCTGGTTGTGAGATGATTAACTTCTAGGTGTGAGATGATTAACATCTAGGTGTGAGATGATTAACTTCTAGGTGTGAGATGATTAACTTCTAGGTGTGAGATGATTAACCTCTAGGTGTGAGATGATTAACTTCTAGGTTTGAGATGTTTAACTTCTAGGTCTCTAGTTGTGAGATGATTAACTTCTAGGTCTCTAGTTGTGAGATGATTAACTTATAGGTTTGAGATGATTAACTTTAGTGTAGATGATTAACTTCTAGATTTCTTGTTGTGAGATTATTAGCATCTAGTTGTAAGATGATTAGCTTCTAGTTGTGAGATAATTAACTTATAGTTGTGATATGATTAACTTCTAGTTGTGAGATGATTAACTTCTAGGTGTTAGATGATTAACTTCTACGTCTGAGATGATTAACTTCTAGTTGTGATATGATTAACTTCTAGTTGTGAGATGAGTAACTTCTAGATGTGAGATGATTAACTTCTTCGTCTGAGATGATTAACTTCTAGTTGTGAGATGATTAGCTTCTACGTGTGAGATGATTAGCTTCTAATTTGTGATATGATTAGTTTTCTTGATTTTTAGTTGTGAGATGATTAGTTTCTAGTTGTGTTTTGATTAGCTTCTAGTTTTGAGATGATTAATGTCTAGGTTTCTAGTTGTCATATGTTTAGCTTCTAGGTGTGAGATGATTAACTTCGAGATTTCTATTTGTGATATGATTAACTTCTAGGTCTCTATTTGTAAGATGATTAACTTCTAGGTGTGAGAATATTAACTTCTATGTATCAGATTATTAACTTATAGTTGTGATATGATTAGCTTCTAGGTTTCTTGTTGTGAGATGATTAATTTCTAGTTGTGTTATGATTAGCTTCTAGTTCCAAGGTGATCAGCGTCTAGGTTTCTAGTTGTGAGATGATTAACTTCTAATTGTGAGATGATTAACTTCTAGGTGTGATTAGATTAACTTCTAGTTGTGAGATGATTAACTTCTAACTGTGAGATGATTAGCTTCTAGTTGTCATATGATTAGCTTCTAGGTGTGATATGATTAACATCTAGCTGTGAGATGATTAGCTACTATTTCTGAGATGATTAGCTTCTATGTTTCTAGCTGTGAGATGATTAACTTCTAGTTGGGAGATGATTAACTTCTAGTTGTGATAAGATAAACTTCTAGCTGTGAGATGATTATCGTCCAGCTGTGAGATAAGTAACCTCTAGGTGTGAGATGATTAACTTCTAGCTGTGAGTTGTGATTTAACTTCTAGTTGTGAGATGATTAACTTCTAGTTGTGAGATGATTAACTTCTAGTTGAGAGTTTGATTAACTTCTAGTTTGAGATGATTAATGCTATTCTAGTTGTCAATGTTACTTCTAGTTGTGAGATGATTATTAGATTTCTAAGTGTAATTAAATTTTGAGCTCTGTGATGTTCCTTTGTTGTCCTATTAACTTCTAGTTTTGTCCTATCCTGATGATCAGTAGAAATGAAAGACTCTGTTGGGGTGTTAGTTTGTAAAATTATTTAGCTGAGCCATGGATCTTGTCCATCCTGCATAGTAGAAATGAAATATGTATGGCTGGTAGTAGTAAAATGTTACTGGCGAGTTGATATAAATTATATAATGAGTGAGAACTATTGACTGGTCAATTGTGTAACATACTTCTGGCTTGTATACGTATGACAGCCATATTGGAACACTATTTATTGTTGCAGCCTGCTTAGTTATAATCTTTCTTACTTGTAGACGCAGTATCTCTCTGGCGTACATGTAGAATACATCATCTCTATTGACACAAAATGTTGGTGTCTGACTGAAATAAAGTATTCCTGGTGCATACACATATGGTATTATTTGTTGGTAAACACAAAGTATTCCTGTCTCGAAGATGTAAGGTATTCCTGGATTATAATCATAAAAAATTATTGTCTTGAATTTATCGTTCAATATAGAGTTAGAGAATTTAGATATTTCTTCAGAATTGAGCTGGTACAGTAATTGCTGTTCTATTATATGAGATAGTTTTCTTGTGGAAATGTACAACATATTCCAGACTCATCTGATGTATTTCACGAGGATATCCCAGTCTATAGTATGTGATGATTAAGGATATCCTAGTCTATGTACGTGATGATTAAAGATATACCAGTCTATGTATGTGATGATTAAGGATATACCAGTCTTTTTATGTGATAATTAAGGATATACCAGTCTATGTGATAAATAAACTATTCCACTTATGGTGAGGCTGAATGATGTTTCAATCTACTTAGTTACAGCGATGATCTGAGTAACTGTAGTCTATTTAATGTGATTCTAATAGTTAAATTAGTCTATTTAATGTGATTCTAATCGTTAAACTAGTCTATTTAATGTAATTCTAATAGTTAAACTAGTATCTTTAATGTGATGATTAAGTTGGTTAAACTTGTCTAATTAATGTTATGATTAAGTTGGTTAAACTTGTCTAATTAATGTGATGACGCACGTGATGGTTATACCAACAGTCTACTTAATGTGACGACGCAGGTTATACCAACAGTCTATTTAATGTGACGACGCAGGCTATACCAACAGTCTACTTGATGTGATTACGCAGGTTATACTAACAGTCTACTTGATATTGACAATTATATGTCTATTTGATCATTTAGAATATATCATACTCTACATCTGGACGTCTGCGGCTTAGCGATAGTGAGCTCGATCTCAAAATAACAGAACCTTATTCAAACTTCCAAAGTTTAGAACAAATTTGTTTCCGTGGATTTTTACGAACGGGAAAATTCGACCTCACCATTCAGAAAGCGATGATAAACTACTGAACGTATAAGTGGTGCATAGACAAATCAACAGCATGTTTACTATGGTTTGATGACGACGTCCTATAAAGAATATGCCACGGTTTTCATTTGTCTATATAGAAGATTTCTCTGTTGTCAGTGGATTTGTTTATATAGAAGATTTCTCTGTTGTCAGTGGATTTGTCTATATAGAAGATTTCTTTGTTGTCAGTGGATTTGTCTATATAGAAGATTTCTCTGTTGTCAGTGGATTTGTCTATATAGAAGATTTCTCTGTTGTCAGTGGATTTGTCTATATAGAAGATTTCTCTGTTGTCAGTGGATTTGTCTATATAGAAGATTTCTCTGTTGTCAGTGGATTTGTCTATATAGAAGATTTCTCTGTTGTCAGTGGATTTGTCTATATAGAAGATTTCTCTGTTGTCAGTGGATTTGTCTATATAGAAGATTTCTTTGTTGTCAGTGGATTTGTCTATATAGAAGATTTCTCTGTTGTCAGTGGATTTGTCTATATAGAAGATTTCTCTGTTGTCAGTGGATTTGTCTATATAGAAGATTTCTCTGTTGTCAGTGGATTTGTCTATATAGAAGATTTCTCTGTTGTCAGTGGATTTGTCTATATAGAAGATTTGTTGTCAGTGGATTTGTCTATATAGAAGATTTCTCTGTTGTCAGTGGATTTGTCTATATAGAAGATTTCTCTGTTGTCAGTGGATTTGTCTATATAGAAGATTTGTTGTCAGTGGATTTGTCTATATGAAGATTTCTGTGTCAGTGGATTTGTCATATAGAAGATTTCTGTTGTCAGTGGATTTGTTATAGAAGATTTCTCTGTTGTCAGTGGATTTGTCTATATAGAAGATTTCTCTGTTGTCAGTGGATTTGTCTATATAGAAGATTTCTCTGTTGTCAGTGGATTTGTCTATATAGAAGATTTCTCTGTTGTCAGTGGATTTGTCTATATAGAAGATTTCTTTGTTGTCAGTGGATTTGTCTATATAGAAGATTTCTCTGTTGTCAGTGGATTTGTCTAATAGAAGATTTCTCTGTTGTCAGTGGATTTGTCTATATAGAAGATTTCTCTGTTGTCAGTGGATTTGTCTATATAGAAGATTTCTCTGTTGTCAGTGGATTTGTCTATATAGAAGATTTCTCTGTTGTCAGTGGATTTGTCTATATAGAAGATTTCTTTGTTGTCAGTGGATTTGTCTATATAGAAGATTTCTCTGTTGTCAGTGGATTTGTCTATATAGAAGATTTCTTTGTTGTCAGTGGATTTGTCTATATAGAAGATTTCTCTGTTGTCAGTGGATTTGTCTATATAGAAGATTTCTCTGTTGTCAGTGGATTTGTCTATATAGAAGATTTCTCTGTTGTCAGTGGATTTGTCTATATAGAAGATTTCTTTGTTGTCAGTGGATTTGTCTATATAGAAGATTTCTCTGTTGTCAGTGGATTTGTCTATATAGAAGATTTCTCTGTTGTCAGTGGATTTGTCTATATAGAAGATTTCTCTGTTGTCAGTGGATTTGTCTATATAGAAGATTTCTCTGTTGTCAGTGGATTTGTCTATATAGAAGATTTCTCTGTTGTCAGTGGATTTGTCTATATAGAAGATTTCTCTGTTGTCAGTGGATTTGTCTATATAGAAGATTTCTCTGTTGTCAGTGGATTTGTCTATATAGAAGATTTCTTTGTTGTCAGTGGATTTGTCTATATAGAAGATTTCTCTGTTGTCAGTGGATTTGTCTATATAGAAGATTTCTCTGTTGTCAGTGGATTTGTCTATATAGAAGATTTCTCTGTTGTCAGTGGATTTGTCTATATAGAAGATTTCTTTGTTGTCAGTGGATTTGTCTATATAGAAGATTTCTCTGTTGTCAGTGGATTTGTCTATATAGAAGATTTCTCTGTTGTCAGTGGATTTGTCTATATAGAAGATTTCTCTGTTGTCAGTGGATTTGTCTATATAGAAGATTTCTCTGTTGTCAGTGGATTTGTCTATATAGAAGATTTCTCTGTTGTCAGTGGATTTGTCTATATAGAAGATTTCTCTGTTGTCAGTGGATTTGTCTATATAGAAGATTTCTCTGTTGTCAGTGGATTTGTCTATATAGAAGATTTCTTTGTTGTCAGTGGATTTGTCTATATAGAAGATTTCTCTGTTGTCAGTGGATTTGTCTATATAGAAGATTTCTCTGTTGTCAGTGGATTTGTCTATATAGAAGATTTCTCTGTTGTCAGTGGATTTGTCTATATAGAAGATTTCTTTGTTGTCAGTGGATTTGTCTATATAGAAGATTTCTCTGTTGTCAGTGGATTTGTCTATATAGAAGATTTCTCTGTTGTCAGTGGATTTGTCTATATAGAAGATTTCTCTGTTGTCAGTGGATTTGTCTATATAGAAGATTTCTCTGTTGTCAGTGGATTTGTCTATATAGAAGATTTCTCTGTTGTCTAGAGATTTGTCTATATAGAAGATTTCTCTGTTGTCAGTGGATTTGTCTATATAGAAGATTTCTCTGTTGTCAGTGGATTTGTCTATATAGAAGATTTCTCTGTTGTCAGTGGATTTGTCTATATAGAAGATTTCTTTGTTGTCAGTGGATTTGTCTATATAGAAGATTTCTGTTGTCAGTGGATTTGTCTATATAGAAGATTTCTTGTTGTCAGTGGATTTGTCTATATAGAAGATTTCTCTGTTGTCAGTGGATTTGTCTATATAGAAGATTTCTCTGTTGTCAGTGGATTTGTCTATATAGAAGATTTCTCTGTTGTCAGTGGATTTGTCTATATAGAAGATTTCTTTGTTGTCAGTGGATTTGTCTATATAGAAGATTTCTCTGTTGTCAGTGGATTTGTCTATATAGAAGATTTCTCTGTTGTCAGTGGATTTGTCTATATAGAAGATTTCTCTGTTGTCAGTGGATTTGTCTATATAGAAGATTTCTCTGTTGTCAGTGGATTTGTCTATATAGAAGATTTCTCTGTTGTCAGTGGATTTGTCTATATAGAAGATTTCTCTGTTGTCAGTGGATTTGTCTATATAGAAGATTTCTCTGTTGTCAGTGGATTTGTCTATATAGAAGATTTCTCTGTTGTCAGTGGATTTGTCTATATAGAAGATTTCTCTGTTGTCAGTGGATTTGTCTATATAGAAGATTTCTCTGTTGTCAGTGGATTTGTCTATATAGAAGATTTCTCTGTTGTCAGTGGATTTGTCTATATAGAAGATTTCTTTGTTGTCAGTGGATTTGTCTATATAGAAGATTTCTCTGTTGTCAGTGGATTTGTCTATATAGAATATTTCTCTGTTGTCAGTGGATTTGTCTATATAGAATATTCTTTGTTGTCAGTGGATTTGTCTATATAGAAGATTTCTCTGTTGTCAGTGGATTTGTCTATATAGAATATTTCTCTGTTGTGAGCGTCTGTAACTTAAGCGGTAGTGAGCTGGATCACAACCCAATTGTACCTGGTTCAAACTCCGCGACAGACGGTTTGGAAGCAAGTTCGTTTCGAGGAATTGCACGAAAGATAAAAATAGACCTCACCGCTCAGTAAACAATGGCAAACTACTGAACGTATAAGCAGTGCCTAGAAACTGGTTTACTATGGTTGATGGCAACGTACTGTTAACGATACGCCACGATTTTCATTGTCTATATTGAAGTTTTCTCTGTATTGTTGATATGATGGGATATTATATTTCCAGGTTTATTTGTTTTGTTTATGGAAGTGAAACCGATGTCTATATTTAAATACCTAAGAAGAAATAGAAACGTGTTATCTCTGTCTCAAGCAGAGAAAAAGCTTGATGCATGCGTCTAGTGTCATCTCACTCTCAGACGAAAAGAAACACACTGTGTCACAAAGTTGGCAGGGAAGATTATATAGTTTATCTTGGTTCCAACTTCAAGTTTGAAAGTTTGGGAAGTATTTCTTAGTAAGGGACAACTGACGTTTGACACTAGCATAGACACTGGTATATGTACGAGCCATCATGGTACTTCGTAGTTGAGCATGGTACTTGGTTGCAGAGCCCATCTATGTGGTAGATACGCTTCTGTAGTATATGAGAACATGAATAGGTGTGTTTTATGGTGTAGTCTTCCAAGCATTCACTTGAAGTGATTGATACAGAACCCGTCTATGTGGTAGATACGCTTCTGTAATATAGGAGAACATGAACAGGTGTGTTTTATAATGTGGTCTTGCACGCCTGCCACTGGATAACGATGTAATCGATGCAGAGCTCACCTATTGGCTAGGTACACTTCTGTAATATAGAAGAACATGAATAGCTGTGTTTTATAATGTGGTCTTGCAAGCATCCACTGGATAATGATGTGGTCAATACAGACAGTACACTGGCCAGTGCATCTAAAGTGTTGAACACAAATATAAAGATGGATTGGACGAAATAGTTGGAAGTCTTGTCGTATCTAGTTGATCTATTCGAGTTATGTCATGGAACCTACAGGGGAAAAATGTGATGGCAATGAAAAATCAACAAATTTAACAGAAAATTACAAAAGACAATAAAGACTAGCAGCAGCAACGTAATGAAACAGAGAACACAAATAACATAATACTGACCTGCACAAACATAAATGAATTGAAGAAGAGGAAACGCACGAAAAATGATAAATTTAGTTTAGTTGTCAGATCATCATCACTGCACATTGAACCAACTACTCTATAAGCGCTCCCATCTCCTTCTCAGCATGTGACAGTTAACGACACCAGTTCTTTGTTGGTTTACTATTCTTCTTTGGTTACCAACATATTGCTCTTGTCTAGCCACGCTACGTTTGACCAGGAATTCTTGCAGTCTTGTTAGTGTTGTAGATTCAACACTATTGCTTGAATCCTTTACACGTCCTCTCTCCATAATGAATTAATAATATCAGCCTGGTCCATTGCTCGCCCGCATTTTACAACCATACCTGTAAGACTAGCGGCGCGTTCATTTCACTTGACATACCCTGATACAAAAGTAAAATAGATTTTTGTCAGCCTAGACCTCATCAGAGACTCCAACCATTGACTCCGCGCCCAACCTGTTTCAATCTTCCTGAGCATACTCATTGAGTCACTGAGAAAACGTTCACGGATAAAAGTATGTGACTCCAGTCAGAACATCCCTTTAGTTACTGCTATGATTTCCATAGTAAGACTGCTTGTAGTCACGGCAAGAAGGAATGATAATGAATACGAATTAGAAATCAAAGTATGAGGTTTGATAAGAACAAAATTAGAAATCAAAGTATGAAGTTTTGTAAGAACAAAATTAGAAGTCAGAGCAGTGGCGGCTCGTCATTAGGGGCCACTGGGGCCGGGCCCCACCAAAAATAATGTGTAACGTGTATTTATTATTTTATAAATTAAAACATAACAACCAAAAACCATGATTTTTCCGAAAATTTTTCTCTGGCCCCACCAGCAAAAATGATCGCGAGCCGCCACTGAGTCAGAGTATAAGGTTTTGTATGAACAAAATTAGAAGTTTAGAGTATGAGGTTTAGTAAGAACAAAAAAAAAGAAGTTAGAAGTTAAAGTATAAGGTTTGGTAAGAAGAAAAGTAACAATGTGAATAAAAAGAATAAACTA
The DNA here is from genome assembly GCA_020796225.1 of Arion vulgaris. Classification (NCBI taxonomy): domain Eukaryota; kingdom Metazoa; phylum Mollusca; class Gastropoda; order Stylommatophora; family Arionidae; genus Arion; species Arion vulgaris. Next base: position 37,588,598 of record CM036764.1, read on the forward strand.
GAACACACAATGAATTGAATATAGCACAGCTCTGTGGTGCCGGGGTCGCAAGGAAGCAAAGAATAGTACCACTGCAACCCACAACGCATGTCGTAAGAGGCGATTGATGTAGGCCCTAGGGATGCTACCGTAGTAAATAAAAACAGCGCAGAAATTGGATGTGCTGGCCTACTTGTAGGCGCATAACTGACACAACGTGCAATCTCTCTTAGACTAAGATCACATACAAATAACAAAGAGTGGTTAACAAGTGGGTCGATATGGAGCGTTTGAAGAAGAAGAAGACTATAGCATTAACTAAATTATTTCTGTCAACAATATTAACATTATGAGAGGGGTTAACTAAATTATTTCTGTCAACAATATTAACATTATGAGAGGGGTAACTAAATTATTTCTGTCAACAATATTAACATTATGAGAGGGGTTAACTAAATTATTTCTGTCAACAATATTAACAGTATGAGAGGGGTTAACTAAATTATTTCTGTCAACAATATTAACATTATGAGAGGGGTTAACTAAATTATTTCTGTCAACAATATTAACAGTATGAGAGGGGTTAACTAAATTATTTCTGTCAACAATATTAACATTATGAGAGGGGTTAACTAAATTATTTATGTCAACAATATTAACATTATGAGAGGGGTTAACTAAATTATTTATGTCAACAATATTAACAGTATGAGAGGGGTTAACTAAATTATTTCTGTCAACAATATTAACATTATGAGAGGGGTTAACTAAATTATTTCTGTCAACAATATTAATATTATGAGAGGGGTTAACTAAATTATTTCTGTCAACAATATTAACATTATGAGAGGGGTTAACTAAATTATTTCTGTCAACAATATTAACATTATGAGAGGGGTTAACTAAATTATTTATGTCAACAATATTAACATTATGAGAGGGGTTAACTAAATTATTTCTGTCAACAATATTAACATTATGAGAGGGGTTAACTAAATTATTTTTGTCAACAATATTAACATTATGAGAGGGGTAACTAAATTATTTCTGTCAACAATATTAACATTATGAGAGGGGTAACTAAATTATTTCTGTCAACAATATTAACAGTATGAGAGGGGTTAACTAAATTATTTCTGTCAACAATATTAACATTATGAGAGGGGTTAACTAAATTATTTCTGTCAACAATATTAATATTATGAGAGGGGTTAACTAAATTATTTCTGTCAACAATATTAACATTATGAGAGGGGTTAACTAAATTATTTCTGTCAACAATATTAACATTATGAGAGGGGTAACTAAATTATTTCTGTCAACAATATTAACATTATGAGAGGGGTTAACTAAATTATTTCTGTCAACAATATTAACATTATGAGAGGGGTAACTAAATTATTTCTGTCAACAATATTAACATTATGAGAGGGGTTAACTAAATTATTTGTGTCAACAATATTAACATTATGAGAGGGGTTAACTAAATTATTTCTGTCAACAATATTAACATTATGAGAGGGGTAACTAAATTATTTCTGTCAACAATATTAACAGTATGAGAGGGGTTAACTAAATTATTTCTGTCAACAATATTAACATTATGAGAGGGGTTAACTAAATTATTTCTGTCAACAATATTAACAGTATGAGAGGGGTTAACTAAATTATTTATGTTAACAATATTAACAGTATGCGAGGGGCTAACTAAATTATTTCTGTCAACAATATTAACATTATGAGAGGGGTAACTAAATTATTTCTGTCAACAATATTAACATATGAGAGGGTTAACTAAATTGTTTCTGTCAACAATATTAACATTATGAGAGGGGTTAACTAAATTATTTCTGTCAACAATATTAACATTATGAGAGGGGTAACTAAATTATTTCTGTCAACAATATTAACATTATGAGAGGGGTAACTAAATTATTTCTGTCAACAATATTAACATTATGAGAGGGGTAACTAAATTATTTCTGTCAACAATATTAACATTATGAGAGGGGTAACTAAATTATTTCTGTCAACAATATTAACAGTATGAGAGGAGTTAACTAAATTATTTCTGTCAACAATATTAACATTATGAGAGGGGTTAACTAAATTATTTCTGTCAACAATATTAACAGTATGAGATGGGTTAATTAAATTATTTCTGTCAACAATTTTAACATTATGAGAGGGATTAACTAAATTATTTATGTCAACAATATTAACATTATGAGAGGGGTAACTAAATTATTTCTGTCAACAATATTAACATTATGAGAGTGGTTAACTAAATTATTTCTGTCAACAATATTAACATTATGAGAGGGGTTAACTAAATTATTTCTGTCAACAATATTAACAGTATGAGAGGGGTTAACTAGAAAACACAAGGACTTGAATCAAATACAAACGAAACAATATATGTTTACCATATTTACTGCATGTGTTACCACTTTTTAAGGTGGCGTAGCACGGAGGAGGAGGGGGATACATGATACTGAGGAATTTAATGGTCGCATAGCTGGTGCAGTCATCGCGAATCTGTTCAAGTTATGATTTTTTCTTTAAGCCCCGACAGAAAAGTAATTCCTAGACATTATCGGGGTCTGAATACGAATCTCTCGAATGGGAGCCCACGCTCTAATCCATTTGGCGTTCACTCCTCTCATAGCTAACTAATATCACAGTGGCAATACTTACCAAGAACTGATAACCTAGTGATAACACATAGATCTTCTTGTACTACTAAACCTTGACTTAGTATATATTTGTACCTACTAAACCTAGACTTAGTATATATTTGTACCTACTAAACCTTGACTTAGTATATATTTGTACCTACTAAACCTTGACTTAGTTTATATTAGTTTATCGACTTACTCTAAATATTATACTGGAGGTAGAATCGTTACCAGCAGTGTCTCCCAAAGTTGGAGAAGTCGAAAGGTAGAATGGCCAAATACAGCGATGTCAGCTTGTAACATTGCACACAGACTTGGTAGCTCCTAAGGAAGACAAATACACTACAAATACATGATGATGTTGGATAAAATTACATGATGATATTTCAGACGAAGATGATATTACGATTTTAAAAAACTTACATTAATCAGCTGTGACATAACAAACATAGTCTTGCAAAAAATTCAGCAACTAAAAAATGGTACGCAATAGAACTGATAGTAGATCAAAGATAAGTGTACTTAGAGTATGCATATTTTCAGTGGCAAAGTAAGGGTGTGAAACGTGGACGATTAACAAGACAGTGGGAAAACATATATAAGTGTCACAGAAAAGCCCTCTGCATATCACGAACAGAGAAGAGAATAAATAGATCTACCCAGAAAGAACACACAAAGAAAACTGGATGATGCTACAAACAAGAGCAACAAAATTTGGAAGTTTTTTGGGACATATAAAAAGAGGATGGTTTTCGAGAAGATGATCATGGAAGGAGACGTCCACGGAAAAGAGGAGAAGAGAAAAATCACGGAGAAAATGGATTCAGGATATAACTGATAACTTGAGCATGACAGCTACAGAGGAGGGGCATTTGGTCAATGATAGAGAGAAATTCCGCAAGAATGTTGTTACTATCGTTACTGCTTGTAGTACCCCCTTTTTATGGTCGGGTAGAACAGGTGGGACGAGAGCCTGAGAAATGTAATGGCAACATGGCTAGTGCAGTCGTCGCGAAACTTTTCAGTTTGGGATTTTTCATTTACGCCCACAACAGACAAACATCCTTGGTCTTGCCGTTAATTGAACACGGGTCTCCTGCATGGGAGCAGCGCTCTAATCGACGAGCCGCCCCTGATAGCAACACCGGTAAGGAAAGGCGGCTGACGTAATTTTGACAACATCCGGCATCGAGTGCCGATTGTCAATGAAAAACACCGACCTAATACGGTATTTCGCAATGTACATAATGGTATGAGCAATGGTTCATTTACTTACTACTTATTTATATATATATATTATATGCATGGAAGTCATCTATAACCTATCATTAACTATCATTAGTTAACCACTCATTCAGTATATCAACATCATCAGCAAATAGCTTGTCCTGAGCAAAACTTTGCCACCCCAACAGTCCTTCGGAACTTCTCTCTCTCATAGGCCAGATGTCCTGCCTCTGCAGCCGTCATGTTCAAACCATCACTTACATCCTGAATCCATCTTCTCCATGGTCTTCCTCTTCTTGTCTTTGCCGGTATGCCCCCTTCCATGATGGTCTTCTCCGGCTCTTCATGTCTTTTTATATATCCAAAATATCTCAATTTTCTTTCTTATTTGTAGCATCAGCCAGTTTTCTTTGATTTTGAATTCTTTCTGGATAATCTATTTGTTCTCTATCATTCATTTACTAACAATGAAATTAAACATACGAGTATGGTTACTGTCTCTAGTACCGCTTTAGGGCGGTGTAGGACAGGTAGGAGGAGAGCCTGAATAATTTAATGGCCACATGGCTAGTGCAGTCGCCACGAAGCTGTTCAGGTTAGAATTGTTCATTTATTCCCACAAAATAAACAAAATCCTTGGCCTTACCATGAATTAAACATAGGTCTCTCCCGCATGGGAGCCACGATCTAATCCGCTCAGTCAGACTCACCTCTACTTTCAGTATAAATCATCATTATAGCTAAACAATCAATCATTACGTTTTTTCTGCAGATTTAGATTTGTGACACGTGAATAATCTCATCAACAGTTCTGCTATTGATTCTAGTTGTTGTTTTATGGTTAGAATTAAACAGAACATGATTCATTTTTTCCTTGCTCAACTATCGGCTCATCACGAGTATTAAGCTTTTCGGGCCATGAGATGTTGTGGCCTAAGATTGATTGAATGATTGATATGACCATCAACATTGCACTTCGGTGAGTAACCATGTTGGCTCCGATCTCTTTCTTACACAGGAAGATGTCAGCTGCAGTTCACGAACTCCGTAGCACCGACGCGGATCCCCGATGTAATTGAAGATGGTGAAGATATTTTGCATGAATTTTATTTTTAATCTTTTCTATTGAATTTTGCCCGGGCAGCAGCTTTCCAGATTTTCTTTTTTAGATTTTGAACTGCCAAAGGTTTTTACTGCTCAAATTGAACACGGACCTATGTTTTATCATCCGTCTCCCGTAGACTAGCTGTTCGTAGCACGTTAGACTCGGTGATCTCTGTGTGAAGTATCCAGCGGGATGAGTGAAACCTTAGATTTCCGAGAGTTAACTATCTCACTCGAACCGAAGGCTTAGATGTCCATGGCAGCTGAGCCAGAAGACTGAACAAGCTCAATCTTCTGGATCGGAAAAACCAAAAAACATCCATCTCCGATAAGACTAGAAACTCGTTCTCAACTACACTTAGATCAGGGATCTCTGGAAAAAATATCGGGATGACTCCACGAGATAGTGAACCTGGCTCCACGAGATAGTGAACCTGGCTCCACGAGATAGTGAACCTGGCTCCACGAGATAGTGAACCTGGTACATTTGGCATGGAAGGCGACCACCTAACCTTCATCTCACATAGACCTCTGTAGCCTTAGATAGAATAATATGAGATTGGCTGAGAGATCAGATTGAGACAATGATCTTCAACCTCCCATAAACAAGTACCCGTTTGCCACAAATTTAATTGATGTCCAAAATGTTAACCGGCCTCTTCTTCTTCTTCTTCATCGAATGCTCCATATCAACCACTTGTTGAAACACTCACTACTTGTGATTTGTATGAGATCTGAGTCTAAGAGCGATTGCACGTTATGCCAGTTATGCGCATATAAGTAGGCTAACACATCCGATTTCTGCGATGCTTTTTATTTACTAGGATAGCTTCCTAGGTCCTACATTAGTCGACTGTCTTTTCGTATGTTCCAGTGCATTTTCTATTAGTGCTTTTAGAATACATATTTGAAAAAAAAAATTGAAAATCGTGGCTTATCCTTCAAGGACTTAGCCATCAACAATATTAAACGAGTAGACATTGATTTTCTAGGCACCACTTATACGTTCAGTAGTTTGTCATTGCTTTCTGAACGGTGAGGTCCGCCGGAGTGGTTACCGGGGTGTAAAGAATAGAACCACTGTTACCTGCCCCGCATGTCGTAATAGGCGATTAAAGAGGTGGACGTGGGGCTAGCTACCCCACACCGTAAAAACACTAGATGGCTACAGAACGTAGAGTGAACCGAGTAAACGCTGACTGAAACCGGACACATCACCGAAGGATAAGCACCAGAGTTTCAAATGGTGCTAAAGATATGACGCAAAACACATCAATGCTAAGGTTGATGAATCAGATTTCCACACGAATATAATTTATGGGGAAATCTGGTACATCGGTCTGGGCGGTGATCGCGCGCGAGAGAGAGAGAAAGAGAGAAGAGAGAGAAGAGGGGAAAGAGAGAGAAAAAGAAGAGAGAGACGGCTAGGTCTATTTTTTATCGTTCGTAAAAATCAGAGAGAACTAATTTGCTTCCAAACTTGCTCGCCGCGGAGTTTGAACCAGGTACACTTGGGTTGTGATCGAGCTCCCTATAACTTAAGCTACATACGCTCACTATAATATATATACCAATGCAAATACACTTATCTCCAGCAACCCCTCACTGTTCTTCTTCAATTTCTCGTATTATTCTGCCTCTCATCACTATTGCTAACAGTATCTTAAAAAATATACAGTATAAATGCACAGTAGAGACAAAGCCAACTATAAACTTATGGGCCTTCGGACTCAGGTAAGAATTATGGGAAATCAGACCACAACTACCCTACGTGACCTCGCATTCCAGTATTGGTGTATATAGACGAATTCATTTTAAAATCAACACAAAATGCTAACTCGAAGTTATATTATGCAACAAGTTAAGTTTAACAATAAGAAATATCAATATGATGAATATATTTCACCAATAAATAACCATAGACTCACAGAATTGAATAAGATTGCAAAAATGCCCAAATGGATCTGGCGAGAAGTTGCAAAACGAATGAATTTCTACATGACTACATGCCTAAAAATTTTATATTACCACAGGCCTAATTCCAGAAGTCTATCGTCCAGGTTGAAGACCCCTGTGTCCAACTAGTTGTCAATATAATTTATCATTTCTTTTCTAATGAAGTGTTTAATATGAAAGATAATCTTCAGACAGTCAACATTAATTCTAATGAATAGCTCTAGTCGGTGTGATTGGTTCAAATTATTATCAGGGTAGATAGCTTCCATATAATATCTGAGACTGGTGATACAATCTTAGAATCTTCCTTGAGAAATGACAGCCAGAAATCGATTTAATAAGGTGATTCTCTGAGCACTTTAGGTTTTCTTAGTCAGATAAGAACCAGTTCCAGTGGCGGCTCGTGATCTTTTTGTTGGTGGGCCAGACACAAATTTTCGAAAAAAATTATGGTTTGGGGTTGTTATGTTTTAATTTATAAAATAAGAAATACACGTTACACATAATTTTTGGTGGGACCCGGCCCCAGTGGCCCTTAATGACGAGCCGCCACTGACCAGTTCCATCTCCAGATCTAAAATATAAATGCATCTCACTAATGTTTCGTTTGATGTCACAGAGTTATATTCTGAGCGACAGTTAACTGTTCATTGTTTTGTATTTCAACATTTATTAGAATTAATTAAAAAATCAAATTCCTACAAAATAATTTCAATATCTTCTAAATTACACTGGGAACCCTGATCAGTGCTACGGAGTTCGTGCACTACCATTGAGATCTTATTGTGTAAGAAAGATATCGGAGCACACATGGTTACTCACCGGAGTGCAATGATGATGGTCCTATCAATCAATCAAAATAGGTAATATTTGTATTTAAAATTCTTCTTTTGTTGTCAAGCTGTTACCGGGTTGTTGTCCAGTGTCGTGGTTTTCTGTTTTTGTCTTGTGCTGTTCTAGTGGCTTGTGTCATTGTTATTTTTGCTTTTTGACAAGATTCTGCTATGCTATCTAACTATTTTTTCCGTGGTCTTCCTCTCGCTTTCTTTCCTGATGTTCTGTTGTAGAAAACTCTGTATACTGTGGAGTTTGGATGCCTTCTTTTTAAGTGGACAAACCATTTCATTCTTTGTTTCTCAATGTAATTCAAGCAAGGTTATGTACCAACTTTCTTTCTTATGCCGATGTTGGTGACTGTATTTTTTGGTGTTGTTGGTAGCTTTTCGCAGGCAGTGCATTTCATACGTAGTTATTTTTTTGCGATTGCGCTTTGCTCATTGTCCATGTTTGGCTCTGATAACACAAAGTAGGTTTGAAAATCGAAGCAGTTTAGCGTCTACACACACTCTACCTCACAGAAACATCCATACAACACGTACAAATACACACACTTGTATGCTTCTACCTAGCTATATACATATATTCAATAACGCCTTATAACTACTCAATAATTGTTTTTAATGAGGGTAATGTATAACTTTAAGCATACACGAATTGCTTCACAAATTTGGGATAATGACGAATATGGTGATAATTTGTTTACACGTTCAACAGAAAACTATCGTTAAAAAAAGATTAACACTTTACTGTTAGTTGAACAAGGAAATACAATTGTATATTCATTTAGAAATTCCGAAGGACTGTTAAGATAGCAAAGTTCTGCTCAAGACAAGCTATTTGATGATAATTCATATATTAAATTACTGTTTGCTTTTCAATTTTCTCAATTTGAATAATTTCTCTTCAGTTGGGTTTTTTTTTTTAGTGATTTATAAAACGAGTTTAACATCAATATTTTTCGATGAGTTTATTTCCTGAAGCTAAGGTTAATTTTCTTGAAATGATGTTTCTATAGCGTAATAATATGTTCTGAAAGTGATGACAGATTTGAGAGATGACACGTACCGTATTAATCATCATTTAACATGTCTTAGAAATTATGAATTAATCATAGACAATATGTGGAAGTAATAAGATGTGATTATTGTTGTTACAAATGTCTTGGTTATGTTCAATAATTTATGCTCCTAAAATAAATTATATTCTTCTGAAACCAACCGAAAAATGCATCATGTTTGTCTATTGTTTAATATTAAGTTAGATCTGCAGAAACAAGTGGTGAGAACAAGTTGTTGGTACAGTTGTAGAAGGAAGTGCACGAAAATTATATCAACAACAAACTGTATTACTGGTTGGTATTACCTGTTTATTTATGTTGTGTTATTTATTTGTTTTAGCTTACATTTACTATTTGTCTTACATTTCTATTTGTCTTTACATTTCCTATTGGGTGGTCGCTGTTCTTACATCTAGTATTGGGTGTCAATGTAGTTCTTACATCTATATTGGGTTAATGTAGTTCTTACATCTAGTATTGATGGTCAATGAGTTCTTACATCTAGTATTGGATGGCAATGTAGTTCTTACATCTACTATTGGGTGGTGCTGTAGTTCTTACATCTAGTATTGGGTGGTCGCTGTTGTTCTTACATCTAGTATTGGATGGTCAATGTATCTGTTACATCTAGTATTGGGTGGTCGCTGTTGTTCTTACATCTCGTATTGGATGGTCGTTGTTGTTCTTACATCTAGTATTGGACGGTCGCTGTAGCTATTACATCTAGTATTGGATGGTCGCTGTTGTTCTTACATCTAGTATTGGATGGTCGTTGTTGTTCTTACATCTAGTATTGGATGGTCGTTGTTGTTCTTACATCTAGTATTGGATGGTCGTTGTTGTTCTTACATCTAGTATTGGATGGTGCTGTAGTTCTTACATCTAGTTTTGGGATGGTCGTTGTTGTTCTTACATCTAGTATTGGATGGTCAATGTAGTTCTTACATCTAGTATTGGATGGTCGTGTAGTTCTTACATCTAGTATTGGATGGTCTTTGTGTTCTTACATCTAGTATTGGATGGTCGTGTGTTCTTACATCTAGTATTGATGGTCAATGTAGTTCTTACATCTAGTATTGGATGGTCAATGTAGTTCTTACATCTAGTATTGGATGGTCGTTGTTGTTCTTACATCTAGTATTGGGTGGTCGCTGTAGCTATTACATCTAGTATTGGGTGGTCGCTGTAGCATTACATCTAAGTAATTAACTTCCACAATCCACCTGACACACCTTTCGGAGAGTATCAATTCTAGAAAAAGTTATCCTACGTGACAAAAGGGTTTTGTTTACGAAAAACTATTCCAATATATATTTGATACTCTCTCTCTCTCTCTCTCTCTCTCTCTCTCTCCACCTTTTAACCCGGATTAGGGCATAGACGCTCAACCAACTCATGCCAAGTATTTCTATCTCTAGCTATTTACTGCAGCTCTCTCTAGTTCGTCTTTATATTTTTGTTCTCTGCCTCAAAATCCCGTCTCCATGTATTTATCGACCTCCCCTTCTTTCGTTGTCCCTGCGGGTTCCAGGAAAGGACCATTCTTGTTATATTTCCCTCATGTGTTCTCAAAGTGTGTCCTATCCAGCGCCAGCGTCTTTTTTAACCTCTTGGTTCACTGGAATCTGTCTTGTTCTTCCATAAGTTCCTAATTTTTGACCCTATCATACCATCTTATTCCTCTATTCTGCGCAGACACCAGTTGATGAATGTTTGCAATTTATGCTCTATTGTTTTAGTCGTTCTCCATGTTTCTGACCCATACAGTAGAACTGCTTTAACATTAGAATTAAATATCTGAATTTTTGTTCTAAATTTGATTTCATTAGACTTCCATATGTTTTCCAGTATAGATTAGATGCTATTTGTGTTTAATTCTTTGTAGAGTTCAGCAAATGTGTTTATAAAATCATCATCATCGTCAGGTGCCATGCCGGCTGGCGTAGGCGATCATGGATCTCCACAAATCTCTATCTTTGGTGTTTGCTATCAACTCAGATGTTGGCGCTCTACCGTGCCATGAAGTCAGGCCATACAAAATTTCCTATGTCTCGTCTACCCTCGATTTTACCAGTTGTCACAATGTGTTCTAAACCTCCCTCCTCATCACATGCCCGACAAATGATGACTGCCTCTTTCTGATATTGATGATAAGCTTTCTCTGTGTCTTGATCTCGTTCAACACCTTCACATAAGTCATTTTAGCAGTCCATGGGATTCTCATCATTCTTGTGTAAAACCACATCTCTGTGACCCTCATAAATTTTTCGATCTGTGTGTTCATTGTCCATGACTCGCATCCGTATGTCAGTATTGGTTTTATGTAGCACTGAATAACTCGCATTCTGATCGCAATTGACAAGAACTTGTTGATAAAATACAGTTTTCAAATATGTACGTTCTGGTATATGGTAGAGTGTTCTGGTGCTTTACATAAGGAAGTTATAACAGACTTAGTTTGGATTCTTTAAAATATCACATTAAAACGTGGATTGATATTGTATATACTAGGAGTTGCCCGTCTGCCCAGCGTGTTCGTAGCGCGTTGGACGACGGGTGACAAGCTCCTGTGAGTGCGGTTCAATTCCGTCGGCTTGCAGAAAAAGCCACAGGTTCTCCAGATTTAAGGTGTGCGTGGCACCGAATTGAAGGGTTACGATGTCATGGCACGAGCCGAAGCGCTGAAAGCTCAAGTGCTTCTGGATCGGGAAGAAAAAAAATACTAGGAGCTAAGCCGTTGCCTTGCAAATCAGAAGGTCGTGAGTTCGAATCCGAACCGCTCCATTCTGCTGACGAATGTATTTTTTTCCGGAGATCTCTAGGATTGTTGCGGGAGATACGGAGTTTATAAGTTATTCAATACTCTTGACAAGCTGTGTGTTATTTCTGCGGAGAGAGACCGCGCTGGAACACGCTTGAATGACGTCAATTATTTGCCCTCTAACTCTTTAGACTGCTACGATTTACCAAAGGCAGATTTCCATGAACTAGCTTATCATTAAAGTGGCCAAGTGATCAATCATGCATGTCCGCAGAAATGGTATACCCCATACTCTCGGTTTAAATATTTAACTCCAATAATAAAAGTAGAATCTCTGAAAAATTGCAGTCGTGAAACTAGCGATACAGTCCGGATTGGAACCTATAACTTTCAGAACGTAAGACAGACAAATTGGCCCCTTTTTTAACAGTGACCATCGAGTGAATTCTATTCACTGTTATATATGATTTTATTATTATTTTATTATTATTACACTGTTATTAATTTAATTATTAGTAACAGGTATATAGGTAAAGAAATTACTTTTCATACCGCGAGGTATATAGGGAGATACGGTGTTAGACCCGTTTTTTTTCCATTGAACATCTGCACACGATGGGTGATGTGGTCAACATCACGATTGTTTCCTTTACTTCCCAATGTTTTTCTAGCACCCATTTGTTCCTGCGTCGACCTCAGAGAAGCTGCATTCGGATAGAATGCCACTTCAACTGTCAATTTCGAACTTTGGACCACTCGTCAAGAAATCAAGTGAACTAACCACTACCTTTTATCGGTTCACAATGATTTGACTTAATTTTTCCTTAATTCCGGATATTTTAAGTTCTCGGAACCAAAACCAGGGAATCATAACTAATTAATTACGCAAAACAGAGCGGGCTATAAAGCCGAATAAGTAGTCCCTTCCACAAACTGGACAACAAACGACAGGAAGGAACCCAATCATCAACAACACTGAACAAGGAACTCATAAGCACAGTAAGAGACTACATTCTATTTATGTCTTTATAATATAAAAGATTAAAGCCTCTTTCAGGTCAGGCACGCTCTATTCAACCTAAAGAAAAGCCTTTTATGGTTACATCAGATCGTGTAGGCCAACAAATATTTAAAAAAGAATCAACTGCTAGCTGAGAATACCAAAATATATATTGACTATAACATTTATTTAACTGTATCGTTGGCGTAATATAATTTGATTAACTTATGTTCGGAAATAGATGAAACAATACTGCGTTGAATTATATCTACAATAGCGTACACATTTGTAAGGATGTACTAAAATTATTTACAATAGCTGATACATATGTAATGATGTACTAAAATCGACATTTCTTCTTCTTCGATCGTTCTAGGCCTGTTTTAATCATTCTCATTGTGATATATAAACAGCCACACATCAGAACGTGATGTACGTGCACCAGCCTTCAGCACCTATTGGAGCCCAGTTGCTTATCCTTCGGTGGGTGTTCGTTTTCAGCCAGCTTTTGATTTACTAGGGTGAGCTTTCCCTAGAGGTACGATCAGCTTTGCCGTATTTTGGGCTTTGTGATCTACGCCGGGACAGTGAGTTACGCTGTTTATGCCGTTCTGACTGAGAAATATTTCTCGGGGCTTGTAAGCTTATCCTCGGACGGCGTCTTACTCGTATAAGACACCGTGTAAAGTATCGGCCTTCGCCAATGTTCAGACCCGAACTTCCTGTTTGATCCGTACATTGTCGGCCTTGCTTTACCGTACATTTTTGAGTTTGATCCGGGAAGGAACATTCTCAGCCTCTTCTAGACGCGTATTGGTACGTGGCAATTTGCAATTAACCTCGAAAGCACTGGCATGGGGCCGAGTGCAAATAATGTAGAGGGTCGTTTCAGTCGGCACTATCAGCGTAACTGAGGATTTTGCGCTCGCCGCCATCACCCGCCCCAGTTATTCCGGGAATGTTAGTTACGACTGCAATCGAACCTTGCCCGGTTGCCCAAGGCTGGCAGTTCCGTTAGGCATCACCAACCTCAGTTCTTCCGGGGATGTTAATTTTAATCGCACAGTACCTTGCACGGTTTTCCCAGGGCGGGTAGTTTCGTTATGCACTAAACGCAACTTGTTCTTTGCGCTCGGCAAACCTTGCCCAGTACATGTATCTGCACCGGGCTACCAATGCGGGGTCAGCTGCAATCTTCTCTCGCACCAACACGAGGTTAGACTTTTATTCGTTACGGTCCTGTCTTATTTATTCTTGCCGACGGGCTGGCAATGTTTGCCCCTCCTCAGGGCTTCGAGCTTCTCCCTACGTGGGCATACGTTTGGTCACTGGATGCACCTCTCATCCATGTCTGAGACGTTTCGTTGCTGTTTCTTTGCGTTCAGGGACTTGGGCAATATCTTGTTGGACATCGGTCAGGAGATTGTGCATTTTATTTGTATGTATCTTTATCGTGTTTCCGTACTTGCACTGCTACCCCTACCAGTAGTTTTTTCTCCGATCCCTGCCCTCTTAGCCAGACCGGAACCATAGTCTGTTTCAGGGTCACCGCGTGGAGGTTGGGGGCAGGGTCTTGGTTAGCGCGCCCCTCGCTAACCCTGGCTCATGTTACCACCATGACCTCATGAGCTTTTGACCCCAAATCGACATTTCTCAATCTTCAACATCGTATCCCACACATTTTCTTGTTTATTGTTTAATTGTTTTGGAGATAAAGTTTTTATTCGAATGTAAGATTTTGTTGGTTGGTTCACCCGCTATAAATCCAAGTGTAGTTGTAGTGCTTAATATAGCGTCTCTGAATGGTTTTTTAACCTGAAAGTCTGTTTTCTTAATCGCAAGTGTCCCTTCAGTTAAGCCTGACACCGACTTCAGAGGTGCTCGTAATTTAGAACCCGGTAAAGATTTTTTATGCCAAACTAAAATCGAACCAAGGAATTTCCCAGGCATGTGGTAACTCACAGCCAACTCTAGATAACTAGGCCAGACAACTGACGGGAATCCCTGACCTAGATCAGAGAAGGGGCTGGAATGTATATATGTTTGATAGAACACTGCAAGCATTTTTGCAATGTTATTCAATTCTGAGAGTCTATGGTTATTTATTGGTGAAAAATATTCACAATATTGATATTCCTTATTGTGTTAAACTTAACTTGTTGCATAATATATCTTCGATTTAGCATTTTGTTTTGATTTTAAAATGAATTCGTCTATATAGAACAATACTGGAATGCGAGGTCACGTGGTGTAGTTGTGGTCTGATTTTCCCATAATTCTTACCTGAGTCCGAAGGCCCATAAGTTTATTGTTGGCTCTTGGTAACTAGTGCAGTGTGCCATCAACTTAACTATCGTGTAGGATATGATGTCGAAGATTGAGAAATGTCAATGTGTAAAATATGTCAATACTATGATAAATTACGACAAAATTCATATTTGTTTTTGCGCTGACTTTGTCCAGTATATAAATTAAGAACTTCTCTATAGACAATATTTTTTTACCAGTGGTTCGCAACCTGGGAGACGCGCATATCAAGGGAGGCGTGAGACAGTATCAGGAAAGATGTGAAACAGTATCCCGGAAGACGTGAGACAGTATCAGGAAAGATGTGAAACAGTATCCCGGAAGACGTGAGACAGTATCAGGAAAGATGTGAAACAGTATCCCGGAAGACGTGAGACAGTATCAGGAAAGATGTGAAACAGTATCCCGGAAGACGTGAGACAGTATCAGGAAAGATGTGAAACAGTATCCCGGAAGACGTGAGACAGTATCAGGAAAGATGTGAAACAGTATCCCGGAAGACGTGAGACAGTATCAGGAAAGATGTGAAACAGTATCCCGGAAGACGTGAGACAGTATCAGGAAAGATGTGAAACAGTATCCCGGAAGACGTGAGACAGTATCGGGGAGACGTGAGGCAGTAACAAGGGGTACGGGCCTCTCCAAGGAGGCAGTATCAGGAAAGGTATGAAGCAGTATCAGGGGAGGCTTGAAGATTGTGACAATTAAATGGACTTTGTATTTTAATAAGTTTTTATACTAATTTGGTTTTCCAGTTAAAATATATTTCTTCATTAAAACTGAATGTAACACTATATAACTTACTTATTCACTTATTCTAAACAAAGACATGTTTCATATATTTTCACTCATGCTCTTCATTCACTATGAAATGAACGTAACAGTTTCTTTGCTAACAATTTGTTAACATTTACAGAATGTAACAGTATCGTTTTCTATCGAAGATCTTGTCCAGAACGATCAACTCAAACGTACATCTCAACAAACGCAATGACAGACAACACAAGCCAGATTATTACTGACCTTCTTACAGAAGCAGCCGAATCTATTATAGACTTTGCAACTTTCACAATAACAGCTGCTCAATCAGCAACTGAACAAATAAAAGAGACAAAGGATATTATAATGAAGATTTCGGAAAAGATCAGAGAAGAGAATATACGTAATGAAATGAAATTAGAAGAAGAAATCGTTGTAGATGTTCTACATTATGTCATGAGCGCCATTGTTGGTCCAATTGTTTGCCTTCTGGGAATTGTGGGAAATTTGATTTCCATCATCACATGGAGCCGTGCTGGAATGAGAGGTTCAACTGGAAGATATCTTACTGGGCAGGTATGTTTACATTTAAGACGGACGTTGTTTAATTTGTATTCTCTTATTTCTATTGTTAATATTATATTTTTTACATTACACGTAACATCAGTAAGACAGCGAAGGGAACTATTAAATACATCAGTAAGACAGCGAAGGGAACTATTAAATACATCAGTAAGACAGCGAAGGGAACTATTAAATACATCATTAAGACAGCGAAGGGAACTATTAAATACATCAGTAAGACAGCGAAGGGAACTATTAAATACATCATTAAGACAGCGAAGGGAACTATTAAATACATCAGTAACCTGCTGCCTTGCAGGTCGGCTGTGGACAGCAAAAGGCTAACGGAGAGCGAACCCAGTAAACGCTGGCTGAAACCGAACACATCGTCGAAGGATTAGCACCAGAGTTCCAAATGGCGCTGATTGATGTGACGTACAAACCACACCAATGCTAAGGATGCATGAATCAGATTTCCACATGAATGAAATTTATGGGGAAACCTGGTACATCAGTCTAAGCGGTGATCACGAAGAAGAAAAATACATTAGTGTAAGATAAAATTAGTAGGATTTAGATAGTTATTTCAAAAATTGCCACACAAGAGAGCCGCACTAGCGTAGTCGTTAGTGAACTCGATTCTTAGACTAGTCGTAAAGGTTCAATTCCACAGTGGGCGTGAAATATTTTTCCGACCCTAGCGGATGTATCAGATCAACCCAGCCTTAATTGGGTACCAGAAAATGCACTGGGAAGTAAAGATGACCGGCGTGATGCTGACCACATCACCCATTGTATGCCGACGGTCAATGAAAAATGCGGACCTCAGTCACACTGAAAAAGTATAACTAGTAGAGAGCAAGAGGAAGACCACGCAAAAGATGGAACGACGGCATACAGAACAGTCTTAAGAAAATGAATAACAGCTTAAAAGTGTATTAGAAGAAGCACACACAAGATCACTATACCCCATCCCTAACACTTCTATAAAGAAGTAAATGGTGGAAGTGAAGAAGAAGAAGATGGATTTATAACTCAAAGTCTTCGTACATTTTTTTTACATAATCTGAATAGTAATATTTTATCACAGACATTTATAACATGTACACAATCTGAATAGTAATACTTTATCACAGACATTTATAACATGTACACAATCTGAATAGTAATACTTTATCACAGACATGTATAACATGTATACAATATGAATAGTAATATTTTATCACAGACATTTATAACATGTATACAATATGAATAGTAATATTTTATCACAGACATTTATAACATGTACAATTGTTCATTTCGGTTTTATTTTTAAATCTAGGCGATTGCTAACGTTGCTGTTCTCCTGATGTTCGTTCTATGCGATTCGATCCACTACTGGTCACCGAATGTCAAATATTCCCCTATATATGGAGCATTCTTCTCATATTTTGGCTACCCTATCTTTCACCTTGCTGTAATTTGCAGCATCTGGATTACTGTGGGTGTAACTGTGGATAGATATCTCATGGTCTGCTGGATAACTAGAGCTAAGGTGAGTGTAGGAGTGTAACCACGCACGACATTTGATAGTTTATAGCTCACTTTGTTCTTAACTGCGTGTTAACCCTTTCACTCCGTAATTTTTATTATCTCCGGACAAAGTTATATATTTTAAAAAATACTAAATTGACCAGTATACAGGCTTGGCTTACAGCATCTTAAAAATTATCTCGAGCTGGTAAATCGGCTCAGAGGAATGAAATAAGAGAAGTTATTAATATTAGCTAATGGTGACTGCACCGACGTCACAGCACTGCGGCCAGAACCATACGTGCTCAGTCTCCCCGAACAGATATTGAACGGTATGCATACCGATGGTTCCTGTTGCTCGCTGGTTAAACACACTTCTCTATCTGTTGTTCAAGTATCAAGATCTACTTGTATAATGTATAGTTCCAAAACTCCCTTATTCGCTGGATTCTTTCAATATCAATTTTTAATTTCCTCGCAATACACCATAAACATGTTGACATCTAAAAAATTGTAGCCATTACTCAAATGTGCTCAATATAGAACAGTATAGACCCATGTTTCCCAACGTGGGGCGCAGCCCACAGGGGCATTTTCATCGTTCAGGGGGCAATGGACCCGTTCGGAGTTTAACTAATGTTCATGATGTTGCAAAACCGATATATTGGTTTTTGGATGTCTGTTGACAAAAACGAATGTTGCTTCACAATCACTTTACTGAAGTTTTAAAAACCTTCAATAAACAGAAAGTACTTATACCTAGGTACATTTCTACATCATTTTAACAAAGCTTTGAAAGGGAAAGCATGTGTTATTGGTTAAAATCGTTGACGGTCGATGGTAAAGCTTTGTGAGTTATCTAGCCGATATCTTTGAAAAACTAAATATATTAAATAACCAACTTCAAGGAACAAAAAACTTGTTTATGCAAAAACAAAGATATTTGGTTTCATTATCTTTACTGAATTTTGAATAAAAATTTTGAAAAGTTTCATTGGCTACAGAAATGTGAAGTGACTGACACCGCTTTACTTATTATTGTGGATCATCTGAAAATTCTATCGGCTGATTTAAAAGAAAGATTTTCTGACTTGAACCAACTTGATTTTCCAACTTGGAAGTTATAATGTCAATATTAGTGGATTTGTCTGATATTTCAAATATGCAGTATCAAAAGAACTCGCAGAAATGCAGAATGATGAGTCAGTTAAAACTTTATTAATATAAATGGAGCGATGGCATGGCATTGTGAGGAAACAGAAATCAAATATACAAATGGGGTCAAATGCGCATAGGGACAACGCTACGCCAAGATTAATGAGCTGGCACTAATAAAGATCCTACCCCACCTCCACCTCCACGTGGTGACCCTGATAACAGACATTGGTTCTTGTCTGGCTAAGCGGGTAGGGATCGAGGAGAGCTACATGTAGTGGTAGTAGTGCAACCACGTGAAAGCAATGCAGGTCCAAAATCCATTTACAAAATGCACGCATCTTCTGGTCGATGTCCGATGAAAAGTTGCCCAAATATTTGATGAATCGTAAGAAAACTGCACTGTACGAGTCGTCTGTGAACGAATGCCAACTCCTTTGGAGCAAATGGCGGCACCAAAATTTGCTAGCTGTGAGGTAAGAACCAATGAGAACGATCCGTAACGAATAAACAGTCTCAACAAGTGTCTCTGAAAACACGGTAAAGTACCGTGCCAACACATGGGAAGATTACGGCAAACAACTCCGTGTCAAAGGCCTAAAGTAGATACATTTACCGGGTAAGGTTGGCCAAGCTTAAATCCTTAAATTGCGCTTTAGTGCCTAACGAAACTGCCCTCCCTGAGACAGCCGGGCAGGATACTGTTGCATTAACTACTAACATCCCCAGAAGAACTCAGGTGGATGATGTTGGCGAACACAAAATTTCAGCTGCGCTGCTAGTGCCGTTTGAAACGACCCTCTAGAATCTGTGCGCAGCCCCGGGGACAGGAAAAATGCAGAGTAAAACCCTTGCAAATTGCCAAGTGCCAACACGCGCTCCTAAACGGCTGAGAACACTCCTACTTAGGAACAAACTCACCGTAGATAGAAAAGTAAAGACGATAATGCAACGGCTTGACTGGTACAAACCGAAACATTGGTTATAGGCCATACATTTCGGACGCCGATCATCCTACACAGAGTATGATGACGTCCAAAGACCATGGCTCAGATCATATAAAGGCTAAGCATACAGCCAAAATATTATCGTTTGCACGACAAGCACATGCGTCTCCAATGACTGAGAATTTTCCTAATCCGAAACGACCTTATATAGTCAGAAAGAGCGCATATTGTATAACTCTTTGGCGAAGATTATAAAGTCCAAATATACGGCGAAAAATGATCGTAAAAGAGCAATGAATACAAGAAAGGTGACAGTTCCAGTGACTAGTCCTAGAGGGGTCGAGAATGCTCCTAAACCGGAGTGACCTCACCCAGTCAGCGTAAAGTAGCAAATGCTCTCTGGCGTAGATTCAAGTCCAAATATACGGCACTAACAGATCATTAAAGAGTGTTTATCATACGATGCGTACGGAACGACCTCACCAAAGGCATGAAATCCGATAGAGAAGTCACACTTCACTAATTAACTCTGGCCGTAAAAGTACCAATGGTACGAGGACTCAAGGCAAGGGTTACACAGACAACAGGTTTCCTGCAAACGATCACACTTGGAGGATCTAAGCTTCAAGTACCTCTGAAGTCGGCGAGGCTGTCCATATGGTTGAGGGACACCTGTAAAAGGGCAATTTAGGCCTCACGCAAAAATCAGTCAGAAGCGCAATACCAGGCGTCATGACTTTTGCCTGAATTAACAGAGGGCGTTCGAGAGAAGAAGAAGAAATATACAAATTCAACCAAATGTGCAAGAAAACTGTTATTACAGTTTCCATCTTCATATTTAGCTGAATGTGGATTTAGTACCATAACTGATTTGCTGCTGCTAAAAAGAAATCGGCTGGATGTAACACAACGTTGAGACTTGAGACTGAAGCTAACTAAATTGGAACCTAACATAAAATCTCTTTGCAGCATACATCAAGCGCAATGATCTCCACTAAGTGTAAGTAATAAATAATTACTAATAATTAAAATAATATTTAAAAATCTGTCATTAATATTATTTCATACTTGAATTTCAGTTCTCCATTATACGTTTTGAAAATTTACTTACTGTGTTTCCTTGACAACTTCCTAGTGATTTCTTCCTAAAACCTATCATTTAAGTTTCTTTAGTGAACAATTCCATTTTTGAAAATTAACAATTTTTGTATGTGTTACATAAGGAGGGGCATACGAATTTTGAAAGGCTCTGGTGGGGCCTATAAAAATAACAGTAAATTAGAAGGAAAAAACGTAGATACAACACATGATCAAAAAGCAAACAACAAAACGACATTACCAAGTATAGAAAAGCAAGAAAACAAGCCAAGAAGATTATAAAGAAGGGTAAAATATAATGATGGCAAGATTTTGGCATACTCTCACTCTCTCTCTCTCTCTCTCTCTCTCTCTCTCTCTCTCTCTCTCTCTCTCTCTCTCCTCCCTCGATCCCAATTTTGGCGTATACTGAATTCAGACTACAAAAGTTTAACGAGAAAGTTCTATAAGAAAATTAAAGCAATAAGTGATAGAAAAGTACAATATGATTCCACCGAAATTATTAACCTTTCGCTGCTACATACTTTCTGAAGACGGATCTAAAAATAGCTTCTCTTTGTTTCTAGGTCACAAACGTGAATGTACTCCTATAGCAGTGACAGTAGAAATGTATAACGTGTTAACACGTCTTTAGCCCACAGAGGAGAGATAATAACAGACGTGTTAATGCGTCTTTAGCAGTGAATGGGAAAGACGTCTATACACGTCCTTAGCAGCTAAAGAGTGTTAATAATGAAAATGGACACGCTCTAAATGAACCCAAAATGATCTCGAAAAGATGGCAACAATACTTTAACGAGCTTCTCACTTTATAACAAGAGAATTAATTCAACACTCAAGAAAACACAATAAATATAACTAAAGAGCTAGAACTAAGTATAACACTTTCAGCGATTAGAAATGCTGTAAATATGGCTTCATTTAACAAATCACCAGGAACAGACAATATCCCTGCCTTACCAAAAGCAACAAAAGAGGTAGGAATAAACTGGCAACACAGACTATTCAATATTGTAATGCACTATAATCCATATTGTAGTGTAACATATTAAGCTGAAGGATTGACTTCATTGTATCGGGTTTTGTTCAATATGGCTCGATCCCTCTCCGCAGAAATGATACGCCACCTGCCGAGAGTATTACACAAAGCATGAACTCCATCTAAGCAACAATTCTAGGGTCTCTGGAAAAACTGCGCTCAATGGAATATGCCATATTGTCATGTACTATATTCCATATTTTAATGTACTATATTTTACATCTAATGCACTTTAATCTATATTCTAATATACTTTAACCTTATTGTAATGTACTATATAATCCAAACTATAATGTGGAATAATCCATATTATAATGCATACAATCCATATTTTTACTGTTTCAGAGATTGTGTAGCGAATCTCGTGCGACCTTTGGCCTCTTCCTCATCACTTTGAATGGTTTTATCATCAACATTCCCCATTTCGTCTCGTTTACTCCGGTTTACTCTGAGCACAGCAGCAACAACCACCAGCACAACGACGTCAGCACTATAGCTACCAAAATACAAGTAGCTTACACTTTGACCGAGTTCAGCACAGGTCAGGGTGGCAAAATCTACGAGTTTTGGATCCACTGCATCCTTATGATATTAATCCCATGGGTGTCTGTATTTTTCATGAATATGATGATTATCACTAAGGTTGGTGGCTAATAAATAATGCAATGATTCTCTCTCTCTCTCTCGATCCCCACTTAGACTGATGTACCAGACTTTCTCATGTATTCTGCTGTTGTGTTTAGGGACTCCGTCCCTCCGTACAGCTTCTCATTAACTTCGGTATTTTCGGGCCAGCAATGATTCTAAGTCAGTGTATCTTGTTCCACAACCTCTTCCCTTGATTTTCTAAATGTTCATTTAACGACTTCTTCTTCTTCTTCTTCGACGAACGTTCTATATCAACTACTTGTTAACCACTCTGTGTGATTTGTATGTGACCTTAGCCTAAGAGCAATTGTACACTATGCGCTTTATGCGCCTACAAGTAAGCCAGCACATACAATTTCGGTGATGCTTTTGATTTACTTGAGAGCCGCTGTAGCGTAGTTGTTAGTGAACTCGCTTCGCAAGGCTGGTGGTCTGGGTTCAGCTCCCGCAATGCGCGTGGAATTTTTCCCGACCGCGACGGCTCTCAGGTCGACCCAGCCTCAATTGGGTACCAGAAATGTTCTGGGAAAGCAAAGGCGGCCGGCGTGATGCTGACCACATCACCCATCGTGTGCCGACGGTCAATGAAAAATACAGGCCTGACACTGTATTGACCTATATACCACGAGGTATGAAAGGGTTCCTTTACTTTACTTTACTTACTTTTGATTTACTAGGCTAGTTTTCCTGAGATAAATAGAGGAGGACTGTTGGGGTGGCAAAGTTCTGCTCAGAACAAGCTATTTGATGATGATGATGATGAGTTTTCCTAGGTCCTACATCAGTCGCCTCTTACAACATGCCTTGTAGATCGCAGAGATACTATTCTTTGCTCCCTATGAGAGCCCCGGGACCACACGTGCGATTTAACGACTAACATTACTTGTAATATAACAGTGTACATTAATATGTTGATTGATTGATTGATTGATTGATTGATTGATTGATTGATTGATCGATTGATAGGATCATCATCATTGCACTTCAGTGAGTAACCATGTGTGTTCTGATCTCTTTCTTACACACGAAGATGTCAGCGGAAGAATGCGAGCTCCGTATCACTGGCGCGGGTCCCCTGTGTAACTTAGAAGATGGTTTAAATATTTTTGTAGGAATTTTATTTTTAATTTTTCTAATGAATTTTGCCCGGGCAGCTGCTTTCCAGTCGGCTCTTCTCTATTTTGAAATGTCAAGGGTTCTTAAGTGCTTAACAAGGGACCTACGTTTTATCGTTCGTCTCCGACAGGACTAGGAACTCGATCTCACCGACACTGAGATCACGGATCTCTGGAAAAATATCCTGATAGCTCCACGAGGTAGCGAACCTAGTACCTTTGGAACTAGAGGAGAGCATCTAATCTCTACGCCACAAAGAAATGGTATGAAAAGTTTGCAAACACATGCATGTAGATAAGATAGAATAGAAACTAGAAGATAATCCAGGTTACGACCAGAAAATGACGATTTGTCGGGCATACCTTGTGGAAGACACGATTGAACGTCCATAGATCGGCACTTGATTGGAACGGGTAATGAAAACGAAGAAGGGGCGTCTCAAATAGACCTGGAGACAAAGTTTTCTTTAGGAACTGAAGGATGCTAGGTTATCCTAGGAAGACATACAGAAAACAGCCAGAGACCGGGAAAAGTAGCGAACATCTGTTGAGGCTCCATGCTCCACGAAAAGCGGAGAGAAATGAGTAGATATAAGTATATTTGTAAATGTTCAATGAGTATAACAAGTTTAAAGGACTTTGCAAATCAACCCCAGCTTTTAACGCTGTTTGTGATTTTTCTAGACATTATTACGTTCAGTAGTTTGCCATTGCTTTCTGAACGGGTGGCGCCATCGTTCTTTTGTAAACAAGTTGCTACCAAACTATCCGCAGCGTGATTCGAACTCAGAACGTCGGGGTTAATAGACCGAGTCGCTATCCCCTACGCCACAGACGCCACCTCAATGAATATGTTTAATTTCTATACACAATTGTATACATGTTCCTTCTGATTTCAGATCAACAAGGCTAATAAAAGAATGGCAGACAAGAAGACAGCTCAATCTATGAAAAAGTCCAGGGAATCTGAAAACCAAATAACACGCATTCTCCTCGCCGTGACCTTTACATTTCTATTCTTCCTTGGTATTCAATGTATTACTCAGTGTCTCTGGATGAAACAGCCACCTGGTGTGAGTCTCATTTTCTTACTGTTTTTTTTCACGTATTGTCCGTTAGAAGATGGAGATATTGTCTATTTGGGAGATGGGGATATTGTCTATTTGTGAGATGGAGATATTGTCTATTTGGGAGATGTGGATATTGTCTATTTGTGAGATGGAGACATTGTCTATTTGGGAGATGTGGATATTGTCTATTTGAGAGATGGAGACATTGTCTATTTGAGAGATGGAGACATTGTCTATTTGGGAGATGTGGATATTGTCTATTTGGGAGATGGAGACATTGTCTATTTGGGAGATGGAGACATTGTCTATTTGGGAGATGGGGATATTGTCTATTTGGAGATGGAGAATTGTCTATTTGAGAGATGGAGACATTGTCTATTTGAGAGATGGAGACATTGTCTATTTGGAGATGGATATTGTCTATTTGGGAGATGGGGATATTGTCTATTTGGGGGAGATGGATGATATTGTCTATTTGGGAGATGGAGATATTGTCTATTTGGGAGATGGGAATTGCTATTTGGGAGATGGGATATTGTCTATTTGGGAGATGGGGATATTGTCTATTTGGGATGGGATATTGTCTATTTGGGAGATGTGGATATTGTCTATTTGGGAGATGGAGACGGTGTCTATTTGGGAGATGGGGACATTGTATACACGTTCTTGACAAAGATCAAACATATCACAAGAGTGATTAAAATTGGTTGTAAAGAACGAACGCAAAGAAGAAGAAGAAGAAGAAGAAGAAGAAACGTCCTTTAGTGTGGCTCCTGGTAAAAGGTGTCCAACCCAAAGCCACTTAGTGTGGTATTTGATCCAAAAGGAGTTAAGTACTTAGACACATGGACCCCCGAGAATATTCTTCGCTACCCCGTAAACAACATGTAGAAATGATGCTGTACATGGTTTAGTTTCCTCCAGTATGTCAGATAGTAATTGTGTGCTTATCTGTAGAATTGATCGTTCTATGTTGTAAGGCATCTCCCTGAATGTCGTTACGGATGTAGGTAACTATATCTCGGTAGTTAGTATACCTACAGACGTAACGTGAGTTCAGGTAAGTGCTGGTCGATGTCTTTGTTAGGATGTTCTGCAGAAATACCAAGTCTAAAACTTGTTTCTGTGTGGCAATATCTCTTTTCTTCTTCTTCTTCTTCTTCTTCGCGTTAATCCTTTGGTGCGACCAATTTGATCATTCTTGTTGTGATATATAATTGATCTTTGACAAGAACGACTAACGTTGAGCCCTTGTTGAAATTAGGCTCCCACTTGTGAATGGTGCCATACACGTGTAGGTCAGGGTTTTCGTTTTTCTCCTACGTTAAGTCTTTTGAGTCTGTCTCGCACACTGTCAGTCCCCAACACTTCCCCTTCCCTCGTAAAGTTCTCTTTAATGATCCGTTTGCCGTATATTTTGGTTTGGATCTACGCCAAAGAGCCTTTTGTACTCTGCAGCCTTTCTGAGTGCGGCGTTCCTTCTGCATTGTGTGAATAGCAATATCTAATTTTGAACATTTTTGTTTTTATTGATTAAATATACGTATCAGTTATCAGTTACATGAGGACTATCATCATAGCACTCCGGACATGCCCATAGGTGCTCTGATCTCCGCATCAGCAAATCCAGCAGCGTCCAGCGGCCCAACACGCCAGTTTGATGTTGGTTAATCAATCTCTTTGCATATTTAGTATGTCGTTCTTTTCGGGCTGCACCAATATTGACACCCATCTCTCTCAATCTGGTCAGCGAGTGGAATTCCCAGCCCTGAAACTTCTCTGTTCGGAAAGAACTAAATATACGTAGTTCTGCTAAATGTTATTTAGTAAGAATGCGAAACTATTCTGAAATGTTCATTATTATTCTAAAATTATTCAAACTCTTCCCACAGGCCAACTTAATTCTGGTGTCTGGGACTTTTGCATTTGGTAAGACTGGAATTTTGTTTAATTCGTCCATGAATTTCCTACTTTACTGCCTGACAGGAAGACGTTTCCGGTTAGAGCTGCTCAAGATGGTAGGTCTTGCCAAACAGGATACGCTTCTGTCCAGTTTAATGGACACTTCTTCAAGTAATATTTCTACTACTAACACCACAGCTACTTCAACCAATGAGATGTGATGCTGCGAATTGCCTCGCCAGTAGGGTTATACAGAGTGTTTGTAAAGTCTTACAACACTTCATATGTAGAACAAATGTGAAAAACTAAGTACATGATGTCATCAAAAAATGTGTTTTATAGTCAATTTTGGTACAATATGCAGTGAGTGACTGTTGTCTGCTGAGTTAGTTCTTTTCACTCAAACTATAATGATGTTTTCAACTGAAGAAAGAATATTTGATAATAAGAAGAAACGTGTACAGATATATCTTGAAGCTGCGTGGTGGATATTTCCAACATCTGCTATAATGAATATTTGACAATATGAAGAAATCTGTACAGATATATCTTGAAACCGTGGTGGATATTTCCAACATCTGCTATAATGAATATTTGACAATATGAAGAAATCTGTACAGATATATCTTGAAGCTGCGTGGTGGATATTTCCAACATCTGCTATAATGAATATTTGACAATATGAAGAAATCTGTACAGATATATCTTGAAGCTGCGTGGTGGATATTTCCAACATCTGCTATAATGAATATTTGACAATATGAAGAAATCTGTACAGATATATCTTGAAGCTGCGTGGTGGATATTTCCAACATCTGCTATAATGAATATTTGACAATATGAAGAAATCTGTACAGATATATCTTGAAGCTGCGTGGTGGATATTTCCAACATCTGCTATAATGAATATTTCATCTGTTCTTTATAGTTTACCATAGCAGTAACTACTGTGACTAATTTCCCTACTTTGTTTTAGCACATTTTTTATGGCGTCATGTACTACATTTTTCCAACTGACCTACATATGAAGTGTTGTGAGACTTTATAAACATCCTGTAGTAGACCAGATATATTCTCCGAAAGTTTATGATCGTGTCTTTTCTATCAAACTCTACTATTAAGCATCACGAGAAGCTTAAGCTCTCCATGGTGTGAAAAATGTGTTGCAAAGAGTGTTGCAAGTCCGTGTTACCGATTGATGTGTGACAACATATGGGCACGAATAATAGACTTGAATACATACAATAAACAAGAAAATCGAATCTTTTGAAACGAGATCATATAGAACAATTCTTAGAATGTGTAGAATAATTCTTAGAATGCACAGAACAATTCTTAGAATGCACAGAACAATTCTTAGAATGCACAGAACAATTCTTAGAATGCACAGAACAATCAGAACAATTCTTAGAATGCACAGAACAATTCTTAGAATGTACAGAACAATTCTTAGAATGCACAGAACAATTCTTAGAATGCACAGAACAATTCTTAGAATGTGTAGAATAATTCTTAGAATGCACAGAACAATTCTTAGATTGTGCAGAATAATTCTTAGAATGCACAGAACAATTCTTAGAATGCACAGAACAATCAGAACAATTCTTAGAATGCACAGAACAATTCTTAGAATGTACAGAACAATTCTTAGAATGCACAGAACAATTCTTAGAATGTACAGAACAATTCTTAGAATGCACAGAACAATTCTTAGAATGCACAGAACAATTCTTAGAATGTGCAGAATAATTCTTAGAATGCACAGAACAATTCTTAGAATGCACAGAATAATTCTTAGAATGCACAGAACAATTCTTAGAATGTGCAGAATAATTCTTAGAATGCACAGAACAATTCTTAGAATGCACAGAATAATTCTTAGAATGTGCAGAACAAAAAAAGAAACATACAGACATCATACAGAACATGAACATTAGGGAACACGAGTCTATAAACAACATTAGCCTATAAACAACATTAGCCTATAAACTACATCAGCCTATAAACAACATTAGCTTATAAACAACATTACCCTGGAAACAATATTAGCCTATAAATAACATTAGCTTATAAACAACATTATCCTGGAAACAATATTAGCCTATAAACAATATTAGCCTATAAAATAACATTAGCCTAGAAACAACATTAGCCTAGAAACAACATTTGCATATAAACAACTTTATCTTACAAACAACATTAGCCTATAAACAACATGAGCCTAGAAACAATATTAGCCTATAAACAACATTAGCCTATAAAATAATATTAGCCTAGAAACAATATTAGCCTGGAAACAATATTAGCCTGGTAAGAACATTAGCCTGGAAACAATATTAGCCTGGAAACAATATTAGCCTGGAAAGAACATTAGCCTGGAAACAATATTAGCCTGAAAAGAACATTGGCCTGAAACAATATTAGCCTGAAACAATATTAACCTGGAAACAATATTAGCCTGGAAAGAACATTAGCCTGGAAACAATATTAGCCTGGAAACAATATTAGCCTGGAAAGAACATTAGCCTGGAAACAATATTAGCCTGGAAAGAACATTAGCCTGGAAACAATATTAGCCTGGAAACAATATTAGCCTGGAAACAATATTAGCCTGGAAACAATATTAGCCTGGAAACAATATTAGCCTGGAAACAATATTAGCTTGGAAACAATATTAGCTTATTAAAACATAATGTCTCGGAAACTGAATAATTTGGGTCACATTAAATGTCAGTAATTTAGAGAGAACAATAATGGAGACAATGGTTCCGAAAAGAAGAAGCATGGAAAGACCAAGTAGACACAATCACAATGACATTTATGAAGCCTTGATAACGTTGAATAAAGCGAGAGAACTTGCTAGTGACAAAGAGATTTTCAGGAAGATTGGGATGAGTATGCTCTTCAAAGGACATGCTACATGATGTACTGGCTAAAATAGTTCATAGATATCAGCTGTGAAATAGTCACATCATAAGATAGAAGATAATAAATATATTTACATGTTGAAGATATACATGCCATTATACACTGTGGTGGCGTCTGTGGCTTAGGGGATAGTGACTCGGTCTATTAGCACCGACGTTCTGAGTTCGAATCACGCTGCGGACAGTTTGGTGGCAAATTGTTTCGCGTGGATTTTTACAAAAGGATGATGGCACCACCCGTTCAGAAAGCAATGGCAAACTACTGAACGTAATAATGCTAGAAAAATCACAAACAGCATTAAAAGTTGGGGTTGATTCGTAAAGTCCTGTCAAGGATATGCAATTAACTTGTACACACTTTACAGTGCTAGTTTGATATACGATTTAAAAAACACAAACGTTTTTATGTTTACATCAATCCGAAACTTCCCTTGACAATCTGTAGTGTTTCTAGTGTGTGAGTTTACATACATGTGTGTGTGTGTGTAAGTATAATAATAATAATTCCTCTCGTACCGTTATACGTTACATAGGGCCTGCAAGCAATTTCTCTATACCGTTCTATCATGGACAACTCGCTCAATCTCCTCCATGAAACTGAGACTGATATTTCTTGTCTCTCTCAGTTCGTTTAATGGTCTCCTTAGTTCGTCCTCTCTTTCTTGAACCCTTTGCATCCCACTTCAATGCCTGCTTTGATATTCGTTGATCATTTCTCCTCAAGGTGTGTCAACATATCTCCATCTTCTCTTTCTTTTAACAGTTGTCATTTGTAATTTAGTGCATGTCTGTGTGCTCGTGAGTAATTATGTACATATATGTATGTCTGTGTAGGTGTGTTTGTGAATGTTTATATTTGTATGTATGTGTATGTGTGTTCGTTTATGTACATGTCTACGTGTGTATATGTAAGTGCGCGTGTATGTATGAGCATATGTGTTGGTAAAATGAAAAAAAAATACGTTCTTTAAAAACATTAAAAAGTGCAAAAATGTTCAGCTGCTCAAGTGATTGCTACGCAAATAAAGTGTTTGAACAATTCTAATGCGTTCCAAAATTCGTGAACATCTTTACCGACCAATATAAAATCATCCACTTTACAGTAATTATTGTTTTTTTTAAACATTTGCTATTGATATTAGTCGCGACTTTTGTAAAATATTTTTTGCTCACCCAAACCTTTAGTACTGTAAGATGTTACTAATTTGTTATTAGTAAAAATACCAGCGATGTTTATTTGGTATACATGTAGAAGTTTAGCAGTACCGTAGTCAAGTATTTCTGTAATTACGCTTTTGGGTGATAAGTGCGCAATTTAGCATCAGTGAAAATAGGAAATCCCGTGGAATTAATCACTTCGCACTGAATTCGAACGATTGTCATTGATGTATGCACACATCATTTATTTACATTGATAGAAGTGGAAGGTATCATTCGTTCACTATGTTACCTTGCTTTTTATGAGATATAATAGGGATACGCCTTTGCAAACATTCGCTTCCATTTTGTGTATTACTGTAAATTCTAAACTTAGCTTATCATTTTGTTGTACTTATGCAAAATTATGTAACAAAAACCGCTGTGCATTAACCAAACAACCTACCATTTAGGTAAACATGAATTCGTAAGGTCGTAATGTATATAAGATTGCCTGCAAAAATTACTGTTATCCATCCGGTAGATTTTGTTCAAAGTAAAACTTAGTGTGTTCACGAATTTTGGAACGAACTATAGTAAAATAGATTATCACCAGCAAACTGCACGTATTAATAACCAAGTCTTTATCGTGGAGGGGGCAAATGAAAACTACTCTAATCTAAACTCTATGCCTCTCTCTCTCTCTGTCTCTCGCTCTGTCTCTCTCTCTCTGTCTCTCGCTCTCTAACATACACTGAACAACAATGTACCAAACACATTCGAAAATAATCAGTCCGCCATTTCACGCTCTACTCAGTGCAAATAATACAGATCTATCTGATATATGTTCCAAAAATAGTTTCAAGCGAACTTACCTCTACACAAAACTAAAATATGGTTATGCATACATCATGTACACATTATGTACACATTATGCACACATTATGTACACATTATGCACACATTATGTACACACACAACATTTTCATACTTACTTCCTTGTAGTCAAAACTAAACAAAAACTATGTACATATATACACACGAACGCAAACACACACACACACACACAGACAAAACATTTTCACACTTACTTCCTGGTACCCAAAAACTCAACAGCAGATTGTACATAGTATGCACACACACACACACACCACACACACACAAACAAAATCACTTTGTTGGTTATTTTCTTTGCTAATGAACAATATTATGCAATATATAACCACTAGTTACATAAAATTGTTAATTCAGTTTTAATCGAACGAAATAAGAAAACTGCAGTAAAACTATGTAACGAAGTCGAACGCATAAACAATAGTAATATAGTTTTACAAAGCACATAAACAAGATACAACGACGTTTCAACCAAAAGGCCTTTATCAAGCAAAGCATACATAAGAAGCGAAGAAATTCAGACTTCCTATGCGCCAGACATAACATATACAGTTAGACAATAAATCCATATTTGCTTGATAAAGACCTTTTGGTCATATTATCGTATGTGCTTTGTAAAACTATTTTACAAGTTTCGCTTAAATCAGTCTTCCAATCGTAACATTCTGCTGAAATGTTTACCAACTAAATGGCAGGTTTTGGTTGCAAATTCAGTATCAAAGTCAATGGTTATAGATTTGGGTTGACTAAATAAACTATGATAACCTGGAGGACTATTCTCAAATGAGACGTAATATAGTAAAAATCGGTAGGAATGTAGAAACGGACAGCATCGGTAGGAATGTAGAAACGGACAACAACGGTAGGAATGTAGAAATGGACAACAACGGTAGGAATGTAGAAACGGACAACATCGGTAGGAATGTAGAAACGGACAACATCGGTAGGAATGTAGAAACGGACAGCATCGGTAGGAATGTAGAAACGGACAACATCGGTAGGAATGTAGAAACGGACAACATCGGTAGGAATGTAGAAACGGACAACATCGGTAGGAATGTAGAAACGGACAACATCGGTAGGAATGTAGAAACGGACAACATCGGTAGGAATGTAGAAACGGACAACATCGGTAGGAATGTAGAAACGGACAACATCGGTAGAATGGAACGACAATGTAGAATGTGAAACGGACAGCATCGGTAGGAATGTAATGTAGAAACGGACAACATCGGTAGGAATGTAATGTAGAAACGGACAGCATCGGTAGGAATGTAGAAACGGACAACAACGGTAGGAATGTAGAAACGGACAACATCGGTAGGAATGTAATGTAGAAACGGACAGCATCGGTAGGAATGTAGAAACGGACAACATCGGTAGGAATGTAGAAACGGACAACATCGGTAGGAATGTAGAAACGGACAACATCGGTAGGAATGTAGAAACGGACAACATCGGTAGGAATGTAGAAACGGACAACAACGGTAGGAATGTAGAAACGGACAACATCGGTAGGAATGTAATGTAGAAACGGACAGCATCGGTAGGAATGTAGAAACGGACAACATCGGTAGGAATGTAAACGGACAACAACGGTAGGAATGTAGAAACGGACAACAACGGTAGGAATGTAGAAACGGACAACATCGGTAGGAATGTAGAAACGGACAACAACGGTAGGAATGTAGAAACGGACAACATCGGTAGGAATGTAGAAACGGACAACAACGGTAGGAATGTAGAAATGGACAACAACGGTAGGAATGTAGAAACGGACAACATCGGTAGGAATGTAGAAACGGACAACATCGGTAGGAATGTAGAAACGGACAACAACGGTAGGAATGTAGAAACGGACAACATCGGTAGGAATGTAGAAATGGACAACAACGGTAGGAATGTAGAAACGGACAACAACGGTAGGAATGTAGAAACGGACAACATCGGTAGGAATGTAGAAACGGACAACATCGGTAGGAATGTAGAAACGGACAACATCGGTAGGAATGTAGAAATGGACAACATCGGTAGGAATGTAGAAACGGACAACAACGGTAGGAATGTAGAAACGGACAACATCGGTAGGAATGTAGAAACGGACAACAACGGTAGGAATGTAGAAACGGACAACACAACTTAAACTTATCACATCTACTGGTTTATACTGTAGTATGTTGTCAGATCTGACTGTTACAAATGTTCACCAATTTTCAAAATAACATTGCGGAAACTCACAGTTGCTACAGAGTTCGTGCACTGCCGCCGAGATCTTCATGTGTTGTAAGAAAGAGATCGAGCACGTATGGTTATTCAAAAAGGGGAATCCGATTTCAGCCAAACCTCCTTAGCCGCCTCTTACGACATGCGTGGCGGGTAACAGTGGTTCTATTCTTTACACCCAAATTTAGGACCGGTAACCACTCGGGCGGGGTGATTATATAAATCTATTAATAAATCAGTTATAAACAGGTCAAAGTAATGGTCTGAAGTTTAAGTTAAACTTGCTTGATGTACTCATCTTCGCTTCTCGTGGAAGGGCATCAATAGCTGTTCGCCACTTTTACCGGTGTCTTCCTGTTTTATTTATAGTCTCCCATGATAGTATAACACACCTCAGTTCCTCAAGAAGACTTTGTCTTTAGGTCTGTTTAAAATGTCACATTTTCCGTTTTCATTGCGGGTTTCACTCAAGTGCTTGTCTACTGATACTTGACTGTGTATTTCGTAGGTACACCGACAACATCGCCATTTTCTCCTCTTAACCTGTGTCATTATGGGTTCCCGTCCGGTTCTTATCCACAGGTCTGTGTTTTCAACTTTGCCATACCATCTTAGTCTGAGAATCCGCCGACGACATTCGTTGACAAAGGTCTGAATCTTATTTGTATTTAACTTGGCGACTCGCCATGTTTAGGAGCATTACAGCAACACAGATTTAACATTTGACTTGAATATCCTGTTCTTTGTTTTATTGGAAATAGAAGTTTTAATTACATCTGATTCGCAATTACTGTTTTCTGTTCCCCTAGAACACTAAGTAACCATAATGAAACAACAAAATCACGTTACCCATTCATTCTTGCATACTTGTTACATTATTAAATAAGAAAATGTACTTACATGTTTGATGTGTTGAAATCTCTCCCATATCTTGAACACTTGTAATATATACTTTTATATAGTTAGTCCCCATCAATTGCTGGATTGTAAGAGCTGGGATCGAAGACTGGAGTGGAAAAAGAACAGCACAACAGGTATTGGTATGCTCATCAATCAACATCAACTGGTACGGTCAGTCGCAGGACGCTGTTGGAGATATTGCGAAGGAGATCGAAACACATATGGACTTGTCCGGAGTGCAATGAAAATATTCCAAACTCAAACTGAAATGTTTATATAGTTTCTATGTATCCGTCTGAGAATCTGGTTCGATCTTCTGCACACTTTTGTACACTTTTATTCTGAATTTTCTTCTTAATTAAGTAGTGGAAAGTTTGTCTATATCTCCATAGATATGTTCAGAAATGAAAGTGTCACTTGTGTGGACCATGTAAGTTTTATCAGATCCTGAAATATTGAACACCTTTTTTGACAGATCTTCAACGATACCTGAAGAAATGAGAACAAAAAACGTTGATTACATGATCAATTGATTGATTGATTTTTGATTGTAAGACTGTTATCATTGCGCTAAATAAAAATCCCTGTGTGATTCGACTTCATTTTTCAATGACAATATATGCGACCGAGCACTAACTGCTTAGCAGAGGCAAGTGTCCTGGATCTAATTGTGAAGATGTTTAAAATTTGTAGAACATTGTTTTTATGTTTTAAATTAATGTTTACACAAGTAGCGGATTTCCAGCCTGCTCTCATAAATTTGCTTTGTGTTTACTGTAGCCAAATAGCACTACCATGCAACTGGTAATGTCTGTTAGTTATCTGCTTATGTGGTCGAAACATTTAACTCGTTATTTCAATATAAATTTTGTACAGATGCAAAAAAAATTAAACAACTAAAAAACAGTATGAAACGGAACTGATAGGAAAACATCGATCAGAATACTAAGAGCATGCATATTCCCAGTGGCAACGTATGGGTATGAAGCATGGACAACTAACAAGGCAATGGAAAACATATATGTGTTTTTGAATATAAGTGCTACAGGAGAGTCTTCCGTATGTTATGGACAGATAAGAGAACAAATAGATCTATCCAGAAAGAACTCAGAATCGAAGAAAACTGGCTAATGCTACAAAAAAGAAAGAGAAAATGAGATATTTTGGACATATAAAAAGACATGAAGGGCTGGAGAGGACCAACATGGAAGGAGTCTTACCGGCAAAGAGAAGAAGAGGAAGACCACAGAGAAGATGGATTCAGTATGTAACTGATGGTTTGAACATGACAGCTGCAGAAGCGGGACATTTGGCCTATGAGAGATAAATTCCGAAGGACTGTTGGGGTGGCAAAGCTCTACACAGGACAAGATATTTGATGATGATGACAGATAATGGACCCACTTTTTTTCTTTATGTCTTCATTTCTAAACTGGTCTGTTCTTGTTACTCCCAATATTCTGCATAGACACTTCATCTCTATCGTAGACTGGTCTGTTCTTGTTACTCCCAATATTCTGCATAGACACTTCATCTCTATCGTAGACTGGTCTGTTCTTGTTACTTCCAATATTTTGCATAGACACTTCATCTCTATCGTAGACTGGTCTGTTCTTGTTACTCCCAATATTCTGCATAGACACTTCATCTCTATCGTAGACTGGTCTGTACTTGTTACTCCCAATATTCTGCATAGACACTTCATCTCTATCGTAGACTGGTCTGTTCTTGTTACTCCCAATATTCTGCATAGACACTTCATCTCTATCGTAGACTGGTCTGTACTTGTTACTCCCAATATTCTGCATAGACACTTCATCTCTATCGTAGACTGGTCTGTTCTTGTTACTTGCAATATTCTGTATAGACATTTCATCTCTATCGTAGACTGGTCTGTTCTTGTTACTTGCAATATTCTGCATAGACACTTCATCTCTATCGTAGACTGGTCTGTTCTTGTTACTCCCAATATTCTGCATAGACACTTCATCTCTATCGTAGACTGGTCTGTACTTGTTACTCCCAATATTCTGCATAGACACTTCATCTCTATCGTAGACTGGTCTGTTCTTG
Source organism: Arion vulgaris (assembly GCA_020796225.1). Lineage (NCBI taxonomy): Eukaryota > Metazoa > Mollusca > Gastropoda > Stylommatophora > Arionidae > Arion > Arion vulgaris. The sequence goes on from CM036764.1 coordinate 37,625,473, forward strand.
TTACTCCCAATATTCTGCATAGACACTTCATCTCTATCGTAGACTGGTCTGTACTTGTTACTCCCAATATTCTGCATAGACACTTCATCTCTATCGTAGACTGGTCTGTTCTTGTTACTTGCAATATTCTGCATAGACACTTCATCTCTATCGTAGACTGGTCTGTTCTTGTTACTCCCAATATTCTGCATAGACACTTCATCTCTATCGTAGACTGGTCTGTTCTTGTTACTCCCAATATTCTGCATAGACACTTCATCTCTATCGTCACTAGTTTTCTCTTGCCGTTTGATATAAACTTCCAGGTTTTGCACTGGTAACATAATTTCGGGGAAAATATTATGTTGTATTTGGTTTGTTTTCTTCTTCAGTGCTCCATATCGACAACTTAACCATCCTTTGTGATTTGTATGTGGTCCGAGCCTAAGAGCGATTGTACACTGTGCCTGTTATGCGCCTGCATGTTCCGCACTCCATTTCTGCGACCTTTTTATTTACTAGGTAGCTTCTGACCTACCTCAGTCGTCTCTCTTCGACATGCCTTGTAGGTTACAGTGTTACTATTCTTTGCTCCGCTTGAGAGCCTCGGCAACTCACATGCGGTTTTTTCTTCAATTATATTTAAAATACTTCTCAGATATGTACATTCTTTAACTTGTTTTAATTGATATTTAGCGATGTGGATATTAGTTGTACAATTCATATATCAGGTCTACATCAGAATTTTTGGTTTTTCACCCGTCCAGTTTTTGCACGGTTTGCTCCGCTAGTCTTTGATTGTTCCCAATCAAACTACAAGCACAGTAGTTCCTGCGAGCGGAAACGCGCACTGGCTTCACCTCTGCTGGGCTTTCCAGTTTTTCTGCACATTCGGTTGATCTGCACATCCTATCGCCTGTCGAGTCTGCCGCGTCTGGCGTGCCTGCCGTGTCATACACTTCTGCCTACCAGTGGGTCCACTCGTGCATCGCCCGCATGCGTGCTCGCTCTGCCCTGGTGCGCCTCATTATCACCGTCAGTTCTCGCCGTGCTCACATTTGCCTCTGCTGTTCGTCCTTGTGGCTTGAATCGTGCCCCCATCCTGGGAGAGCTCGCCCTCTCTTCCAATTCGAATGCATCTCTCATCCCTTCGTGTGCAGCCTTTCCCATCGGCCGGCTAACTGCTACCTGTGGTACGACGGTTGAGTTCACATTTGCCGTCACATTTACCGTACCTCGGGACTTCCCTGATACGCAGCTCAACTCGGACACAGGGCTCCAAGTTTCGCCCCATATAGGCCCACGTCTTTGCTTTGGGATGCACCTTTCATCCCTTCATGATCGATTTCGTGCTTACGGACTCTTGTCACGTAGGTGCCAATTTTGGTTCGGTCATTTACTCCAGGGGAGTTTTCATTCGTTCGTTATTGTCTCGTACTCTGCTGTTCTCTTACGTTTCTGCAAAATTTGGTCTTTGTTTCTACGGACATCGACCAGGAGATGCATGTATTTTGTTCATAATTTTTGTACCTGCATTTCTTTTCCGTTCTTGCACTACTACCACTACCAGTAGCTCTCCTTTGATTTATGTGCCCGCTTAGCCAGACCGGAACCAAAGTCTTTTATCCAGGGTCACCACGTCGAGGTGGGGCACAGTGTCGTGATTAGTGCCGGACCACTAATCCTGGCGCAGCCTCCATGCGCATTTGACACCGGTTGTGGATGATGTCTGTACAAGCTACGGAAAATGTTGCTATTTATATATATATATAAAGCGAGAGAGAGAGGGAGAGAGTTGTTAACACTGTCATATATCTCACTATCTAGTGGAGTGCAGACTATCAGTTTATTGCTTCCTAACATTTTTGCGTCATATCGTCAGATAGTGTTTAATTATCAGATATTTTGTTTGATCCTCTTTCAATCATGCAACATTAACTGTATGCTAGTGAATCGCAATCAACAACACAGAACTAAGAAAGCAGCTACGAAATAAACAACACAGAACTAAGAAAGCAGCTACGAAATAGATAACACAGAACTAAGTAAGGAACTAGGAAATAGATAACACAGAACTAACAAAGCAACTATGAAATAGATAACACAGAACTAAGTAAGGAACTATGAAATAGATAACACAGAACTAAGTAAAGAACTAGGAAATAGATAACACAGAACTAACAAAGCAACTATGAAATAGATAACACAGAACTAAGTAAGGAACTAGGAAATAGATAACACAGAACTAAGTAAGGAACTAGGAAATATATAACACAGAACTAAGTAAGGAACTTCGAAATAGATAACACAGAACTAAGTAAGGAACTTCGAAATAGATAACACAGAACTAAGTAAGGAACTAGGAAATAGATAACACAGAACTAAGTAAAGAACTAGGAAATAGATAACACAGAACTAACAAAGCAACTATGAAATAGATAACACAGAACTAAGTAAGGAACTAGGAAATAGATAACACAGAACTAAGTAAGGAACTGAATATATGCTAACATTCAGAATCTCAGATAGGAACTTAAAATAGTGATAACATGCAGAACTAAGTATGAGGAACGGAATAATAACACAGAACTAAGTAAAGAACTAGAAATAGATAACACAGAACTAAAAAGCAACTATGAAATAGATAACACAGAACTAAGTAAGAACTAGGAAATAGATAACACAGAACTAAGTAAGGAACTAGAAATAATAACACAGAACTAAGTAAGGAACTAGGAAATAGATAACACAGAACTAAGTAAGGAACTAGGAAATAAACAACACAGAAGTACGAAGGAAACTCTAACGACAAACACAAAATGACAGAAAAAATAACAGTAACATGGCATAATTATCTACAAACCCTCTAACCGTGAACGTTAAAACTCCCACCCACAGTCATGCGCTCACTCACACACACAACACACAACACAACACAACACACAATACGACAGCCTTATATTCGAAACCATACTTTAACACAATCGTTATAACGCTTTATCACTGCCACTAATAAATAATCGTTAAACGCCTCTAACTTTTAACTCGAATTAACTAAATCGTTTCACAAATTTATTATAATAGTAGATGAAGTATTAATTTGTAGAAATCTTCGTTCCGAAAATCGGTTGGAAAACTACTTATAACAGATTGACTATTCTAGTTGGACAGAAATACAAGATTGTATATTCAATTATCTTTTTACTGTTTTGCACTTCAGTTATTCCAATTATCTTTTACTGTTTGCACTTCAGTTATTCCAATTTGCTTCACTTATTTCAGTTTTGTTTTCGGTAATTATGTTGAAGTCGTTTTTAAATTGTTATTATTCTTGTGGTTGTGGTTTTTTCTATCTGTAAAGTTTATCTAATCGATTTCAATCTCAAGAAAATGATATTTGATTGATTAAATAATAGGTTTTGAATTTGATGTAAGATTACAGTTATTTGCAAAACTTATCACTTATTGAAAGCTAGATTGCCTTCAAAAGTACCGTAATACAACGTGCAAGTCAAAATTTAGTTGCATTGTTATGGGAAATATTTTTATTTTGAACCATTTGTTTCCAAAACAAAACAAAATTACTGCCACTCGTAGAAAAACGATGCGTACTGTCAGTGCTTTAATTAGAGTAACTTTAACGCTACAGATTGCTGACATCTTTGCGCACAAGTACAAAAACACAAACTAAGACTAAATACTATCAACCTAGTTTCAAGGCTCGTATTATAAGTTTATTTGTCTATTGTCTTTCCCCAGATGGATGATGGAATTGGTTGTCCACTCTTGTCGTTAAGCGTAGGTGTGGAAGCTTTAATTTGCTATAAGCTTGTTCTCGTCCTAAATCAAAGTGTTTAAATTAAAACAAATAAAAAATATCATAGATCTAACATTTCTTATCTCGGAAAAATGATCAGAGAGGCCAGTGAGGCCTACGCAACAACCACAAGTAGTTTGACAATGGAGGTTCGGGCGGTTACGGAGGCGGTGAAATGGTTGGCATCTCACAACTACTCTCGTGTTTTCATACTCAGTGACTCCATGAGCATGATTCGTAAAGTCGAATCAGGAATGGTGAGACACAACTGGGTGGAAATAATAGCCGTCCATCGCAAGCGATGATGACAACAATCTCAGACGTGTACTGTTGCACCTCTCTGGTGTGTGCGGAGGTGACTATAGAGTCCAATCCTAGAACAGAATCCCCGACCACAGGTGGGGCATACATGATCAAGGTTAGACATGTGCGTGTTGTGTGCTCTGTCTTTTCGCGCTGCTCGTTTTCTCTGTGACTCAACAATACGATGATTCTCAGCTATTCGGGTTCCTCTTTTGTTGTTACAGCGCCACATTTGGCGATCTTGCGCAAGGATTCCCAGCACGTATTGTCTATATCGAAGCATTTCAGAGACACTTTAAGAGTGTCTTTAAAGCGTTTTCTGTCCACCAGCTAAACGTCTGCCCCCTTCAAGCTCGCCATACATCAACTGTTTTGGGATGCGTTTATCAGGCATTCGAGCAACGTGACCGACCCATCTCAGTTGGGCCTTCTGCAACAGGGTGTTGACGCTTGGGATCTTTGCTCTTGTGAGGATTTCGCTGTCTGGAATTTTGTCCTGCCAGTTTATTTTTAGTATTCTGCGTAGACAGCTTGTGTGGAAATGGTTTAATTTTCTTGCGTGTCTGCTATACAGTGTCCATGTCTCGCTTGCGTACAGCAGCGTGGTTAGCACTATGGCCTGGTAAACTTTCAGCTTTATGACTATGCTTATCCCCTTCCGTTCCCACACAGTGACACGTAACCTTCCGAACGCAGCACTGGCTTTGGATATCCTATTATGGACCTCAGAATCTATGTTTGCCGATCTGGATAGGAGGCTGCCAAGATAAGCAAAGTTGTCCGTTGACTGGAGACGCTGGTGTTTAATGTTGATGACTGGATCGTAATACTGTTCTCTAGGGCGGGCTGGAACATGACCTCTGTTTTTGGTGTTAATGGTGAGGCCAAACCTATCACAGGCCATTGAGAACGTGTCCATGTAAGTCTGCATTTCTTCCACAGAGTTGGTAGCGAGGGCACAGTCATCAGCAAACAACAGGTTTGAGATAGTTGATTCTTTTACCTTGGTGGAGGATTTTAACCTCCGAAGATTGAATAGGTTACCGTCTGTCCTGTATCTAATCGTTACCCCATGTTCGTCGCCTTCCCAAAAGACATCCGTGAGCATGGCAGCGTGAGATTACATATGGCTAGTCTGGGTTATACCCTTTAGTATATGCCACTTCTATGAGATTAGCATGAGATTACATAGGGCTAGTCTGGGTTATACCCTTTAGTATATGCCACTTCTATGAGATTAGCATGAGATTACATAGGGCTAGTCTGGGTTATACCCTTTAGTATATGCCACTTCCATGAGATTAGCACGCCGCTATATTATTAAACTTGTCATTAAAATAAAGTGTAGTTTTTCTCCATGCCAGATCCAGGAGATGGCATGCTGTTAGATCCTTAAACTTGTTATCTGAACTAATTCTGTAGTTTTCTCCATGCCAGGTCCAGGAGATAACATGATGTTCGATTCTTAAACAGGTTAACGAAAAAAAGTCTGCAGTTTTCTCCATGCCAGGTTCAGGAGATGGCATGATGTTCGATCCTTAAGCTTGTTAACGGAACTTAAGGGGGTCTCTGTGGCTAAGTGGTTAAGCCCTTTGCCTTGCGAGTCGAAGGTCGTGGGTTCGAATCCGGACCGCGCCCTTCTGTTCACGGGTACAGTTTTTTCAGAGACCCCAGGATTGTTGCTGGAGCTATGGAGTTCGTGCTTTGTGCTATACTCTCGGCAGGTGGTGTGCCATTTCTGCGGAGAGAGACCAAGCCATATGCGATAAAAGCTGGTGCAATGAAGTCAATCCTTCGGCTTTCAAACCCTTTAAACTGAACAAAGTTTAGTTTTCTCCATGCAATGTATATGAGAAAACAAGCTACTAGAACATTATAGGATTCACTAACATTGGTTAAACATCAATACTGTAACGATACAAATGTTGTATACAAGTATTATGAACACCATCATCATCATCAAGGTGCGTATCCTTTATAGGACGTTGCTCTCTTAGCAGCACGTCTGAAATTCACTGTCTCTTGCCAGTTCACCCACTTCGTCGATGGTCATGTTCATGGTTTCTTTAATATCTTGTAGCCATCTTCTTCTTGGTCTGCCTCTGCGTCATGGGACCCTGCCCTCTAGTATTGTTCTTTCCAGGCCATCGTGACGCTTGATGTGACCAAAGTATGTAATTTTCTGTATAGTATGTTGTTTATCAGCCAATTCTCTTTAACATTTAGTTATTTCAGGACATCAGTGTTCTTTCTTTTTCTGTCCATGGTATTCGTAGGATCTTTCTGTAGCATTTAGTTTCGAAGGACTGGATTTTCGTTCTTAATTTATGTGTAATAGTCCATGATTCACAACCATAAGTAGCCACTGGGAAAATGCATGCTCTCAATATTTTTAATTTTAGTATTTTGCAGGTGCTTTGCCACATGTTCTTCATTGTGTTTAACTTCTTGATTGCTATTGCCAATCTTCTTGAGATCTCTTTGGACACCAATTGAAACAAATTTATGCACCCAGCACCAGCATCCTCAAATAGCTTGTCAGCATATTCTGAGCAAAAATTCAACAGCCACCCCTAACAGTCCTTTATAATTTCTCTCTATCATATAACTCTTCTGTAGTGACGCTAATATCATCAGCCACATCCTGATTCCATTTTATCTGTGATCTTCTCCATTGTTATAGGTACTCAACAGTTATCATCCACGTGTTCTTGTCTCTGACCGTTTTTATAGTCTCCAAGATGGTCCAGCTGCCCGCAGAAGACTGTCTCAATGTCTATTTATCACGTCCCATTTTCAACATTCCTTCCGGATTTCTCCTATGTTCTTGTCTAGTGAAACTTGACTGTGTCATCCACAGGGTATACTCTAAAAACCTCTATTTTCTTCTCCTGACCTGGTTTATCATGGGTTCCTGCCCTGTCCTTACCCACAGGTCTGTGTTTGCCACTCTGTCAAATCATATTAGTCTAAGATTACGTCGAATATATTTGTTGATAAACACACAACCGCGATGCAGGTTATATTATTTAGAATGCAATTGATGCTCGTCCATCACGGGTGATGACGACCACACAACCGCAATGCAGGTTATATTATTTAGAATACAATTAAGAAGTTTGAAAGCACCATGAAATGATGATGACGATTCTAAATGTTTAAACATGAACTATACAAACGGTTTTATACCGCGCTCTAACCATTCGACCATACGCTCTCCAGATATATTCAATTGTTAAATTAGCAACATTGATTTAGCAAAGAAAGTTTCACATGTTTTCTATTAAGACTATACGTACATTTATTTTTATATTTACAGATTTTAGCAGTTGCAATTTACGTGGAATAATTTGATTATCACAAAGTTACATCTCAACGAGTAAAATGACAGACTTTACAAGCAAGAAATGGACATACTTTCTCACTGAGACCGCCGAATCTATGATAAACTTTGCTACTTTCCCAATCACAATGGTTGAACCGGTCACTGAACGGATGAGAAATATTACAGAATTACCAGCAGCTGACCTTCTGCATGATTTGATGACTAGCGAGGAAGAAGCCGTCGTAGATGATGTTAATTTTGTTATGAGCGCCGTTATTGGTCCAATTGTTTGCATTCTGGGAATGCTTGGAAATTTGATTTCGATTATCACGTGGAACCGTCCTGGAATGAGAAGTTCTACAGGACGATATCTGTCTGGGCAGGTAGGTTTACGTTTAACATGGTTATTGTCTATTCCCTTTGCTTTTCTATTGTTATAATTACGCTTATGATTCTGGGGTAAGAGGGTGGATCTATGTCGTGAAGTGCTCACACCGTTTGATTTGAGTTCCGAAAATCGTAGACTCTAATCTAGACCATTTGTTTGGTTAACAGCAGTGGCGGCTCGTGCTCATTTTTGTTGGTGGGGCCAGACACAAATTTTCAGAAAAATTATGGTTTTAGGTTAGGTTATATTTTAATTTATAAAATAATAAATATACGTTACCTATTATTTTTGGTGGGCCCGCCCTACTGGTCATAATGACGAGCCGCACCTGGTTCACAGTGTATTTTTTCCAAAGATTGTTGCTGGAGGTACAAAGTTCCTGCGTTGTGCAAGACTCGGCTTTTAATATACGATTTCGACATACTTTTTTATTTTACTCTGGTTCCATTTCTCTGACCCGCAACAGTTTCTACAAATATCAACAGACAGGGAAGAGCGGTTTATTTTCTAAAGTATGATGCAAGTCTTGGAAATGTTGCCCCTTAAATATTTTTTCCTTAAAATAACCTTCAATTGTAATTTTGAGTTTGCTTCTTATGCCGCCCCCTTACGCTCCGCCTGATGTGGTCGCCTCTGTGTATCATAGCACAGCACGGCCCTGTCAACAGAACATCTAAAATGTCCATAAATGTAAATATCTTGTAAAATCTAAATAACATCAGATGGGAGATGTAGATCGGAAATAAAGAGTAGAATAGGTTGTTTTTTTTTCGATCCAGAAGCACTTGAGCTGAAAGCTCTTCGGCTCGGTGTCATGGACATCGTAACCCTTCGGCTCGGTGCCACGAACACCGTAAATCTGGGAACCTGTAGCTTTTTGCCAGTCCGCGGAGTTGAACCCGCACTTACAGAGGACTAGTCACTCGTAGTCCAACGCGCTACGAGCACGCTGGGCAAGCGGGAGGTAGAATAGGTTAGACACAAGCAGTATTTCAGAAAATTATATGAAATAACAAATCGTTGTCAACAGTACTAAATAACAATAATTCTTCAGTTCTATATAAAGGCAATAAGTAAAAAGGAACCCTTTCATACCTCGTGGCATATAGGTCAATACAGTGTTAGGCCTGTATTTTTCATTGACCGTCGGCACAGAATGGGTGATGTGGTCAGCATCACGCCGGCCGCCTTTACTTTCCCAGAGCATGTCTGGTACCCAGTTGAGGCTGGGTCGACCTGAGACCATCGCGGTCGGGATAAATTCCAGCACATTGCGGGAGCTGAACCCAGACCACCAGCCTTGCAAAGCGAGTTCACTAACAACTAAGCTACAGCGGCTCTCATATAAAGGCAATACTGACATACAATTGCGAAACATAAACAATAAATAAACAGGAACATTTCTGGAGACCACAAAGATGTGGTTTTACAGGAGAATGCTGACAATCTCATAGACAGATAAAATGACTAATGTTGATGTGTTGGAAGAGGTCAATGCGCAGAGAAAACGCATTACCAATATAAAAAAGGGAAGCCATCATTTTTCGGGCATGTGATGAGGAAGGGAAGATAAGAATACATTGTGACAACCGGTAAATTAATGTGAGACGAAAGTGAGGAAGACAGAGAGACAGTTCTTGGCAGCATGTCTTCAACGTCTGAAATGGTAGTCAGCACAAAGGAAATACATTTGTGTAGATTCATGATTGCCAACGCCAGCCAACATGGTACATGATGATTATGTTTATAACTTTTCATATCGGTCCTGACCACCTTGTGGCATGGTTGCCGGACATAAAGTTAAGTAGCCTTGACAGACAGAAAGTTAAGTAGACTTGACAGACAGAAAGTTAAGTAGCATTGACAGACATAAAGTTAAGTAGCCTTGACAGACAGATAGTTAAGTAGCCTTGACAGACAGAAAGTTAAGTAGCCTTGACAGACAGAAAGTTAAGTAGCGTTGACAGACAGAAAGTTAAGTAGCCTTGACAGACAAAAAGTTAAGTAGCCTTGACAGACAGAAAGCTAAGTAGCCTTGACAGACAGAAAGTTAAGTATCCTTGACAGACAGAAAGTTAAGTAGCCTTGACAGATAGTTAAGTAGCTTTGACAGACAGAAAGTTAAGCAGCCTTGACAGACAGAAAGCTAAGTAGCCTTGACATGTCAACAATATATTAACAACGTCATACGATCTCTGTGTCGCAGAGGTTAGATGCTCACCTCTCGTTACATAGGGACTCGGTTCGCTCTCTAGTCATCGGGATATTTTCCTTATTTCTGATATCAGTGTAGGTGAGATCGAGTTCCTAGTCATATCAACGTCAGACAATAAAACGTAAGTTCCATGTTCAAGTTGAGCATGTAAAAGAAATCTTGGCAGTTCCAAATCGAGAAGAACAGGCTGGAAGACCGCTGCCGCGGCAATATTCATTTGAAAGATTTAAAAAGGAAAATTCCTAGAAAATATATTTTTAGCGTATTTTAAATTGTATCGAGGACCTTCGCCGGTGTTACTGAATTCGTGCACTGGCGCACATACCTTCATGTGTAAGAAAGAGATCGGAGCACACATGGTTACTCACTGAAGTGCAATGATGATGGTCCTATCAATTAATCAAACGCTTTAGCTTCCGCTAGCTACTTTTTAACACACGCTTTTCTAGTTCCTTTATGACGTGCGTGGGAGTGAGTGAGGTATGTACTTGTAATATAACATTGTAAACACACACATATACTGCTGGACATTTCCTAACATAATTACTTTTCCTAATCCAGGCCATTGCTAACTTTATTGTTCTTCTGACGTTTCTGCTAAGCGATTCGATCCAGTACTGGTCACCAAACATGAAATTTTCTCCAATCTACGGAGCATTTTTCTCCTACTTTGGATTTCCTATGTTCCACTTTGGTTTCATCTGCAGTGTTTGGGTTACTGTGGGCGTTACTATGGATAGATACCTAATGGTCTGCTGCATCACTAAAGCTAAAGTGAGTATACGAATTTATGTCTTTGTGTTTATGTTATTTTTATTTGGGAATATTTGTTTTGGTGTTATAGTACTTTCTCTTCCCGTGCTCCATATTCTGTGTGTCTATATGTTAAATGTATATCAGTTTTATATATATATTTAATTGTTATTGTTTATCTTTTTTTCCACTTCTAGTTTGTTGCATTTATTTCGTTATTCGTTTTTAGTAACTGATTTTCATCTTTGGCTGTTAGGCTTTTATTGTTGTATTCTATATGTAGTGTGCTATGAAAGAAGTGACATTCGTCACTTATGTTGTATAGTTTGCTTGAAAGAGGCCTTTGGTCGAAACGTTGCCTGTATTGTTTTTGTATTTTGTAAAACTACAGTACTTTGTTTTTACGTGTTTCGCCATTGCTACATAGTGTTATTGCAGTCTTTCCTTATATTGATAATTTTAGTGTTGAAGCTGTAGTTTATTTCACAAATAAAGACATTATAAGTCTGGTAATTACGAAATAATCAAACTACATGAGTGTCTAGAGAAGATACTTTTGGAGGGAATGGTGCCTGTAATAAAAATGAGAGTAATACATATAAGACGATGGGTGCAAGATGTCAGTGATGATCTGAGAATGACTGCTGCTAATGCCGGTCAGCTTGCACAGAATTGAAAGTTTTTCAGGACTGATGTCATGGGCAGAGTCAGGAAGACCAAGAACCCGGTGGATATATAATATCATAGATATCGTGCGACATCAAAGGCACACCCCTGGCACAGGATAGAAAACTGAAACTTCCAAAGCTGCTTTACGGTACATGTGAATAAAACAAGACGACAGTGATGAAATGGGATACTGCAAAATTTTTGTGTGCAAACTGTTCAATTATTCCACATTATGCCGACGTGGACATCAAGAAAGAGTAAGCAGGAGTTACTTTTGACAATCTAAAAACCAATCTGAAATGCTCCCAGTGTAATACAAAACTAAATTAAGGAAATATGAGATTTGTGTACTTTCAATACTTTTATGTGGAACTGAATACTGGAGAATAACAGAAAAGTAACATATACAAACTATCTTCATTCTATACAATATGTCTGAGAAACATACTGAGAATATTTTGGCCGGAAAAAAACCATCAAGCTGCTCAATCTGGACAAAATCGACTCAACAATAAAGGCTGGCGATGGAGCTAAATAAACAAGTACTCAGAAGCTACCCAGAGACCATCACGAGAACTGCTACTGCATTGAACCTCGGTAGAAGGATGAAGAAGAGACCAAAAACATCCTGGTAGAGAGCAGTGGAAGAGATGTTTCGTGTAGGTCATTCATAAGGCTTCATGCGAAGTATGACGACTAATTGAGATCGATAGAAAAATTTACCGTTAAGTATTGTGACACCACGGTTGTCTTGTGTGCTGTGGCGTAGAAGTTAGGTGCTCGTCGTTCGTACCAAAGGTACCAGGTTCGGTCCCTCGAGAAGCCATCTGGATATTTTTCCAGAGACCCCTGATCTCAGTGTAGGTAATTAAGTTTGAAACTCTATCAGAGACGGACGATAAAATGTAGGTCCCGTGTTCAATATAAGCACGTAAAAGAACCATTGGCAGTTCAAAATCGAGAAGAGCAGGTTGGAAAGCCGCTGCCTAGGCAAAATTCATTAGAAAAAGATTTAAAATAAAATTCCTACAAAAATATTTTCACCATTTTCAAAATTACATCAGGATCCTCGTCTGTGCTACGGAGTTCGTGCACTGCAACTGAGATCTTCTTGTGTAAGAAAGAGATAGGGGCACACATAGTTACTCACTGCAGCTGAGATCTTCTTGTGTAAGAAAGAGATCGGAGCACACATAGTTACTCACTGCAGCTGAGATCTTCTTGTGTAAGAAAGAGATAGGGGCACACATAGTTACTCACTGCAGCTGAGATCTTCTTGTGTAAGAAAGAGATCGGAGCACACATAGTTAATCACTGCAGCTGAGATCTTCTTGTGTAAGAAAGAGATCGGAGCACACATAGTTACTCACTGCAGCTGAGATCTTCTTGTGTAAGAAAGAGATAGGGGCACACATAGTTACTCACTGCAGCTGAGATCTTCTTGTGTAAGAAAGAGATCGGAGCACACATAGTTAATCACTGCAGCTGAGATCTTCTTGTGTAAGAAAGAGATCGGAGCACACATAGTTACTCACTGCAGCTGAGATCTTCTTGTGTAAGAAAGAGATCGGGGCACACATAGTTAATCACTGCAGCTGAGATCTTCTTGTGTAAGAAAGAGATCGGAGCACACATAGTTACTCACTGCAGCTGAGATCTTCTTGTGTAAGAAAGAGATCGGGGCACACATAGTTAATCACTGCAGCTGAGATCTTCTTGTGTAAGAAAGAGATCAGAGCACACATAGTTACTCACTGCAGCTGAGATCTTCTTGTGTAAGAAAGAGATCGGGGCACACATAGTTAATCACTGCAGCTGAGATCTTCTTGTGTAAGAAGAGATCGAGCACACATAGTTAATCACTGCAGCTGAGATCTTCTTGTGTAAGAAAGAGATCAGAGCACACATAGTTAATCACTGAAGCTGAGATCTTCTTGTGTAAGAAAGAGATCGGGGCACACATAGTTAATCACTGCAGCTGAGATCTTCTTGTGTAAGAAAGAGATCGGAGCACACATAGTTAATCACTGCAGCTGAGATCTTCTTGTGTAAGAAAGAGATCGGGGCACACATAGTTAATCACTGAAGCTGAGATCTTCTTGTGTAAGAAAGAGATCGGGGCACACATAGTTAATCACTGCAGCTGAGATCTTCTTGTGTAAGAAAGAGATCGGAGCACACATAGTTACTCACTGCAGCTGAGATCTTCTTGTGTAAGAAAGAGATCGGAGCACACATAGTTAATCACTGCAGCTGAGATCTTCTTGTGTAAGAAAGAGATCGGAGCACACATAGTTAATCACTGCAGCTGAGATCTTCTTGTGTAAGAAAGAGATCGGAGCACACATAGTTAATCACTGCAGCTGAGATCTTCTTGTGTAAGAAAGAGATCGGAGCACACATAGTTAATCACTGCAGCTGAGATCTTCTTGTGTAAGAAAGAGATCAGAGCACACATAGTTACTCACTGCAGCTGAGATCTTCTTGTGTAAGAAAGAGATCGGAGCACACATAGTTAATCACTGCAGCTGAGATCTTCTTGTGTAAGAAAAAGATCGGAGCACACATAGTTACTCACTGCAGCTGAGATCTTCTTGTGTAAGAAAGAGATCGGAGCACACATAGTTAATCACTGCAGCTGAGATCTTCTTGTGTAAGAAAGAGATCGGAGCACACATAGTTAATCACTGCAGCTGAGATCTTCTTGTGTAAGAAAGAGATCAGAGCACACATAGTTAATCACTGAAGCTGAGATCTTCTTGTGTAAGAAAGAGATCGGGGCACACATAGTTAATCACTGCAGCTGAGATCTTCTTGTGTAAGAAAGAGATCGGGGCACACATAGTTAATCACTGAAGCTGAGATCTTCTTGTGTAAGAAAGAGATCAGGGGCAACATAGTTAATCACTGCAGCTGAGATCTTCTTGTGTAAGAAAGAGATCGGGGCACACATAGTTAATCACTGCAGCTGAGATCTTCTTGTGTAAGAAAGAGATCGGAGCACACATAGTTAATCACTGCAGCTGAGATCTTCTTGTGTAAGAAAGAGATCGGAGCACATAGTTAATCACTGCAGCTGAGATCTTCTTGTGTAAGAAAGAGATCGGAGCACACATAGTTAATCACTGCAGCTGAGATCTTCTTGTGTAAGAAAGAGATCGGAGCACACATAGTTAATCACTGCAGCTGAGATCTTCTTGTGTAAGAAAGAGATCGGGGCACACATAGTTACTCACTGAAGTGCAATGATGATGATGCTATCAATCAATTAATGTAGTGTAAGTCTATAGCTGATTGACATATAGACAATATACTGACTCACATTATTGTTTAGGATGACGCAAAGTCAGTGTACTGGCTAGCTTAGTATACAGGATGGGCCCAAAAAAATGAGAACATCGGGTAACATACGCGTTATTTAGAAATGATATTTAATTTAATTATATTGTTTCATGTAATTTTGTTTGCCAAGTATTTAGATAATCAGAAATCATGTTCATTTTTTCTAAGCATCGACGACACTCGTTTAATCAGAATACGGTCTTCCACAGTAATTGTTGTCATTCTTGGTAACAAATTTAAACCTGCAGATGTAAACAATTGACATATTAAAAATCAAAGATTTTGCCCGGAAATTGTCGAAATAAAAACATCATATATATAGCGAAATAAGTAAGTAAGTAAATGAGTAAACAATTGAAGCTATTATGGATACAGTTAAAACAATTTTGATGTCATTATATTACTTTTTACGCGATGTTCTCATCCCCTCCCCTGTAGATTGCAAAGTAAATGCATCTGGCAGCTGGAGGAAAAATAAATTACGGAGTAAAAGGGTTAAGACGACTAGTAAAAAAATATATAACTTATTGTTTCTGTTTATCAATTTGAATGAAACTGTGTGTTTGCAACCAACGTTTTAATATTTACAGAAATTATGCAGCGAATCTCGTGCAACCTTTAGCCTACTCCTCATCGCGATCAACGGTTTCATGATCAACCTACCACACTTTGCATTTTTTAGCCCTGTTTACCCTGACACCATCAGGATTATTGACACTGACAGTCACACTGACAACCACAACGTTAATGTCACGGAACTAGAAGTGGCGTATGCTTTGACAGACTTTGGCATGAGTAGTGCTGGACAGTTCTACGAGTTCTGGACACACTGTATGGTCCTTATACTGGTTCCATGGGTGTCTATTTTCTTCATGAACGTCATGATAATCGCCAAGGTCAGTCCTTACTTTGAATGATGTATGCATGTTTGTTATATGTGTATACCTGTGTGTATGTATCTTGTTTCGTCTCTAATATACAACTACAATAAGCATGTGGTTGTGCAAGCACTGTTTGATCGAACTGTACCTGATTATTCTGTGTCTAGCAAAAACGAAGCGTTTGTGAAAGACACTCCTCAGTAGAGCTATTTTATTGAATAGCTCGCTAGTTGTGTGTAGGCAAGGGTGCCGTAAGAAATAGGAGTAAGTGGTTCGAATCCTGTTTTTTGGTAATTTGTTTTTCAGAAGCCCCTAATACTTGTACACTATCTATTAACTCACATTGCAATGGTTCTCAAATCGTAATACCTGGGTGCCCAGTTAATAGGTCTGAGATTCTAATGGTTTCACAAAGACTGGAATGATTAATAAAAACTAATACAATAATTACATCGAACAATATATTCAGTGATTATAATGAATTATTGTATTCACTGCGCTAGCTAAGAGTGTCCTCGTCAGAACACTTACAAAGTAACTTCGGCAATATCTCATTCAGAAGCTAAAGTGAATATCCGAGAATTAAACCACCTTACACTAGTGCGAAAAAGCAAGTAAACGCCCTGAACTTGTCAACACAACATTTGTGTATTTACTATGAGTAGTATAGAATATACATAAATAGTATCTTATTAATAGCATATATATATATATATATATATATTTCTCATATTTGTGTATATATATATATATATATTTCTCATATTTGTGTATTTACTTTGAGTAGTATAGAATATACATAAATAGTATCTTATTAATAGCATATATATATATATATATATTTCCATATTTGTGATTACTATGAATTATAGAATATACATAAATAGTATCTTATTAATAGATATATATATATATATATATATATATATATATATATATATATATTTCTCATATTTGTGTATTTACTATGAGTAGTATAGAATATACATAAATAGTATCTTATTAATAGCATATATATATATAATATATTTCATATTTGTGTATTTACTATGAGTAGTATAGAATATACATAAATAGTATCTTATTAATAGCATATATATATATATATATTTCTCATATGTACGTTTTAAAACCCCGGTTGTGGAATAGGCCCTCAACCAACTAATACCTAGCCTTTCTATCTTTAAATATCTCTTACAGCTCCTACAGCTATTCCTTATATCTTAATCCCACCCTCTAAAACTCTTGTTCGTGTATTTTTAACCTTTCCTCTCTGTCGCTTTTCTTGCGGGGTTTCAGGAAAAGGATCTTCTTGTTTTCTATCCAACGGCAGCGTCTTTTCTTGCCCTCATGGTTCACTGTGATCTTTGACGTTTTCTCTATAAGCTTCTCATTTGAGGATATATCTCACAATCTCAACCTCTCTATTCTGTGTAGACACCAGTTCATGAATGTTTGCAGTTGATTAGTTAGTGTTTTAGTCGCTTTTCGTGTTTCTGGCCCAAACAGCAGAACTGCTTCAACATCTGAGGCATTACATCATAGATTCCCAAACTTTTTCGGCTCAGCGCCCACTTTGCACAACATAAACTTTGTAACGCCCTCTCCACATTATAACAGTTTGCCAACGCCCCCTCCACATATATACATAATCTATTTTCTCTTTGAGAGCCGCTGTAGCGTAGTTGTTAGTGAACTCGCTTCGCAAGGCTGGTGGTCTGGGTTCAGCTCCCGCAATGTGCGTGAATTTTTCCCGACCACGACGGCTCTCAGGTCGACCCAGCCTCAACTGGGTACCAGACATGCTCTGGGAAGTAAAGGCCGCCGGCGTGATGCTGACCACATCACCCATCGTGTGCCGACAGTCAATGAAAAATACAGGCCTAACACTGTATTGACCCATATACCACGAGGTATGAAAGGGTTCCTTTACTTTACTTTATTTTCTCTTTGACATAGACAATTGATATGTTTTTCTGTAATACATGGTTAATAAATTTTCAAATGATTATAGACATGAAATAGAAAATTGATGAGAAAATTGATGAAAAAATGGATCGTGCATGACGGGCATAAGATTAATTAAAATGCATAATTCCAATTTTAAATAATTATTAAATCGCAAAATCACGAAAAATAATTTATTTTAAATAATTTATTATTAATTTCTTCTTTAAGGAGCCACCGATCCTAATAGTCCGAACACTCGACAAATTCTTCTGAACCCACTATCGCCCCCTAGAAAGTTCAGCGCCCACTGGAGGCACTACCTAACAGCCACTGTAGTGAATTTCTTTAAATATAGAGCAATTTCTTTCTGCTCGTAATGAACCGTCCAAGTTGTTATCGTAGCTATAAATAGTAACTAGTATATGGGTCATATCAAGCGTCACGATGGAATGGAAAGAACAATGTTAGAGGGCAAAGTCCCAAGACGCAGAGGCAGACCAAGAAGAAGATGGCTACAAGATATTAAAGTAACCATGAATATGACCATCGACCAAGTAGGTGAACTGGCTAGAGACAGAGTGAATTTCAGATGTGCTGCAAAGAGAGCAACGTCCTATAAAGGATGCGCACCTTGATGATGATGATAAATAATAATTTAATATAGTATATATGTTGATATATATGAGGATTGCGAAATGCGATGACTACGAAAAGTTACCAACATCAGCATAAGAATGGAAGTTGGCACAGAACCTTGCTTTGAATTACATTGAAAAACAAAGAATGAAGTGGTTTGGTCACTTGATAAGAATGCATCCAAACTTCACTGTATACCGAGTCTTCTACAACATAACATCAGGAAAAAAGCTAGAGGATTCTCAGGAAAAAAATCTAGAGGATTACCACGATAAAGGTGGTTAGATGACATAGCAGAATCCTGTCAAAGAACAAAAATAAATAACACCCAAGACACTAAAGCAGTGCAAGATAAAAAGAGAAAAACAGGACACTGATCAAAAAAACCCGTTAACAGTGTAACAGCAACAGGAACAACAGGACACTGGTCACAAACAACCCGTTAACAGTGCCAACAACAGAGAAAACAGGACACTGATCAACAAACAACCGTTAACAGTGTAAAACAACAGAGAAAACAGGACACTGGTCAACAACAACTCGTTAACGGGTAACAACAAGAAAAAACAGGACCTGGTCAACAAACAACCCAGTTACAGTGTGACGCACGAGAACAACAGACGACTGGTCACAAACAACCCTGTTAACAGTGTAACAGCAACAGAGAAAATCAGGACAGCTGGTCACAAACAACCGTTAACAGTGTAACGCAACAGAGAACAACAGGACACTGATCAACAAACAACCTGTTAACGTGCAACAACATCAGAGAACAACAGGACACTGGTCAACAAGCAACCGTTAACAGTGTAACAGCAACAGAGAACAACAGGACACTGATCAACAAACAACCCGTTAACAGTGTCAACATACAGAGAACAACAGGACCTGGTCAACAAACAACCCGTTAACGTGTAACAACACAGAGTAAACAGGACACTGGTCACAAACAACCCGTTAACGTGTAACAGCAACAAGAACAACAGGACACTGATCAACAAACAACCCGTTAACAGTGTATACAACAGAGAGAACAACAGGACACTGGTCAACAAACAACCCGTTAACAGTGTAACAACAACAGAGTAAAACAGGACACTGGTCAACAAACAACCCGTTAACAGTGTAAGCAACTGAAACAACAGGACACTGATCAACAAACAACCCGTTAACAGTGTAACAGCAACAGAGAACAACAGGACACTGGTCAACAAACAACCCGTTAACAGTGAAGCAACAAAAGAGCAAGGACTCTGATCAACAACAACCCGTTAACAGTGTAACAAACAGAGAACAACAGGACGTGATCAACAAACAACCCGTTAACGAGTGTAACAACACAGAGAAAAAGAGGACACGATCAACAAACAACCGTTAACAGTGTAACAGCAACAGAGTAAAACAGGACACTGGTCAACAAAAACCCAGTTAACAGTGTAACAACAACAGAGAAAAACAGGACACTGATCAACAAACAACCCGTTAACAGTGTAACAAACAGAAACAACAGGACACTGGTCAACAAACAACCCGTTAACAGTGTAACAGCAACAGAGAACAACAGGACACTGATCAACAAACAACCCGTTAACAGTGTACAAACAGAGAACAACAGGACACTGGTCAACAAACAACCGTTAACAGTGTAAACAACAGGTAAAACAGGACACTGGTCACAAACAACCGTTAACGTGAACAGCAACGAGAACAACAGGACACTGATCAACAAACAACCGTTAACAGTGTAACAGCAACAGAGTAAAACAGGACACTGGTCAACAAACAACCCGTTAACAGTGTAACAACAACAGAGAACAACAGGACACTGGTCAACAAACAACCCGTTAACAGTGTAACAGCAGACAGAAACAACAGGACACTGGTCAACAAACAACCGTTAACAGTGTAACAGCAACAGAAGAAAGAAAGATTTCTGCAAACTCGTAAACACAGATTTTTGTGTGATAAAATGCTGTATCATTAAACAATTGCTTCAAAACTCAGTAACATTCTTGGATGAAAGGGTTAATCAACTCTTCTTCTTCAATTCCGCCATTACTTCTTTATAGAAGTGTTGTAGGGCGTGTGATCTGTGTGTGTTTGTTTTAAGGCACTTTGTAAGCTGATATTAATTTTCGCAAGGCTGTTCTTGATGCCGTCGCCCCATCGTTTGCGTGGTCTTCCTCTTGCTTTGTACTCATTATACTTTTTCTATGTGGTTCTCTGTGGTAGCCGATATCAGGGCATTCTGGTCAGGTGTTCAAACCATTTAATCTGTTGTTCTTTTATGAATTGCATGACTGGCTTCACAACGAGTCTTCTGATTTCTTCATTTCTAATTTTGTCTCTTATTGTCACACCTGCAGCTCTTCTAATACACCTCATCTCTGTCGTTATGAATTTCTGCTCATTAGCTGCTGTTATTAGTTGTTTGACACTGGTAACAGTGTTGACCAGAAGATCGTTCTTATGAGATTTAATCAACCAACTAGTAATAAGCTTTAATATTTCTCTAGTCTCTTGAGAATACTATAAATATGTTATCTGATTTCAGATCAGCAAAGCTAACAAAAGGATGGCAGACAAGAAAACAGCCCAGTCCATGAAAGCATCCAGAGAGTCGGAAAATCAGATCACACGTCTTCTCCTTTGCGCAACATTCGCCTTCCTATTTTTTCTGGGCCTTCAGTGTATCTCTCAGTGTCTGTGCGTGAAACAGCCACCCGGTGTGAGTATCTATGTATTTATGTACATTTGTCTATGTTTGTCGCAATGAGCCTCTTCGGGAGATACAAAATATAAAAAATGTGTTCATCTGTCGGATTATAGTTCCTGAACGCAGATTGATTGATGGGGCTTTCATAATTACACTTCGGTGAGTAACCATGTGTGTTCCTATCGCTTTCTTACACAGGAAGATCTCAGTGGCAGTAACTCCGTAGCACCGGCGGAGGTCCCCGATGTAATTTGTAAGATGGTGAGAATTTTGTAGGAAATTTATTTTAATCTATTTATTATGAATTTTGCTCAGGCAGCAGTTTTGCAGTCTACACTTATCGATTTGTAACTACCAAGGGTTCTTATACATACTCAATTTGAAAACGGGATCTCTGATTTATCGTCCATCTCGGATAGGACTAGGAACTCAATCTCACCTACATTGAAATCAAGGATCTCTGGGAAAATATCCCGATTGCTGCACGCGAGAAACAAACCGAGTACCTTTGGAACAAGAGGGCAGCACCTTACCCCTACGCCACAGAGATCCATTAAAGCAGTGACTTACATCCTTTAATAATGATGATGTTAATTAATATTCAAACAATTAAAATACAGAATTCTGAAATATTCACACAATTTCTAACATATCAAATTCTTCCAACAGATCAACATCTTGATGGCGACAGCTTCATTTGCATTTGGCAAAACTGGAATATTGTTCCATGCGTCTATGAACTTTCTACTTTACTGTCTGACAGGAAGACGTTTTCGCATGGAGCTACTCAAAATGATTGGACTCGACAAAAAATTCAGGTCAGAATCAAGCCTCATGGGTAATTCTTCAAGCAACGCTTCAACCAATATAACTACGGCTAGCACCGATACAATAGCCAATGATATATGACAACATGGCCAGCAGTGTTCTCTCTTACCACACAGTAGAGTTGTCTTACGGGCGTGTAGCCGATAGCTATATAATGATTTTTTATTTCCTAATTACCACAACATTTAACTCTTTCTATACATTGAATGTTACTAACTTCTGACCACATTTGTTTTTATGACACGTCAAATATTATTTCACAAAAACGTGCTGCCTATGTTGTTTACAATATATATCTCATTAATATATATATATATATATTTAACACTCACTAGACTATTTACGTATATCTCTGTTGTACTATGGCCTCCGATAACATACGGCCGGCGGGCTCAGGTAAAAATTCTTTTAAAGACTCATAAGACGACAACTGTCGCGTGATCCTCGCATTCCAGTGTGGTTGTATGTATATATAGACTCATTCATGTTAAAACAACAAAAGATGCTAAAGGTTATACTATGTAACAAGTTCAGTTTAAAGCTAAGGAATATCAATATTAATATCATTTTTCATCAATAAATAACCATGAACATATAGAATTGAGTAAAATGACAACAAAAGCGTACAGTGTTCTATCAAACATATACAAAAACGAGCCCCTATTAAACATGAAACGACTGGAAAGAATACAGAACGAGGCGATGCGCATTATACTTGGTTGCACTAAAGACACGTCGTGCAGGGCAATGCGCTATCTCCTTGACTATCCTACTATGGAGTATAGAATACTGATGAGCCGTGCACGAGCATACCTTCGAGTCAATGCTGACACACAATATCCTCTGCACTTGGAAATAAAGAGACAAAAAGGAAATAGGTTAAAAGAGGAAAATCTTGGATGGGTCAGGCCGAGGACTGTATTGAACAGGTGTGTACACTTGAAGACATTGATCCCGGTGAAGAATGGATACCAGTGCCAAGAGGAATCGCTACATCCTTTTCTGTATGCATCGAACTTGATAAAGAATGCAGGCAACACAACGCACTTGTTGTGGAGGCAGAGGTTCAGGCATTAATTTCTGAAAACGCATCTGAGCATGATGTAATCATTTATACGGATGGTTCGGTGATTCGACATGTGCGGAGCTCGTGGGCTTTCACTGCTCAGGTCGGAGGTGATGTTGTGAAGGAAGACAGTGGTGGTTTTGCCGTGACTACAAGCAGTCTCACTATGGAAATCATGGCGGTTACCAAAGCGATGATTTGGCTAGAATCACAGACTTTTATCCATGCATGTTTTCTCAGTGACTCAATGAGTATGCTCAGGAAGATTGAAACAGGATGGACTAGGAAACATTGGATATAATCGCTGGGGAGGTCTAAGCTGACAAAGATCAGTTTTATTTTGTGCCAGGGCATGCAGGTGTAAGGGGAATGAACGTGCGGATAGGCTTGCAGGTATGGCTGCTGTCCAAAGCGGACGAGCAATGGACCAGGCTGATATTATAAATTCCTTAAGGAGAGAGGGCGTGTACATGATTCACGTAATAGCGGTGAATCCACAACACTAACCAGACTGCAAGAACTCAAAGTTAAGTGTGGTGTAGCTCGACAAGAACGCTATGCTGGCAGACAAAGAAGAATTGTAAACCAACAAAGAACCGGTGTCGTTAGTCGCCACCCGCTGATGGACATACTGAGGGAGAGATCGGAGCACTTATGGACTAATTTGTTCGACGTGCAGTGATGGTGATCCGACGACTAAACTAAAATAAACATGAATTTTCGAATTTCCGTCTGAGCTAGCCGGACTTCTGTTGCCATTGGCCACGGTTGTACTATGTCCAGCTTTGATACAAAAATAAACTGTCTTTTTTCTGCCTCTAATAACGCTTTTTAGAGCGGTGGAGAACAGGAGGAACATGATCTTGTGGAATTTAATAGTCAGACGATCCACTACTATAATTTAGGTATGATCAAAACTTAAAAGAGTTAGTACGTAAAAAAACCCCGTAAGAACGTTATATATGTGAAAAGTCACTATATTGGATAATGGCGTAATTGGCTCATACTAATAAGCCACTATAGTTGATAATTGTATGGACTGAGTTAAGATTGTTGTGAAATATTCATGTTTGGATAACATTTTGTACATGAATTATTCAAAACTTTGCATGAACAAGGTACATTATTGAACTTGGCACCAGAATCTCATGTGTTTAAAGCGGGTTTTAAAGCCGAAGGATTGACTTCATCGCACCGGGTTGTAACACCATATGGCTCGGTCCCCCTCCGCAGAAATGGCACGCCACCTGCCAAGAGTATTGCACAAAGCACGAACTCCGTAGCCCCGGCAACAATCCTAGGGGTCTCTGGGAAAAAAACTGCACTCGTGAACAAAAGACCACGGTCCGGATTCAAACCTACGACCTTTGACTCGCAAGGCAAAGGGCTTAATCACACAGCCACAAGACTGACAACAAGCGAGGAATAGACATTAGATAACAACTAACTTTCCATTGAAACTTGATAACAAAGCCCAGTACACGAGTGGATATGAGTGCAATGCTAACAATAAACTTGATAACAAAGCCCAGTACACGAGTGGATATGAGCAATGTAACAATAAAACTTGATAAACCCAAAGCCCAGCAATGTAACAATAAACTTGATAACAAAGCCCAGTACACAAGTGGATATGAGCAATTGAGATGTCTTAGATAACGAGCAATGTAACAATAAACTTGATAACAAAGCCCAGTACACAAGTGGATATGAGCAATTGAGTTGTCTTAGATAACGAGCAATGTAACAATAAACTTAATAACAAAATTCATATATCAACAGATATATATCAATTCATATATATATAAACATATCTCCAGAAATATATCAATGAAATCGTCTGCATGCCCCGCCCCACAGAGCACAAGTTTGTTTATTATCCAGCGACTGTTAGTATTGTTTCGTAATTATCACAACTTTGTCAAGGTTACTGTTTGCAATTCATATTTAATAAGTCGCTATCATTCTCTGTGGAACACATGAACATTATCTGCGATTCTCCAAGTTAAAATGCTGTTGTTAATATTTCTAGCAAAATAAAATGACAAATCATCAGAATAGTGGCATAACAACCACCGTTATCTTGTTTGTCCCTGTCGAAACTTGGCTTCCATGACAGTAGCTCTAAACCATAGGATCCCAAACTTTTTAGGCCCCTCGCCCCCACTTTGCACGACATAAACTTTGTAACGCCACCCACCCCCACCCTCTATCCTCATCATAGCAGTGTTAACCCCCCACACACACACACATATTTACATGCTCTATTTTCTCTTTACACAGAAAATTGATATATATTATGTCATAAATGGTCAATTTTCCAATGATTATATAATTGAAATAGAATATTGATGACAAATTGGATCGTGTAAGACGGGCATAAGATGAATTAAAATGCAGAATTCCAATTTTAAATGATTATTCAATCACAAAATCACGAAAAAAATTTTTTTTAAATAAATATTATTAATTTCTTCTTTAAGGAGATACCGACCCCTAATCGCATGAAAGCCCCTCCTCCAAGTGCTTTTGAAACCAATATCGCCCATTTGAGACGATTTCAGCGCTCACTAGGAGGGGAGTGATTCGTTCCGCACAATTTTGGGAACATATGCTCTAAACGTATCCTTGTCCTGTGTGAGGTGTCCGACTTCTGCCACAGTCATAATCAACTTATCTATGACATCTTGTGCCCATTTTCTTCTTAGTCTTTCTCTCCTTTGTCTGTCCAGTATCATGTCATATCCAGAATTTTCTTCTCCAAAGTACCATGTTTTTTTTAATGTCAAAATATTTCATTGTTATCTTCTTTATCAAGTTCTCTTTTTTAATGTCAAAATATTTCATTGTTATCTTCTTTATCAAGTTCTCTTTTTTTAATGTCACAATATTTCATTGTTATCTTCTTTATCAAGTTCTCTTTTTTTAAATGTCAAAATATTTCATTGTTATCTTCTTTATCAAGTTTTCTTT
Source organism: Arion vulgaris (assembly GCA_020796225.1). Classification (NCBI taxonomy): domain Eukaryota; kingdom Metazoa; phylum Mollusca; class Gastropoda; order Stylommatophora; family Arionidae; genus Arion; species Arion vulgaris. The sequence goes on from CM036764.1 coordinate 37,651,314, forward strand.
AATGTCACAATATTTCATTGTTATCTTCTTTATCAAGTTCTCTTTTTTTAAATGTCAAAATATTTCATTGTTATCTTCTTTATCAAGTTCTCTTTTTTAATGTCACAATATTTCATTGTTATCTTCTTTATCAAGTTCTCTTTTTTTAAGCTGTTACAAAATTGACATATTTGCCTCAATCTGTCCATGGGTTGTTACGAAAGGTAAAAAAACCTCACAGTTCAGAAAGCGATGGTAAACTACTAAACGTATAAGTGATGTCTAGAAAATCAAGGACTTTTTTTTACGGTGGTTGATGGATACGTCCTGTGAAGGATAAGTCACGATTTTTGATTTCCTATCTGTCCTAGTATTGTGGGTACTCTTCTGTAGCACTTGCATTCAAAGGCACTAATCAGTTTTTTCTATGTGAGGTAACGATACATACCAAAATATGTCACGGTCAGTCAACGATGTACTCAATCAGACGAAAAACAGAAATAATGACTCTGAACATCGCTACACCAGCACCAGTTAAAAACTAGATGATAAAATCATCCATAATACAACTGCTTTCACATATCTTGGAAGTGTTATAAGTCACGAAAGGAGCTGGATCTGACATTAAAAGCCGAATGATTAAGGCACGAAATACATTCCTGACTCTTCAGACGGTCGGGAAATCAGCCTAATATATCACGATTAATACAAACCGCAGCTGAGTGCTATCAACTTTAATATACGGATCAAAATGCTGGAGAATGATAGATTAGAATATGCCCAAGTTCACTACCTTCCTTACAACTTATATGTGAAAGATCTCACGCTTGTTCTGGCCAAACACTATCTCTAACCAAGAACTGCTTACACAGTGCCAACAAGAGAATATGACCACCATCATCCAATAGAGACGCTGGAGATGGATCGGACATGTGATACGCATGGAGACTAACTCTGTCACCAAAACTGCACTGAGATGAACACCAGAGGGTAAGCGAAAACGTGGAAGACCTAAAACGACATGGGGAAAAACATTAGAGCACAAACTAAAAGAAATGAATTACAGCTGGAACACAATACGAAGGACGGACAAGAACAGAGAAGAATGGTCTGCCTTTGTTGCTGCCTTAAGCATCAGGGCTTCACATGATGGAGAGAGAGAGAGAGAGAGAGAGAAGAGTCAACGATGTCTAATGCATTGAAAATGTAATTATTATGGTTCCAATTTGGACATGCTACGAAGACAATCAATAATAACTTCTGTATTAACAATATATAGTTTTTATGTACAGACAATAAACACCCACCCTCCTCCTTTTCCAGAATATCTGGTGTTGGATTAATGCTAACAATCCATAATTATATAAAGATGGTTTTGTGAAATAATGATATGAATAAACTCACATAATGTTAGTAATAATTTCACTAGAATGTTTCTTTTAGAACGCTGATTTCACAAACAAAATAAAAGCTTGTGATAAGGTGCAGCCAGTGTTCCACTGACAAGACTAAGTGTCAGAGAGAAAGTGAGATAAAGAGAGAGAGAGAGTGAGATAAAGAGAGAGAGAGAGAGAGAGAGAGAGTGAGAGAGAGAAAGAAGATGTATAGATAAAAACATTACATTTAAATATCATCTATAGTTACTGGGTACACTTATCGCTTCTTTATTTTTATATATGAGTTTAACACATCGACTTTTACCGCAACTTTCCATTGTAAAATATGCAATATATACATAGGATGCTCATGTCAAGTAATCATGTAGTAATATGTCCCTTGCGGAACGTGGCTTTCATCACAGCCCACCTGAAAAACTCATTGTCTCTAGCACGTTCTCCAGCCTCCTTCAGCGTCCTGCTCAAGGTTTCTTTGATTTTCTGGTGCCACCTTTGTCTTGGTTGTCACCTGCCTCGTACTCCAGGAACCATACCTTCCATTACCGTTTTCTCCAAACCAGGGGAACGTTTAAGGAGGCCAAAATATTGTATCTTCCGAGACATGATGTTATTTATAAGTCAGTGCTCCTCGATATGCAGGTCATTAGAATATGCAGGCCTTAAATTTGCATATCAGAAATTCTCATTAATGATTTCAAATGGAAACCATGTTAGAAGGACACTGTGAACTATATGAAGATCTAGTAGCTACATTTCAGAAACGCAAACATATATAATAGTTATATGCCGTGTATAAATATCATCTAACATAATAACGTCCTTCATGCATTGGAACTGTATCTGGGACAAGATTTAGAGATCAACATAAGAATCGATCATCGTACAATTTTATGGTTGAAGTGATACAGAGCACATATTAGAGTACAGAGTCATACAGACGGGACAGAAGTCTTAAGGATATGTTGGTACACAGTCGCCTTAAGTCCAATATCCAGACTCATTTTGGCACTGTCCAGTGTGGTCGTCGGCGTTGCAACACGTGTGCTTATGTGATACAGACGCGTACTGTATCTTTTCCTTTAGGCACGTTTCTTATTGACGGTGGGTTCACATGCGAGTCCCGTAATCTTATCTATGCCATTATCTGTAAGCGGTGTAACAAGGTTTATATCGGCGAGACAGGCAAGAGGCTCAGTGACCGATTCGCCCAACACTTACGCGACATACGCCAATGCTCTGTGACCCCTGTAGCCACCCATTTCAATGATACTGGCCATTTAGGTGCTCACGATGTCCAGGTCACAGCCATCCGATCATGTTCCTCGGATGATCGCAGTCGATTTGCTCTGGAGAATCGGTTGATTTCTTTGTATGGTACCTTGCGACCACGGGCTCAACGTATTACATTCTTATGCTTCTTAGTACTTTCTCTTCCCATGCTTTGTAATCTATATGGGTATATGTTGCATGTATTCATGTTATATTCCATTCTTATGCTTCTTAGTACTTTCTCTTCCCATGCTTTGTAATCTATATGGGTATATGTTGCATGTATTCAAGTTATATATTTACTAGATGTTTCATTGTTTCTTTTCCTTTCTATTTCTAGTTTTTATGTGTGTTTTTGTGTTACATTTATTTCGTTATTCGTTTTTATTCCAGATTTTCCTTAGATACGTTTGTATTTGGTCGTCCATTTGTGTTTCATTTTAATTTGTCACTCCTGTTTGTTCGTTTGCTTGATAAAGGCTTTGTTGGTCGAAACGTTGCTGTATTTTGTCATTGTTTTTGTAATTTGTAAAACTACAGTACTTTGTAATTACGTGTTTTGCCAATCAAATAGTTTTACTGCAGTTCCATATATATATACTGAATATACAGAGCACATCACACATTGTGTGACGTTGGTCAACGAAAGGTACAGGCCTAAAACCTAAATTTGAATCTTAAAACAAAACTTAAAATATATATAGAGGCTTAGAAGTTTTATTATACAGTAGTGAGTCTCGAAACGACAAAAGACAGACAATAAAAAGTATTTTTCTACCAACACTTTGTTATCAGTGTCAAACTTGGTCTCTGACAGCAACACAACAGAAAGCTCACCTCGTGCAAAATTAAAGATTTGAGGAAGGCGGTGGGTGTTACCAGGAAAGACTAGGAAACAAGGACATCTGAAGCAGAGTGTGCATAGCTACATTCACCGAGTACATTGAAAGAGAACAAATGCAGTGGTTTGGATATTTAATGAGAATGAAATATAACCTACCACCAATAACTGCATACAATAAAAAGAGATCAGGTACTAGAGCTAAGGGAAGACTAAGAAAAAGATAGATAGACAATATCAGGACCACACTAAATACACACGGATATAACACAACAATGGCGACTCATCAGGCGCTGGAACGCAAATTAAAGCTCCCACCCCTACTCTTAACGGCAAGCGTGGACAACCAATTTCATCATCCACCTGGTGAAAGGACAATAGACAATAACACAAGGGCGACTAATCTGGAACTGGAACGCAAATGAAAGCTCACAACCCTATACTTAACGGCAAGAGTGGACAACCAATTCCATCATCCACCTGGTGAAAGGACAATAGACAATAACACAGAGACTAATCTGGAACTGGAAAATAAAGCTCACAACCCTATATTTAATTAACGGCAAGGTGGACAACCAATTCCATCATCCACCTGGTGAAAGGACAATAGACAATAACACAAGGGCGACTAATCTGGAACTGGAACGCAAATAAAAGCTCACAACCCTATACTTAACGGCAAGAGTGGACAACCAATTCCATCATCCACTTGGTGAAAGGACAATAGACAATAGAGTACTGAAAGATAATTTACAACATCATACACAAGCTGGAGACATTTCTAAAATAAATGTCATTCTTACTCATTTACCAAATTAAATTAAATAAGCTACTAAACTAAAACTAAACTAAACTTATCAAAATAAACATAGTACTTACATTCTTGGAGGTTTGATATCACTTCGTTGTATCTTTACAACTTGTAATACACTTTGTTCTGTTTCCTTCCTTTCTCACCATGTTGTTCTTCGTTCTATTGTAAACTGATTTATAAGTCAATTTGAATATTGTGTAAACAAATCAGTGATCAGCATGTTGATATCTCACACATCTGCAACACAATTGTTTTAATTGACATTAGTATGAAAGTCATGAATACCACTCACAACTTACTTCTTCTTCTTCTTCTTCTTCTTCTTCTTCTTCTTCTTCCTCGAACTCTCCATATCAACCCCTTGTTAAACCACTCTTTGTGATTTGTATGTGATCTGAGCCTAAGGGTGATAATACGTTGTACAAGTAGGCCAGCACATTCGATTTCTTCGACACTTTGTATTCTTCTTCTTCTTCTTCTTTGCAGTTGTCCTTTACAACCAATTTTAATCACTCTTTGTGATATGTTTGATCTTTGCCAAGAACGTGTATACGTTGCACATTAGTTTAGCAGGCCCCTAAACGCATAGACTTCTACACGTTAGGACACATGCATCCGATTTCAGCCTAACCTCCTTAGTTGCCTCTTACGACATGCGACAGGCTGCTGCGGCGGAGGACAGAGCACGAATGTAATGATCAATGTGCCATGACGTCGATCGCACAAGATAACATAACATTGCTGCTTCAATGTCACGAAATGTAAATCACACCGCTATAAGATCCACCTGACACACTATTATATGCAGAGACGAAATGTTACCTCCCAGATGAGCGAAATTTATGACATTCCCAACATGATTATCAAATGTTGACTAGAAAATATTTGCGAGGTACGACTTAGTTTCATATCTTCATATATTGCTTAAAAGCATTCTTTATCATTTTTTACTCCTTTAATAATCACAAGAAAATGTTAATCTTGAATGAATCGAATCCAGCAACACAGCAACAACAAAGAATATTTATATAAATTCAATTACATGTCATGATCATTTACGCACAACCTCTCGCCAACAGCTGTAAAAATTTACATTTAAATATACATAAACACACACGTTCACGCTTAAACGCATAAACACACAAATACAAAACATGCACACATTGAGAGAAAAACATTGACAAATATAATTTTCGTAACAACTGTGTTGATGTAGCAATTTCAAAATCTGTAACTGAGCCTAACGTTTATCTTAGACAAAACAAATCGCTTCAGAAATTTCTCATAATTACAGCGCACATTTGTGCACACAAAACAAATCGAAAGAAGAAATCTAATATCATTCAAATTGTGTTATCTGTATAGAAAGATACAAGATTGTCGTTTCAACTGTCAAATTTCTGTTTTGTTGCTCAGTATTTCCAATTGTTTTAATTTGTTTTGATTTTCGCTGTCATTATTTCCTACCCGCGATCGATTGTTTTCATTCTAAAATTATGTTGCGTTCTTGTAGCAGACATTAATTTTACTGAAACGATGTTTCAATGATGATTGCATTAGAGGTTCTGAACGTGATGTTTGAATGATGATTGCATAAGAGGTTGTATTCGTGTTGTTAAAAGATTACAGGTAGAAAAACATGTATCACCTTTTGTGCGATATCGGTTTAGAATAACTTACGTAACCAAGGTGGTAGAAATAACTTGTGATATACACTGTATTGGCAATCACTTGTTGCTTTTAAACATGATCAATGCTATTCGTATAAGATAAAAAGCTTTCTGTCGTTACGCTAATTAGTGTCATAGTTGCGCTGCCGTATACAGTTATGCTGGAGTGATTATGTAGAAAAGAGAGGATGAGAACAAATTACGATAATTACTCCCACGTGCTATAATAGCTCGTATTCTAAGCTTGGTCTTCTCAAACCAGAAGACTTGCTAATAGTTCAGTACATCACTGTTCTTACAACTTCTTACTGATAATATCTGAGATCCAAGAATGTGTTTTTCTTTAGCAAATAGTTTTACTACAGTCTCATATATATTGTGATTGTTTTTCTTTAAGGAAGTTCAACTTCCAAGAAAACTATTATTCTCAGAAAAGTTTTATAAAAATGATATTTGAGTTGTAAGAATTGAAAGTTGCATTCTAAGAGTTAGTAGTGGAATTATAGTAATGAAATATAAATTTCCAATATATGTGATACTCCGATACAGAAAATACTATTTAAAAAAGGAGAAAAGTAAAGCACGAAATTTTCATTATTTTTAAATATAAATATACCACAGCTGTAGAACAATCGTTGACAACTGCTAACATGTGTCAATTAGTATATGCATAAACCAAATATATAGTTGAATGCTTGTATTAATGTTGGTTGCGTTCGTTCTTTGCGGCCAATGTTATCATTCTTATTGTGATATATAATTGATCTTTGACAAGAACGTATTTTTACGTTGTGCCAATTATGCGCCTTTTGGTGACTATGCCAGCACATCCGATTTAGTGCCAGTATTTTATTTACTATGGTAGCTTGCTCTAGGATTTGCTCTTTTACGATCTTTCGTCGTATATTTGGGCTTTATGATCTACACCAAAGAGCTGTGCAGTCTTTCTGACTATGTTCCGGATTAGGAACATTGCACAGTCTTTCGGGGCACATAAGCTTGTCCTGAGACGGCATCTTACTGGTGCAACACACCGTGAAAAGTGTCGGCCTTCGCTATTGTTCGGATTTGGACAGCCTGTTAAATCTTTACAATGTCGGACCTTACTTTTCTGACCACGTTGAGTTTATTCCGGAATTGGAACATTCTCAGCCTTTTCGAAGTCACGTGTAGCACATGGCAGTTTGCAGTTTCTACTCTGCATTTTTTCCCGGCCCTGAAACACTGGACTGGGGCTGCGCACAAACAGTGTGAATGGTCGTTTCCTTAGTCGCTATCAGCGCAACTTAGATTTTGCGCTCGCCAAGCATCACCCGTCCCGGTTTCTCGTGGATGTTAGTTGTAAGAACAATAGTACCGTGCCCGGTTGTTTCAGGGAAGGTAGTCTCGTTAGGTGTTAAAACGCCAACTGTACCCAATAGATGTAATTGCATCTTGTACTGAGTTAACTGCAATCTTCCCTTGTGTCGCCACTTTGCATTGCATCTTTTCCGACGATCCTTCCGAGGGCTGACAAATGCGTTGTTTGCCACTCTTTTTCGTCACTCCATCGTCGGCAACGTGTATGTCTGCCCCACCTGTATGGGCTCACCTGTGTATCGTCCGTAGGCATGTTCGCTCTGCTTTGGTGCCTGCTCATCGTGTTTATCGGGTTTCTCACCATGCTCACATCTATTATGCCTCGAGACTGTCGGGACACGGAGCTCAACTTGGGCCCCAACCTCAGGGCTTCGAGTTTCGCCCCATGTGGCCGCTTCTCTTCTCTGAATGCACCCCTCATCCCTTTACGCGGCCATATACTCCGGGGTAGATGACATTCGTTCATGGACGATCGTACGCTACTATTTCTTACATTTCAGCAACCATTTAGACGACTTTCATAGGACATCGGCCAGGAAAATGCGTACATTTTGTTCAGGGATTTTGGACCTGCATTACTTTTCCGTGCTTGCACTACTACCACTACCTGTAGCTCTCCTCGATCCCTACCCGCTTAACCAGACAGAAACCGTTGTCTGTTTCCAGGGTCACTACGTGGAGGTATGGTAAGATCTTGATTAGTGCCGGCTCACTAATTATGGCGCGCCGTTGCCCCTAGAATTACACCTTTAACCCCTGCTTGTATTAATGAAACGGCTCTAATGTCGAACCAGCTTCAATTAGGTACCAGGAAAAGCACTGTGAAGTAAAAGCAGCCGACGTGATGTTGCCCACATCACCCATCGTGTGCCACCATCAATGAAAAATACGGTCTAACTGGTTATTACCCAATATATCTCAAGGTGTGAAAATGGTATCCTTTACTTGTTCATATTTTTGTTATCAATGGTAGACAAATAATAAACCGTTCAACCATGCAACTTTAACACTGAGAAATATCGCAGCAAATTTCTGAGATTTCTTCTTCTCTTTCTACACTCGTCATTGGTCATACTAGTAGATAAACTGTTTCAAAGCTGAAGGATTGACTTCATTGCACCGGGTTTTACCCCATATGGCTCTGTCCTCTCCGCAGAAATGGCACGCCACCTGCCGAGAGTATTACACAATGCATGAACTCCGTAGCTCCAGCAACAATCCTAGGGATCTATGGAAAAAACTGCGCTCATGAACAGAATGGCGAGGTCCGGATTCGAACCCACGACCTTCGACCCACAAGGCAAAGGACAACCACTCAGCCACAAAGACCCCTTGATCTATTAGCTATATTAGATGACTAACCCCTTCACCATTTTGAGCTGGTGGACTGTCTCGCAGTATTTGTTAAGATGACGCAAAGATAGTATACTCGTTTATTAATTCAGTATACGACTACATTGCAATATAAATATGTCATCCGCCCGAGTGGTTACCAGGGCCCAAATTTGGGGTGTAAAGAATAGAACCACTGTTACCTGCCACGCATGTCGTAAGAGGCGACTAGGAGGTTTGGCTGAAATCGGATGCACGTGTCCTAAACGTGTAGAAGTCTATACGTTTAGGGGCCCACCAAACCAATGTGCAACGTATACACGTTCTTGGCAAAGATCAAACATATCACAAAGAGTGATTACAATTGGTCGTAAAGAACGAACGCAAAGAAGAAGAAGAAGAATATGCCAGCGGGTTATACAAATATGGAATGAAATGGTTAATGTTGTCGGCGTAATGAAATCCATAATCCAGATCCAGGGAGTGATCTCGTAAATACAGCACTACACTCCTTCTCTGTTGTCTCTAGTACACGCCACGCTGCTATATTTAAGTAAAGGAACCCTTTCATACCTCCTGGTATATAGGTCAATACAGTGTTAGGCCTGTATTTTCATTGACCGTCGGCACACGATGGGTGATGTGGTCAGCATCACGCCGGCCACCTTTACTTTCCCAGAGCATGTCTGGTACCCAGTTGAGGCTGGGTCGACCTGAGAGCCGTCGTGGTTGGGAAAAATTCCACGCGCATTGCGGAGCTGAACCCAGACCACCAGCCTTGCGAAGCGAGTTCACTAACAACTACGCTACAGCGGCATTCTCTGTTATATTTGATCGTCCTATATTTCTATATGTTAACTTTCATTTTCATTAAAAGTTGATTTCACTGGAGCTATTCTACTCCTTACTTATGTTATATAACTTCCATCTAATGTTATGTTATATAACTTCCATCTAATGTTATGTTATATCCCTTCCATCTAATGTTATGTTATATCCCTTCCATCTAATGTTATGTTATATCTCTTCCATCTGATGTTATGTTATATCCCTTCCATCTAATGTTATGTTATATCTCTTCCATCTGATGTTATGTTATACACCTTCCATCTGATGTATGTTATACACCTTCCATCTGATGTTATGTTATATCCCTTCCATCTCATGTTATGTTATATCCCTTCCATCTGATGTTATGTTATATACCTTCCATCTGATGTATGTTATATCCCTTCCATCTGATGTTATGTTATACACCTTCCATCTAATGTTATGTTATATCCCTTCCATCTCATGTTATGTTATATCCCTTCCATCTGATGTTATGTTATATACCTTCCATCTGATGTATGTTATATCCTCATCTGATGTTATGTATACACCTTCCATCTGATGTATGTTATATACCTTCCATCTCATGTTATGTTATATCCCTTCCATCTCATGTTATGTTATATCCCTTCCATCTCATGTTATGTTACATCCCTTCCATCTGATGTTATGAATGTTCCCGTATATCTGAATCTCAAACTTTCAGTTAACTTTTATAATAATGAAAATCGTGACATATCCTTTACAGAACGTAGCCATCAACCACAGTAAACCAGTCGTCGATTTTCTAGGCACCACTTTTACGTTCAGTAGTTTGCCATTGATTTCTGAACGGTGAGGTCTATTTTTACCGTTAGCAAAAATTCACGGGAACGAATTTGCTTTCAAATCGCCCGCCGCGGTGTTTGAACCAGGTTCGCTTGGGTTATAATTGAGCTCACTACTGCATAAGTTACACACGCCCACTACACACATATATATATATATATAAGAGAGTGTAGTCTGTGTGTTATATGCTGATGACCTACATATGAATACTATATTTAGATCTGTGTATATTTGCAGATTTTGAAAGTGTCGATTTCTGTCGAAGATCTTGTACAGAACAGCCATCACGAAAGTACATTTCAACACGAACAATGGCAGATAACGCAGATAATACAGATAAGAATTTGACTTATTTTCTTAATGAAGCAGCGGGGTCTGCTATAGACTTTGCAACGTCCACAATCGCAGCTGTTCAAACTTTCACTGAAAAGATGGTTGACGCGATAAATGTTACAATGTTTGTTGAAGTAGAAGATTCACGAGATGTGATGAAATTTGAAGAAGAGAATGTGGCGGATGTTGTCAATTTTGTTATGAGCGCAATTATTGGTCCAATTGTTTGTATTTTTGGATTGGTGGGAAACTTGATTTCGATCATTACGTGGAGCCGTGCAGGAATGAGAGGTTCTACAGGGCGATATCTGACTGGACAGGTAGGGGTTTACGTTGGATACAATCAATGTCTATTCTTTATGTGGCTGTGTGGTTATGTAATTATGTGTTTATGGGGCCGTGTGGTTATGTATATACTTCTCAGACAAGAGAATGCAGCGGTAGCATAGTCGATAATGTACTTGCTTCATAGACGGGTTATCCCGATTCTTCCTCTTCTTCTGCGTTCGTTCATATCACAACTCCCCCTTCTTTTTTGTTGCATGTATGTGGTTTTGGCGTAAGTATTGTGCGTAAGAAGAACGTAAGTATTGTGCGTAAGAAGAACGTAAGTATGGTGCGTGACTAGCTTACAGCGTTTTACAAATAGCTTCACTATTTATGCCTTTCGGCTCAGAACATCAGAGTTCCGACATTTGGTAGTGTTCGGGTTTCGAAGCAGCAATAAAGCAAAGTGGGACGATGGCCAGAGTAGGTTTGGGTGGGGCGGTCATCACCGGCCTCTTTAAGCCTCGTTGTCTCTTAAGAGTGATGTGCGGAAAGCTACAAATCTGATCTGGTCAGAACGGATCAGATCAGATCTGGAGAAAACTGAGGGAGGTTGCGGTGATACGTAATAAATTGGCGTTTCAGAACAAAGACACGTATGTATGGTATCACATAAGCAAGCAAATAGGAATAATAAAATGACACATATGTACCCCATCTCAGTTATATTCCCAGTTGACGTGACATTTTTCCGACCATATGCGGCTTTCAGATTTCAGTTGTCTACCAGAGAAACCATTCAAAAATACATAAGGCGCCAGAGAAACCATTCAAAAATACATAAGGCGCCAGAGAAACCATTCAAAGATACATAAGGCGAAACACATAAAAAAAAGTAAAGCAATTTTTCAACGTACAATAAATATCAGGATATAGCAACGTTTCAACCGAAATGTCTTTATCTTCTTCTTCTTCTTTCTCCAATCCTGTATGCCTCACAGCGTCAGGTCAGGAAGAGATTTCTAAAACGAGCCCTAGTATGCGCTTCGTAGATAGTCTCTTTCGTCGCCTCTGTTATCTCTGAGGTCCATCTTTTGCGTGGCCGGCCTTTTGCTTTGTACCCATTGTATCGGAGCAGCATTGCTCTTTGGGGTGCACTGTCTGATGGTAATCTGCTTACGTGACCGAACCATTTAATTTGTTGTTTCTTGATGAAGTCTAGTACTGATGTTGTACCCACTTTTTCCTGATGTCTTCATTTCTCAACCGGTCTCTTCTTGTTACACCCAGCATTCTGCGTAGACACTTCATCTCTGTTGTGACTAGTTTTCTTCTATCGTTTGTTGTCAGCGTCCAGGTTTGGCACTGGTAACATAATGTGGGGAGAAAGATTGTGTTGAACATTGCTCTTTTTGTGTTCATGGTGACGTGTTTGCATCTTAAAATTGGCGCCATTTGCCCTATCATTTGATTTGCTTTGTTGCATCTGTGTTGAATTTCATTAGTTATTCTTCCATTTGCTGAAAAATGCTCCCCAGGTATGTGAAATCTTTTACTTGATTTAGTAGGTGATTATCGATGGAGATGTTGGTAGTGTTTTCCTCTCTGACGAATGTCATTACTTCTGTTTTGTCGATGTTAATTCTCATGTTGTATTCGTTACATGCTAACTGGAGTCTGTTGATGTGTTGTTGTAGCTGTTCTTCTGTTGTTGATATGATTGCCTGATCGTCTGCAAAAAGAAATTCATTTAAGAGTTCTCCGAGGTTGTTTCCTTCGCTGGTGTTAGCTATTTTACAAATGTGGTCAATGTACGTGATGAATAGCAGCGGGGATAGTACGCAACCTTGTCTTACTCAAGCAAAGGATACAGAACAAACGGAATGGAGACTATAGTCCTATACATCACATATCACAGAGACAGACGATACATTCTTTACTGCCTTAGATTTTAGCTAAATATTTTCATTTCAAGGCACTGAGAGCCGTTTTCATCCGTCAGAATCCCACTCCAACTGGACCTAGTGTATAGATCAACCATCTAAGAAACGTTAGAAAATAGACCAGCCATCTCAATAGCAAGAGTTAGAAAATAGATCAACCATTTAAGAAACAAATGCACTTACAACTACGCTAGCGTTGTTATCACATACCTACATAAATGTAAATGTATCTACACACTCACACATACACGCACAAACATAAATATCACGTGATATTTGCTAACTAATTGCTTACTTTTCTAATCCAGGCTATTGCTAACTTTGCTGTCCTCCTGATGTTTCTTCTAAGCGACTCGATACTGTACTGGACACCAAGAGTTAAATATTCCATTGTGTACGGAGTTTTCTTCTCATACATTGCTTACCCTATCTTCCACTATGCTTTCATATGTTGTATTTGGATAACAGTGGGAGTGACTATAGATAGATACATTATGGTTTGTTGGATCACTAAAGCTAAAGTAAGTATTTACACGTATGTCTGGTGTTTCTTGGATCACTAAAGCTAAAGTAAGTATTTACACGTATGTCTGGTGTTTGTTGGATCATTAAAGCTAAAGTAAGTATTTACACGTATGTCTGGTGTTTCTTGGATCACTAAAGCTAAAGTAAGTATTTACACGTATGTTTGGTGTTTCTTGGATCACTAAAGCTAAAGTAAGTATTTACACGTATGTCTGGTGTTTCTTGGATCACTAAAGCTAAAGTAAGTATTTACACGTATGTCTGGTGTTTGTTGGATCATTAAAGCTAAAGTAAGTATTTACACGTATGTCTGGTGTTTCTTGGATCACTAAAGCTAAAGTAAGTATTTACACGTATGTCTGGTGTTTGTTGGATCACTAAAGCTAAAGTACGTATTTACACGTATGTCTGGTGTTTGTTGGATCATTAAAGCTAAAGTAAGTATTTACACGTATGTCTGGTGTTTGTTGGATCACTAAAGCTAAAGTAAGTATTTACACGTATGGCTGGTGTTTGTTGGATCACTAAAGTTAAAGTAAGTATTTACACGTATGGCTGGTGTTTGTTGGATCACTAAAGCTAAAGTAAGTATTTACACGTATGGCTGGTGTTTGTTGGATCATTAAAGCTAAAGTAAGTATTTACACGTATGGCTGGTGTTTCTTGGATCACTAAAGCTAAAGTAAGTATTTAAAATGGCTGGTGTTTGTGCATCTCAAATCGAAAATATTTATTTTATTTTTTGCTTTACTTTATTGTTTTACTCCTTTCCGTTTCTAGTAGAATATAGTGATACAACTTATCACCAACATTTGTGGTACATTTCTTATTCCGAGTCTTTAATTTAACTCCAGACTCCAGAGCACATTCTTCAGTGGTGTCCATCATACATACACTAACGAAACGAAACATGGCATCATGAACGAAGTCTACATAGCAAGCTATGGGAAACTCTCGAGAAACTGCAACTGACATGCATCGTCATAGAGGCAACCTATCTCACGGTTTAGACGAGCATAAGAAACCGAACGCAAAGAAGAAGAAGAAATAATTGAACTCAGTGCTTAAGCTGTTCCTAATACTATGGGACAGTCCAGACAGCTACCTTCATCTTTGTCCCAGATCATTCTGGGGTGAAGAACAATGAGCGAACGGATGCACTGGAGAGCAATGCTGCGATTGAGAATATGTCTTCTATAGACAAAAGCGAGATTATCAATGCTCTAAGAGAAAAAATACGCTCTGAAGATTTCAACGAGGAAGATAAAGGGTATTATCTATATCGGTTGCGCGTTATGCATACCGATACGTGCGGCAAGACGGGAAAACCTTGAGAGAAACCCCAGTAGATAAATCAAACAACACAGAACAGAAGTTGTTAGCCTAAACACACTGAAATACATTCTTGAGACGAGATCTGAGCAATTATGGACATATCCGATGTGTGATGATAATGATCCTCAAATGAACAATAATACTATATCCCATCGTGTGCCTTAGTGAGAAGCAATAAATAGAACCACTGTCTCTCCTTGCATGTCGTTAAAGTTGAGTAAGAGAGGTAGTAAAGAGCAAGCAGTCACAGAAACAGTGACAGAACAAAAACAAATTTCTCATAAAGATCCCGAGATCACAGCGGTGAGAGATCAACGTGATTTGACATTTATTTCCTCTGTCGTATGTGCCTTTTCGAACGACGAGGAGTGATGGTGTTGAACACTATATCAATAATTTATTGTAGTTTCTATAAAAACCAATATTTATATATTTTGGTTCTTAGCTATAAAATAACACAGAATTCGAATCACAAATGTTATTTTCTTACCGAACTCATTGTATAACCTTTGCAGGTGAACGTTTCAAGCGCTTCAAGATCTTCTTCCTACTATACTAGCATACCTTCCACATTTTAGTCGCTAACGTATTCTGCAATAATGACATTTTAAATGTTTTTAAATATTCTGTTTGTTTTATATTTTGAATTTAATTATAATTTATGTTTTAATGTTTTAACAGAAATTATGCAGCGAATTTCGAGCTACTGTTAGTATCGTCCTCATCGCAGTCATCGGCTTCATCATCAACATTCCACGCTTCACCATTTTTATCCCAGTTTTTCCAGACCATATCAGCAGCAAAACCAACCACAACGTTAATGTTATCCAAATTAAAGAGGCGTTTGTTTTGACGGAATTCGGTGCCAGCAATGCAGGACAGCATTACGAGTCTGCGATTCATTACATGGTCCTGGTCATGATCCCATGGGTGTCAGTTTTCATCATGAACGTCCTGATTATCGCCAAGGTTAGTTGCGTCGTTACATTGCTTCTTCTTCTTCTTCTTCGAACGCTCCATATTGACCATTTGTTAACCACTCTGTGTGATTTCTATGTGATCTGAGCCTTAGAGCGATTTTTTCCTTTGTGCTAGTTATACGCCTACAAGTAGGCCAGCACATCCGATTCCTTCGATGCTTTTTATTTACTAGGGTAGCTTCCCTAAACCCCTACATCATTCGCCTCTTGCGACATGTGTTGTAGGTTGCATTGGTTGGTTGCATTCTTTGCACACATTGTGGGTCCTGGCGCCACGTGGGCGGCCTCCGCTGAGAATCGGTGGTGGTTCAAATCTTCAAACAGTCGATTTTTGAAGCGTCGACTTAGCTGCTGTATGAATGATCTATCTCTTTGCGGTAGCATCTAACTTGCAAGAAAGCTTCAAAAGCTAAATTGGTTGTGAGTGTGTTACGATTATTAACATTTTTTAAATATTTATATTATTTTATTTGTAATGCTACTTCTTATTGAATCACTGTCGTCCCTGTGGTGCCGGGACCCGCAAGGGAAGCAAAGAATAGTACCACTGTGACCTACAAGGCATGTCGTAAGAGACGACTGATGTATTATCTAGGGAAGCTACCATAGTAAATAAAAAGCCTTGCAGAAATCGGATGTTATGACCTACTTTTAAACGCATAACTTGCACAACTTACAATCACTCTTAGGCTGATATCATATACAAATCACACAGAGTGGTTAACAAGTGGTCGATATGGAGCGTTTGAAGAAGAAGAAGAAAACCAATGTAACAACGTGTGGATTAAATGAAGTTGAGAATTATACAGATACGTAATCTGATTTCAGATCAACAAAGCCAATAAGAGAATGGCTGACAAGAAGACAGCAGAGTCAGCGAAGAAATCCAGAGAGTCAGAGAACCAGATCACCCGTCTTCTCCTTGCTGCAACCTTCGTCTTCTTATTCTTTCTGGGTCTTCAGTGTATCTCTCAGTGTTTGTGTCAGAAAAAGCCTGCTGGTGTAAGTATCTTCAGTGTATCTCTCAGTGTTTGTGTCAGAAAAAGCCTGCTGGTGTAAGTATCTTCAGTGTATCTCTCAGTGTCTGTGTCAGAAAAAGCCTGCTGGTGTAAGTATCTTCAGTGTATCTCTCAGTGTTTGTGTCAGAAAAAGCCTGCTGGTGTAAGTATCTTCAGTGTATCTCTCAGTGTCTGTGTCAGAAAAAGCCTGCTGGTGTAAGTATCTTCCTACTTTGTATTTGCTGTGTACACTTCTCACTACCAATTGCAATTAATATATTTTAAAATAACAACACAATATACAATGTTTTCAAATCAGCGCCATCTCTGAAAAGCAGTAACTGTTGTTTTTGTTAGAATTGTCGAAGTACTATAGCCTAGGTCTATAATATAAATTTTCAAATATAAATGTTCATGCTTAATACAGGCACAATATGTCCAGAAATATCTTGGATTCTATGTACGTAAGAAATTATCATCACCAATGTATAACCAACATGTAATATGGAACTTCAAGGTAAATATTTGTAAACTAAATTACGAATTTTCAAGTCCAATGTTGTATCAATTTTAACATATTCCAGTGAGTGTTGGAAAGTGACTAAAGACATATAAGTTAATTTCAATGCAATAGAGAATAGATGTCTACGAACAATAATGAACATACAATGGAACGAATTGAGTAATGATGAATTCAGAGACATGTCTGGTCAACCATTAGTAACGACAGTTATAAGAAAGAGAAGATGGAGATATGTTGGGCACACCTTGAGAAGAAATGATCAAAGAATATCAAAGCAGTCATTGAAGTGGGATGCAAGTGTTCAAGAAAGAAAGGTCGCCCTAGGGAGACCACGAAACAAACTTTGCAGAGAGAGGTAAGAAATAACGGTCACAGTTTCAATGGGGAAATTGAGCAAGTTGCCCAGGATAGAGCGGTATGAAGAATTTGCTTGTAGGCCCTATGTAACGTATAACGGTACGAGAGGAATTAATATTAAAATAAGTGAATCACAAGAGACAAATGTATCCATGAACGTATCCATTAGTCATATTATATAGAGAAGCTATGTGTCTACCTATAATATGGATAACTAGTGTGTAAAATAATTGAATTACATGTGTCAGATATATGCATCACCTTGTCTTTTAGATCAGCGGTTACCAAGCTTTACATTACCACAGACTCCCTTTTCAATACATTTTGCTTCCGCTGACCTCCAAAAGTGTATATATATATAAATGGACAGGAATAAATTATCGGTGTGTTACAATAGTAAACAAAGTCTGCAATTTAACATTTTTATAAACATGACGAGGTTTCCTTTTGCTTTTAACAAGACGCGCTATCATTAGCATCATCAGTACATTTGCGTTTCAATTTCAGCCAGCGATCCATCCTGAAGCTCAGCCAAAATGCATTTTAACAAAATCCAATGCTCGTCAACGTTGTTTATCCTATCTTTCCCAAGATCGTTTCAGCCAATTACTTACTTAAGTTTCCTTCTTCTAGCGATGGAGTTATTATTACATCACACCAACTGTCAAGATGGCTCCAATTTTTCAGACTGCAAGA
The DNA here is from genome assembly GCA_020796225.1 of Arion vulgaris. Lineage (NCBI taxonomy): Eukaryota > Metazoa > Mollusca > Gastropoda > Stylommatophora > Arionidae > Arion > Arion vulgaris. The sequence continues at coordinate 37,669,591 of CM036764.1, forward strand.
AACTTCAAATGATCATTCATTTTGACTTGTCAGACATTTAGACTCCGGTCTGGTCTGGGTCCTTTGATTTCGCAGAGAAACTAGTTTACCACTGTTTTTATACATGTTTTACGCATTGGACTACGGGTGACTATCCCTCTGTGTGTGCGGGTTCAATTCCGCGGGATGGCAGAAAAAGCCACATATTCCCCAGATTTACGGTATTCGTGACACCAAACCGAAGGGTTACGATGTCCATGGCACCGAGCCGAAGAGCTGAAAAGCTCAAGTGCTTCTGGATCGGAAAAAAAATATACATGTTTTAAAATTGTATTTTTCTGTTTGAAACGTCAAAGATATTGATTCAGGCGCTTGAGAACCACTTTGAGAACCTTGCGGACCTACGGGGGTCATCGGAACACAGTTTGGGAAACGCTGCTTCAGATGATGTATACAGAGAAGTGCGCCCGAGTGGTTACCAGGGCCCAAGTTGGGGTGTAAAGAATAGAATCACTGTTACCTTCCACGCATATCGTAAGAGGCATCTAAGGAGGTTGAGCGTGTGGGGCTAGCTATCGCACCCCTTAAAACACTAGATAGCTACAGAAACCACAACCAGGACAATTCAAAGCTCACCACCCAAAGAAGAAGGACACCGCAAGGATGGACTCATGAAGCGACACAGTGAATACACGATGAGGAAACCCCCTAACAGTTTCATGAGACAGGCTCTCCGATGGAACCCCCATGGTAATAGATGTTAGAGACGAACCAGCAACAGCTGAAGACGAAATGCACGAGAATGGGGAGTGAGTGAAGAGATCAGGAAAAGATGGTCTTGGATAGGCGATCTTGGAAGGCATTGGTTGCTGACCTATACCTTTCTACGGGCGAAGGGTGAAGAAGAAGAAGAAAAGAAAAAAAGGAAGAAGAAGAAAGAAAAAAAAGAAGAAAAGAAAAAGAAGAAAAGAAAAAGAAGAAAAAGAAAAAGAAGAGGAGGAAGAAGAAGAAAAAGAAAAAGAAGAAGAAGAAAAGAAAAAGAAGAAAAGAAAAAGAAGAAAAGAAAAGAAGAAGAAGAAAAGAAGAGGAGGAAGAAGAAGAAAAGAAAAAGAAGAAAAGAAGAAGAAGAAGAAAAAGAAAAGAAGAAGAAAAGAAAAGAAAAGAAGAGGAGGAAGAAGAGAAAAGAAGAAAAGAAAAGAGGAAGAAAAGAAGAGGATGAAGAAGAAGAAAAGAAGAAAAGAAAAGAGGAAGAAAAAGAAGAGGATGAAGAAGAAGAAAAAGAAGAAGAAGAACAAGTAGAACAAGAAGATACAGAGAAATTATGCGTATATCTAAAGTAAAATTCTGTTGTATACGTTACACAGTAATCATTTAAATGAAGATTTCTGTAATATTCACGAAATAATATCTAACGTGCTTAAACTCTTCCACACAGATCAACCTAATGACGGCGTCAGCATTTTTCGGATTTGGCAAAACTGGGATATTGTTCCATGCTTCAATGAACTTTATACTTTACTGCCTGACAGGAAGACGTTTCCGCAAGGAGCTACTCAAAATGATGGGTTTTGGAAGAAAAGGCAAGCCACTGTCGAGCTTTACAGGCAATTCTTCAAGCAATACTACATCTAATATTACCACAGTAAGCACCGATACACTAACCAAAGACATATGACAATATCATCAGCTGTGTTCTTCTATCTTACCACACAGTAGAACTGTGAGACGTTTATACAGTAGTTAGTTATTCATTATTGTTATCTCTTGACTCCACCTTGCAGCATAAAGCATCAACAAATTTCTTTCAACCAGATCTGTCTTGAGCAAGTCAGCTTAGTTCATTCCAGATCTTTCCCGCATCTTTTCTTTCTCTGTTGACATTTCGTCTCTATGTCTTTCTAGCTCGTCCTCTACCTCTCTTGTCTCTCATAATCCATTTCAGAGCCACGTGTGGGTGTCTGGTCTTCTGCATTCTTATGGTATGCCCCAAGGGGGTCTCTGTGGCTGAGTGGTTAAACCCTTTGCCTTGCGAGTCGAAGGTCGTGGGTTCGAATCCGGACCGCGGCCTTCTGTTCACGAGTGCAGTTTTTCCAGAGACCCCTATGATTGTTGCCGGAGCTACGGAGTTCGTACTTTGTGTAATACTCTCGGCAGGTGGCGTGCCATTTCTGCGGAGAGGACCGAGCCATATGGGGTAAAACCCGGTGCAATGAAGTCAATCCTTCGGCTTTAAAACCCTTTAAAACCCTTTAATGTGTGTCCCAATCACTTCCATCTCTTACGTTGTATTTCCTCGCTGATATTGTTGATGTCTGTGCTCCAGGTGATCTCAGTATTTGTTATTCTCTGCTCCCAACGAATATTATTTCTTTTACTATTGTCTAATTACCAAGAAAAATAATGACAACGGATAAAATAAGCTTGATTTTGGATATTTGTATCCTTTAACAAAGCAGAGGACAAACGCATATTTTTGTTACAGAAGAGTCCTCCGTATTTCATGCACAAAGATAACAAATTGATATATAAATGAAAGAACTCTAAATAAAAGAAAAACTGGCTAATGCTACATATAAGATGAAGAAAATTGAAATGTATGGACATAAAAAAAGTTATACGAAGGATTGGAGAAAACTATTTTGGAATGGGGAGAAGAGGAAGACCACTCTGAAGATAGGTTCAGAACGTAACTGGTTTTGTTTAGCATGTTCGCTACAGATCTGACCTATGAGAGAGAGAGAGAGAGAGAGAGAGAGAGAGAGAGAGAGAGAGATTTAGAAGGATTTTTAGGGTGGCAAAGTTCAGCTCATGACACAGTATTTGATGTGAAATTATCAGGAAACAAGATTATTGTGAAGTATTCTTACTTAGATACCACTTTCTTACCTGAATAACTTTAAACTTTGTCTAAACAGTAGCAATTACTGAAACTTTTAGCAGAACTCGAAGTATAGAACAAGATACAAACAAATAACAGACTTTAGAACACAAGTAATCTATCCCTGAACTAGTTAGCAGAATCTGAAGTATAGAACAAGACACAAACAAGGAACAGACTTTAGAACACAAGTAATCTATCACTGAACTAGTTAGCAGAATCTGAAGTATAGAACAAGATACAAACAAGGAACAGACTTTAGAACACAAGTAATCTATCACTGAACTAGCAGAATCTGAAGTATGGAACAAGATACAAACAAGGAACAGACTTAAGAACACAAGTAATCTATCACTGAACTAGTTAGCAGAATCTGAAGTATGGAACAAGACACAAACAAGGAACAGACTTTAGAACACAAGTAATCTATCACTGAACTAGTTAGCAGAATCTGAAGTATAGAACAAGACACAAACAAGGAACAGACTTAAGAACACAAGTAATCTATCACTGAACTAGTTAGCAGAATCTGAAGTATGGAACAAGACACAAACAAGGAACAGACTTAAGAACACAAGTAATCTATCCCTGAACTAGTTAGCAGAATCTGAAGTATAGAACAAGACTCAAACAAGGAACAGACTTTAGAACACAAGTAATCTATCACTGAACTAGTTAGCAGAATCTGAAGTATGAACAAGACACAAACAAGGAACAGACTTAAGAACACAAGTAATCTATCACTGAAACTTTTAGCAGAATCTGAAGTATAGAACAAGATACAAACAAATAACAGACTTTAGAACACAAGTAATCTATCCCTGAACTAGTTAGCAGAATCTGAAGTATAGAACAAGACACAAACAAGGAACAGACTTTAGAACACAAGTAATCTATCACTGAACTAGTTAGCAGAATCTGAAGTATAGAACAAGATACAAACAAGGAACAGACTTTAGAACACAAGTAATCTATCACTGAACTAGTTAGCAGAATCTGAAGTATGGAACAAGATACAAACAAGGAACAGACTTAAGAACACAAGTAATCTATCACTGAACTAGTTAGCAGAATCTGAAGTATGGAACAAGACACAAACAAGGAACAGACTTTAGAACACAAGTAATCTATCACTGAACTAGTTAGCAGAATCTGAAGTATAGAACAAGACACAAACAAGGAACAGACTTAAGAACACAAGTAATCTATCACTGAACTAGTTAGCAGAATCTGAAGTATGGAACAAGACACAAACAAGGAACAGACTTAAGAACACAAGTAATCTATCCCTGAACTAGTTAGCAGAATCTGAAGTATAGAACAAGACTCAAACAAGGAACAGACTTTAGAACACAAGTAATCTATCACTGAACTAGTTAGCAGAATCTGAAGTATGAACAAGACACAAACAAGGAACAGACTTTAGAACACAAGTAATCTATCCCTGAACTAGTTAGCAGAATCTGAAGTATGGAACAAGACACAAACAAGGAACAGACTTAAGAACACAAGTAATCTATCACTGAACTAGTTAGCAGAATCTGAAGTATGGAACAAGACACAAACAAGGAACAGACTTTAGAACACAAGTAATCTATCACTGAACTAGTTAGCAGAATCTGAAGTATAGAACAAGACACAAACAAGGAACAGACTTAAGAACACAAGTAATCTATCACTGAAACTTTTAGCAGAATCTGAAGTATAGAACAAGATACAAACAAATAACAGACTTTAGAACACAAGTAATCTATCCCTGAACTAGTTAGCAGAATCTGAAGTATAGAACAAGACACAAACAAGGAACAGACTTTAGAACACAAGTAATCTATCACTGAACTAGTTAGCAGAATCTGAAGTATAGAACAAGACACAAACAAGGAACAGACTTAAGAACACAAGTAATCTATCACTGAAACTTTTAGCAGAATCTGAAGTATAGAACAAGATACAAACAAATAACAGACTTTAGAACACAAGTAATCTATCCCTGAACTAGTTAGCAGAATCTGAAGTATAGAACAAGACACAAACAAGGAACAGACTTTAGAACACAAGTAATCTATCACTGAACTAGTTAGCAGAATCTGAAGTATAGAACAAGATACAAACAAGGAACAGACTTTAGAACACAAGTAATCTATCACTGAACTAGTTAGCAGAATCTGAAGTATGGAACAAGATACAAACAAGGAACAGACTTAAGAACACAAGTAATCTATCACTGAACTAGTTAGCAGAATCTGAAGTATGGAACAAGACACAAACAAGGAACAGACTTTAGAACACAAGTAATCTATCACTGAACTAGTTAGCAGAATCTGAAGTATAGAACAAGACACAAACAAGGAACAGACTTAAGAACACAAGTAATCTATCACTGAACTAGTTAGCAGAATCTGAAGTATAGAACAAGACACAAACAAGGAACAGACTTTAGAACACAAGTAATCTATCACTGAACTAGTTAGCAGAATCTGAAGTATGGAACAAGACACAAACAAGGAACATACTTAAGAACACAAGTAATCTATCACTGAACTAGTTAGCAGAATCTGAAGTATGGAACAAGACACAAACAAGGAACAGACTTAAGAACACAAGTAATCTATCACTGAACTAGTTAGCAGAATCTGAAGTATAGAACAAGACACAAACAAGGAACAGACTTAAGAACACAAGTAATCTATCACTGAACTAGTTAGCAGAATCTGAAGCATGGAACAAGACACAAACAAGGAACAGACTTAAGAACACAAGTAATCTATCACTGAACTAGTTAGCAGAATCTGAAGTATAGAACAAGACACAAACAAGGAACAGACTTAAGAACACAAGTAATCTATCACTGAACTAGTTAGCAGAATCTGAAGTATGGAACAAGACACAAACATGGAACAGACTTAAGAACACAAGTAATCTATCCCTGAACTAGTTAGCAGAATCTGAAGTATAGAACAAGACACAAACAAGGAACAGACTTTAGAACACAAGTAATCTATCACTGAACTAGTTAGCAGAATCTGAAGTATAGAACAAGATACAAACAAGGAACAGACTTTAGAACACAAGTAATCTATCACTGAACTAGTTAGCAGAATCTGAAGTATGGAACAAGATACAAACAAGGAACAGACTTAAGAACACAAGTAATCTATCCCTGAACTAGTTAGCAGAATCTGAAGTATGGAACAAGACACAAACAAGGAACAGACTTAAGAACACAAGTAATCTATCCCTGAACTAGTTAGCAGAATCTGAAGTATAGAACAAGACTCAAACAAGGAACAGACATTAGAACACAAGTAATCTATCACTGAACTAGTTAGCAGAATCTGAAGTATAGAACAAGACACAAACAAGGAACAGACTTAAGAACACAAGTAATCTATCACTGAACTAGTTAGCAGAATCTGAAGTATAGAACAAGACACAAACAAGTAACAGATTTTAGAACACAAGTAATCTATCACTGAACTAGTTAGCAGAATCTGAAGTATGGAACAAGACACAAACAAGGAACAGACTTTAGAACACAAGTAATCTATCACTGAACTAGTTAGCAGAATCTGAAGTATAGAACAAGACACAAACAAGGAACAGACTTTAGAACACAAGTAATCTATCACTGAACTAGTTAGCAGAATCTGAAGTATAGAACAAGACACAAACAAGGAACAGACTTAAGAACACAAGTAATCTATCACTGAACTAGTTAGCAGAATCTGAAGTATAGAACAAGACACAAACAAGGAACAGACTTAAGAACACAAGTAATCTATCACTGAACTAGTTAGCAGAATCTGAAGTATGGAACAAGACACAAACAAGGAACAGACTTTAGAACACAAGTAATCTATCACTGAACTAGTTAGCAGAATCTGAAGTATAGAACAAGACACAAACAAGGAACAGACTTAAGAACACAAGTAATCTATCACTGAACTAGTTAGCAGAATCTGAAGTATAGAACAAGACACAAACAAGGAACAGACTTAAGAACACAAGTAATCTATCACTGAACTAGTTAGCAGAATCTGAGGTATGGAACAAGACACAAACAAGGAACACACTTAAGAACACAAGTAATCTATCCCTGAACTAGTTAGCAGAATCCACAAATTACTTACGACAAAGTCTCAAGATCACTGCTGACGGTAACTTATTTTGTACAAATTTATATATAACGTTGATAAAATATCAATTTGTTCATTTGTCTATGTGTAAGGATTAAATATTCACCTGTTGACCACAATACTACTCGTTTTTTCCCTCTCTGTTGTTGTATGTAAGCGAGTGTGTTTATATGTCGGTGTTAAGTGGGATTGTATGTCAGTGTGCTTTTGTGATCAGTTGTGTGTATGTGTGGGTGTGACATTCCGTAAGAAGAAAGAACTTTTATCATTTTTATTAAATGATATAATAACAATGATGGTGTTCTATTAGACCGGTGAGGCAATACATGTGGCGCCGCCCATGGTAGGAGGATTGTATAACTTTCAACTTTCTTCTTTGTGAGGCAATACATGTAGCGCCGCCCATGGTAGGAGGATTGTATAACTTTCAACTTTCTTCTTGTGAGATAACATTTCGTCAAAATGTTGTCCTTATTGCACTACGTCAGTTCTCAGAAACGTTTTCCGCACGAGTGGTTACCAGGGCCCAAATTGGGAGGTAGAGAATAGAACCACTGTTACCTACCACGCATGTCGTAAGAGACGACTAAAGAGGTTGGTCGTGGTGCGGCGCTAGCTACCCCACACCGTAAAAAACATTAAATGGCTACAGAACGGAGAGCGAAACGAGTAAACGCTGGCTGAAACCGGACACATCGCCGAAGGATAAGCACCAGAGCTCCAAATGGTGCTTAAGATGTGACGTAAAACACACCAATACTAAGGCTACATGAGTCAGATCTTCACATGAATAGAATTTATGGGGAAATCTGGTACATCGATCTGGGCGGTGATCGCGCGAGAGATATTGAAACGTTTTCAATGCCTGCTTTCAGCTGTACCGATCTCTGACCAGTTCCCTGCAGTTGAGTGTATTCTTGTCAATATAATTCAGAATCTTATTTTTAGATATTCTTGCAGAGAACGAAATCTTCTAAGTTTTTTTTTCGAGAAGCTAGTTTTTCATACAAGATATCTTCAGGTAATCGTTCATTCTCGACACGGTACAAGTCATTCTTTCTTCTTCTCTCGTAGGCCCTCTGTTAACTCAGGCAGAAAGTCATGACGCCTGGTATTGTGCTTCTGCCAGATTTTTGCGTGGGCCTATATTACCCTTTGACATGCATCCCTCAACCATATGAACAGCCTCGCCTACTTCGGAGGTGCTTGAAGCTTAGATCCTTCAAGAGTGATCGTTGCAGGTAACCAGTTGTCCTTGTAACTCTTTCTCGGACAGAGATATTTAGTGAAGTGCGACTTCTCTATCGGATTTCCTGCCTTTGGTGAGATCGTTCCGTGCGCATGGTATGATAAAACACTCTTTAATGATCTTTTAGTGCCGGACAAGTCATTCAACCATCTTAAGTGGTGCTGATAAAGGAGAGCAGCTAAGCTGGAAGTTTCATTATTGTCCGACAGCTCGGTGTATGTTGCCCTGTTCTCCAGGAGATATCGAATAAATCTTAGCCAACGCATGTGAAATGCATTTACTTATTTTCTTCTGTAGTGCGTGCAGGTTCCTCGTTCGCTGGTAAAGAATAGGGTGTTCAACACGGAAGCTCTGAGCACAAATGATGTTGACTGCCGGCATGCTACTCCACCAAACTCTCTGCGACATTCTGTTTAAGTGGCGCTGTGGTCAAACCATTTATCTTGTGTTATGAAAGACGTGTGTTCAAATCTGAATGCCCGCCTGCCCAGCGTGTTCGTGTTGGACGACGGTTGTCAAGCCCTCTATGAGTGCGGTTCAATTCCGCGGGCTAGCAGAAAAGCCACAGGTTCTCCAGATTTACGGTGTTCGTGGCACCAAACCGAAGGGTTACTATGTCCATGGCATCACACCGAAGAACTGAATATTGAACCGAAAACTGAATATTGAACCAAAAAACCGAAAATGGGCATTCAGCCCATGTGCTTCTGGATCGAAAAAAAAAAATCTGAACAGCGCCGTTATGTTCCCGGGTATATTAAAAAAAATTGCATAGGATTTGTGTCTGTGCAACAATGTTCATGATTTATGTAATACTCTAGGCAGGTGTTGTACAGCTTTTACGGAGAGGACCACCCCCACCCCTCTTCCATGTGGAAAACCTTCGCAGCTAAGTCAGTCCTTGAGCTTCAAATCATGGCTTATGCTGCTGAGGTCACATCTATCCTCATGTGCTGTGCTCATGTGCTGTGCTCATGTGCTCATGGGCTGTCTCTCATGTGCTAATGTGCTGTGCTCATATGATGTACTCATGTGCTGGGCTCATGTGCTGGGCTCATGTGCTGGGCTCATGTGCTGGGCTCATGTGCTGGGCTCATGTGCTGGGCTCATGTGCTGGGCTCATGTGCTGGGCTCATGTGCTGGGCTCATGTGCTGGGCTCATGTGCTGGGCTCATGTGCTGGGCTCATGTGCTGGGCTCATGTGCTGGGCTCATGTGCTGGGCTCATGTGCTGGGCTCATGTGCTGGGCTCATGTGCTGGGCTCATGTGCTGGGCTCATGTGCTGGGCTCATGTGCTGGGCTCATGTGCTGGGCTCATGTGCTGGGCTCATGTGCTGGGCTCATGTGCTGGGCTCATGTGCTGGGCTCATGTGCTGGGCTCATGGCTCTCATGTGCTGGGCTCATGTGCTGGGCTCATGTGCTGGGCTCATGTGCTGGGCTCATGTGCTGGGCTCATGTGCTGGGCTCATGTGCTGGGCTCATGTGCTGGGCTCATGTGCTGGGCTCATGTGCTGGGCTCATGTGCTGGGCTCATGTGCTGGGCTCATGTGCTGGGCTCATGTGCTGGGCTCATGCTGGCTCATGTGCTGGGCTCATGTGCTGGGCTCATGTGCTGGGCTCATGTGCTGGGCTCATGTGCTGGGCTCATGTGCTGGGCTCATGTGCTGGGCTCATGTGCTGGGCTCATGTGCTGGGCTCATGTGCTGGGCTCATGTGCTGGGCTCATGTGCTGGGCTCATGTGCTGGGCTCATGAGCTGTGCTCATGAGCTGTGCTCATGTGCTAATGGGCTTCATGAGCTGTGCTCATGTGCTAATGGGCTGTGCTCATGGGCTGTCTCTCATGTACATAAGAACTAGATAGAGATGGCAGATCTAAGATAAATAAACTGAATTATCTTTTCTTGTCTGCTGCAATCTTCTTCTTATTCTTCTTCTTTCTCTAATCCCGTTTTGACTCCCAGCGTCAGGGTCAGGATGAGAAGAGAATTCTAGAACGGGCTTTTATGTGCGCTTCATAAATAGTGTTTTATACTGCCTCTGTTTTTTTTCTGGGGTCCTGCTTTTGCGTTGACGCCTTTTGCTTTGTATCCACTGTATCAGAGTAGCATTGCTCTTTGAGGTGCACTGTATCCTGGTAATATGCTCATGTGGTTGAACCATTTATTTGTTGTATCTTAATGAAGGTCAGTACTGATGTTGTAAACACATTTTTCCTGATGTCTTCATTTGTAAATAGGTTTCTTCTTGATACTCCCAGCATTCTGCTTAGGCACTTTATCTCTATCACTTCAGAAGTAGAGTTGACTTTGTTTTTGCTAACCAACACAGCACAAGTACTGTCAGTCACCGAGAGCTGATAGGTATACTGCAGATTACATCAAAACACTTGTCGATTAAGGATGATCTGATAACTATAGTTCGTTCCAAAATTCGTGATCACACTACGGTTTAATTTGTACGAAATCTATCTGATGGATACAAGTAATTTTTGAAAGCAGTCTTATATATCTCACGACGTTACGAATCCATGTTTAACTAATTGGTAGGTAGCTTAGTTGATGCAAAAAACATTTTTGTTATATAATTTTGCATAAGCACAACAAAATGATAATCAAAGTTTAGAACTTACAGGAATACACAAAATGGTGGCGAATGATTGCAAAGGCGTATTCCTATTACATATTATAAAAGAAAGGTCACATAGTGAACAAATGATACCTTCCACTTCTATAAATAAAAGTAAATGTTGCGTACATACGCCAATGACAGTCGGTAGGAAACATTGTGAACCGATTAATTCCACGGGATTCCCGATTTTGACGTGCACTGAATTGCATTTGGAACACGGAAATGCTTAGTTATAGACAAACTTGACAATTGTACTGTAAAATTTCTACAAGTATACCAGATCAACATCGTGGTAAATTTAGTAATAACTTATAATAAAATTCTTACAGAACTAAAGGTTTGGGTGAGCAAAAAATACTTTTGGAACGTCGTCACTGTTACCTATATAAAAATGCAAAAATCAAGAATTTCTGTCAAGTTGATGATTTTATATCGGTCGGTAATCACAGATGATCACGAATTTTGGGAACGAACTATAAGTAATTAACTAACTAAACGAACAAAGAAACGTGAGCGAAATTCAAACAACATACACAAACTTACGTGAATAATTTCAGCACAGAAGAATGATCATTGACAAGCTAGATAACGTTAAGTTAGTGAGGTCTGGTGACATTTTCACGAACATATACACAGAAAACCTACTACTTGCACCCACATGCACCCACATTCACATACACACACACACACACACACATTACGTGGTCTAACAGAACTTACTAAAGTGTGACAAACATATCCGATATTCGTAATAACACTTCATTGTTGTAACTAATTAATAATTGATATTAGAATCTTAACCACCAACTTCGATACCAGGCTCGCTTCACACATTTACCGTAATGATAACTGCGGTTATAATTTGTATTAATCTTTACACCCACAAAACATAACTCTAGTTATCAAAGGACTATCATAACAGCACTGCGGATAGGTCCATAGGTGCTCCGATCTCCACCTCAACAAATTGACAGTTAAGACGACAAACACAATAATTACTACTTTACTTTTTATTTTCTGTGTTTACAAATGTCTGTAATTCGTTTCTCTGTAATATATATAAATACGTGTTTAATATCATTTTATTTTTTGTTGGGAAGTCGAATTCTTGCAGTAGACATTAATTTTATGGAAAAGCTGCTTAATATGATATCGTAATAAATTCTGATAGCGATAACAGATTGTAGATATCAAGTACAATATTATTAGTCTATTGGAGTCACGTTAGAGCGTGTACTTATTGAAGATATATTGGGAGATTGGTGTTTATTATTATATTCTTGTAATGCTCGGCATGGACATGTAATCAGACAGTGGAAAAACATATATGTGCTTTCGAATATAAGTGTTACAGAAGAGTCCTTCGTATATCATGGACAGAGAAGAGAACAAATAGATCTATCCAGAAATAACTCACAATCAAAGAAAACTGGCTGATGCTACAAATAAGAAAGAGAAAATTGTGGTATTTTTAACATAAAAAAAAAGATACGAAGGGCTGGAGAAGACCATCGTGGAAGAAGGCATACCGGCAAAGAGAAGGAAGGAATACCACGGAGAAGGTATTCAGGATGTTACTGATGGTTTGAACATGACGGCTATAGAGGCTGGATATCTGACCAATGAGAGAGAGAGATTCCGGAGGACTGTTGGGGTGGCAAAGTTCTGCTCAGGACAAGCAATTTTATGATGATAATGAATGTTCAGCAAATAAATACATTCTTTGTCATAGAAATAAAAATGTGTATTCTGTATTCTCAGGAGGACAAATAATAGGAGAGGCCAGTGGGGCCTACTTAACAACCACTAGTAGTTTGACAATGGAGGTTCGGGCGGTTACGTAGGCGGTGAAATGGTTGGCATCTCACAACTACTCTCGTGTTTTCATACTCAGTGACTCTATGAGCATGATTCGTAAAGTTGAATCAGGAATGGTGGGACGCAACTGGGTGGAGGCACTAGTGCAGACAATGATCAAAGAAATCACCTTCATTTTTGTCCCTGGGCACGCAGGAGTTAGGGGTAATGAACGAGCTGATAAATTGGCTGGCTTGGCTACAATATCAGAAGGCGCTGCCATGGATCAAAATGACATTCTTCACGCATTGAGAGAGTCTTTCCGAACAGAGGAGTTTCAGGGCTGTGAATCCACTCGCTGACCAGATTGAAAGAGATGGGTGTCAATATTGGTGCAGCCCGAAAAGAACGACATACTAAATATGCAAAGAGATTGATTAATCAACATCGAACTGGCGTGTTGGGTCGCTGGACGCTGCTGGATTTGCTGAGGCGGAGATCGGAGCACCTATGGACATGTCCGGAGTGCTATGATGATAGTACTCATATAACTAAAAAAAATGATGATAGTACTCATATAACTAAAATAAAATGATGATAGTCCTCATATAACTAAAAAATTGATGATAGTACTCATATAACTAAAAAATTGATGATAGTACTCATATAACTAAAAAATTGATGATAGTACTCATATAACTAAAAAATTGATGATAGTACTCATATAACTAAAAAATTGATGATAGTACTCATATAACTAAAATAAAATGATGATAGTACTCATATAACTGATAACTGATGTGTATTCTGTGTGTATTGATTGTCATCACTGCGCCGATGTAGTTTGTGGTCATGTTATGTTGAAAGTATGAGAAAGAGCAGTGTGAATGTATTTAATAACAACTGACAATTTAGCGTTTTATAAAATGTATATGAATTTATTTGATGAGAAAAGGAAACTTTTATTTAAGAACCTTAGGGGGAAATAATGGAAGCAGTGGATATGATTAATAAATATACTGTGTACAAGTATTACGAGTTCCGAAAAACCAAATTACCAAAATCAAGATTCTAACCATACACCCTTATTTCTGAAGGCTCCCGTTGTCTAGCTGTAAGGAATACAGCCAGTTAACTATTTGAATAAATAGCTTTAATGAGGATTGTCTTTCATAAACGCTTTGTTTCAAACTAGAGCAATCAGTTTGTACGAATTATTATTATTTTTTTTTTGGAAGTTGATTTACCAAAAGTTGTTTCTTTACTGAGTTTAATTTCCAGGACGTTTCTAAGATTTCTCAGAAATTTGATTCAAAGAAGTGGTATTTTAAGTATAATAATTACAATTCGTTTTGCGAATTGCGACAAATATCATCACTCACGTGTCGGACTTTACAGCCACCATCAGAGTTGAGAATTATCTATCCAGCGGCACATCTATTTCGTGTCTCAGTACTGATTTAATACCGTGTAATTTGCTGATTGTCATGAGAATTATCTATCCAGCGGCACATCTATTTCGTGACTCAGTACTGATTTAATACCGTGTAATTTGCTGATTGTCATGAGAATTATCTATCCAGCGGCACATCTATTTCGTGACTCAGTACTGATTTAATACCGTGTAAATTTGCTGATTGTCAGCTTTTTCTCATTCTTTGATTGTTTTCACATCCGTGCGGTGTCGGGGTCTGCAAGGAAGCAAAAATAGTATCACTGCGATCTACAAGGCATGTCGTAAGAGGCGACTGATGTAGGACCTAGGGAAGCTACCTAGTAAATAAAAAAAGCATCGCATAAATCGGATGTGCTGGCCTACTTGTAGGCTCATAACTGGCACAGCGTACAATCGCTCTTACGCTCAGATCACATACAAATAAAACCTAGTAGTTAACAAGTAGTCAATATGGAGCGTTCGAAGAAGAACAAGATTGTTTTCAAATTACTATTTGTTTATATTTATAGATTTTTTGAAAGTATCCATTTATGCTGAAGAACTTGTACAGAACTAACAACACAAACTGGTATCTAAATAAATAGAATGACAGACAATTCAAGCAAGAATTTGACTGTCCTTCTTACAGAAGTAGCTGGGTCTGTTATAGATCTCACAACGCTCACAGTCACAGCTGCTAAAACTGTCACTCAACAAATGACTAACTCGAAAGATGTAATGGTTCAGATTTCTAATAACATCTCACACGACGAGCATCTACAAGATGTTATGAATATGATTGACGACACAGTTGCAGATCATCTCAATTTTTATATGAGTGCCATTGTTGGTCCTATTATTTGCCTTCTGGGAATGACGGGAAATTTACTTTCCATAATAACATGGAGTCGAACAGGAATGAAAGGTTCAACAGGACGATATCTTACTGGGCAGGTATGATTACGTTTGAGATTCATGTTGTCGTTTATGCTTCGTTATAGTTGCTCTGTGTATTACAGAAAGATCTAGATAAAATAATTCAGTTATCCTTTGATAGTGAAGTATAGTCAAATATCACTTAGTGCCAACATTATAGATACTGAAGTCCTCATACGAGCTAAGATCTCAAGCGTCAAAACTTTATTTTAAGTAAGTATTCACGAAATACTAATACCGTTATTGCTTCATTCAACCCTGTACATACACACACAGACACACACACACACAAATACACATTCGCAGACACAAAAACATGTATACACACACGCATACACCCACATACATTTCGAAATCACACATCCTGCACACCCGTGACACACACACAAACATACATTCCCCACATACATATCACCAGCGACGGATTAGCCTAGTAACAGAAGTAGCAAATGCTACGGGCCCCCCGTTTCTAGGGGGCCCCGCGCCTATGTGACAGATGAAAATGGAAAAATATAACCAGATGTTATATCAAAAGCTGTCTGAATTTTTAAATGTCGTGTGTGATGGTACTGAATCCAACGAAATCGAAGCAGAAAACACAGAAATCTCGTCTCACTGTGTAGTAGTCTACTAAGTAGATGAAGGCAATGATATTGAAGAATCATCATTACCAATATTACCATTAAGATCAGCTACTCTTCACGATTTAGCCACACCTTCCACAAGACAAACTGAAGTCGAATGTAAAGCAAGTCCTCCCAATTTAGCCATATCATCTTCAAGCCAAAGAGAGGCAGAAAGCACAGCACATGTTTCTAATGTAGCAACATCATCTACAAGCCAACAACACAACGAAAGTAAAATGTACTCCAACGATATTGGTGAATGGCCAAACAACTTCAATCGAGATTATTGGATTGTGAAAGAAAGTAGCGAAGTGCAACATACGAACAGTGATTTCATGTCTTAAGAAAAACCAAAAAAACCAAAGAAAACAATCCACGATTTTGTCGAAAGTCGTTTTTAACATACACGCATACACCAACAAACAAAACTCACGTCAGAGATTGGTTGTGTTATCATCATCAAGGTGCGTATCCTTTATAGGACGTTGCTCTCTTTGCAGCACATCTGAAATTCACTCTGTATCTTGCTAGTTCGCCCACTTCGTCGATGGTCATGTTCATGGTTTCTTTAATATCTTGTAGCCATCTTCTTCTTGGTCTGCCTCTGCGTCCTGGGACCCTGCCCTCTAGTATGGTTGTGTTATACAGAAACTAAAGGACAACTGTTTTGTTTTGTTTGCAAAGTTATTGATTTAGGCTGTACCATAGAGTGACTGGTGTATTTGGAATACTCCGGCAGTTAAAATCTATTACAGCAGAAGAGATCTTGAAAAGAACTCCAAATATTGTCAGCTCTTACCAAGAGGATTTGGAAGAAAGCCTAGGCGACGAACTTATGCAATTCACTGAACTTCTTAAAATTAATGTAGCTGCTGCTATTAGCAACGAAAAGCATGAGGCTCTTAAACTGCAATTTTATAAACTTATAATGGAAAATTCATTAGAGTCGTGTTTCCCAAATGTAGAAATAGTCTTACGAATTTATTTGTCTTTAATGATTTCTAACTGCAGCGGAGAACGTTCTTTTCAACATTAAAGTGTATAAAAAGTGAGTTAAGGAACATGATGGGACAAGATCGTCTAAATAACCTCACCTTAATGAACATTGAATGTAATTTACTTAGAGAAATTGATTTGTCTAGTGCTATCTCTAAATTTGCTCACATTAAATCGAGACAAGTTTGTTTGTAAAAGTTGTGTTTTATTTTATTATCATACAAAACCTAGGGCCCCGCGCTAAAATTTGCTACGGGCCCCGCGCTAGCCTAATCCGGCACTGCATATCACCCAATATAATGTAACATTTTACTGCTTTTCCCTTATCCAGGCTATTGCTAACTTTGCTGTCCTCTTGATGTTCCTACTAAGCGACTCGATCCAGTATTGGTCACCAGATGTCACATATTCCCCAATATACGGATCATTTTTCTCATACTTTGGGTTCCCAATATTTTTCTTTTCGACAGTCTGCTGTGTTTGGTTTACCGTGGGCGTTACCATAGATAGGTACCTTATGGTATGCTGGATCACTAAAGCTAAGGTAAGTACGCAAGCAAAGTTCATGGGCGTTGTTCTAAATATATAACTAACTTTGCTGCCCAAAGCTAAATAGTTTTATATTGGTTGTACATAACTGGTCGTGGATTCGAATCCGGTCTGTGACTTTCTATTCACGAGTGTATTTTTTTCAGAGACTCTTAGGATTATTGCCGGAGCTACGGAGTTCGTGATTTGTGCAATACTTTCGGCAGATCGCAATGTAGTTAATCCTTCGGCTTTAGACCATTTAAACTGTTAATAAAATACTCACAATATCATTGGGAAAAAGCATGCACCAAAATTGTATGGAGAAGAATAGTAGACAGGAGGTCAGATCTATGCAATTTTTTGGGGGTAGCATTTGACAGGACCCTGTGTTTCAAGGAAAATTTGGAGCATCTCATTGTCAAGGCATGTAAAGGTCTGGTGGCAATGAGAGTTATGGCGGCTGCTAATATCGCGCAACGGCTAGTTGTCATTCTGTATCAGGCGCTGGTTCTTTCAACCATCGAATATGCAGAGGCCATACTCACTATTAGTATGACGCGAATTGAAAGACTGGAGATAATACAGAATGAATCTAAACAAATCATCCTCGGTTGCGCAAGGGATACACTGCTTGACGATAAGGTTTTTCCTCGATTTCCCGACCATGGCGTATGGACTCAGGATAGCTAGAGCACGTGTGCATCTCAATATAAGTGCTAAGATGTATCATCCATTACATGAGCTACTCATCATCAGTAGGCCTAGTGGAAATCGGTTAAATCGGGGTAATTCGTGGGGTGGCCGTTCTGCAGACACTGTTCAGCTAGTTTGCGGGCTCACATATATCAACTATTAGAAGAATAGATACAGTGTCTTCTAAATACGAGAACAAGGGTTGCAGAGAGAATAATCCCGTGGTGTTAGATGCAGACGCCAATGTCATCCTTAATGAAACTGCAATGATGGTGACGTTGTTATTTACACAGAAGAATCAATAGTTCGTCAAGGAAAGTCCGCATGAGCCTTCTCTGCAAGCTTATACGGCAAAACGTTACAGGAAATCTGTGGTGCATTTAATATGACAAGTAGCATGACGATGAAAATACTGGCGGTGACTAAAGCACTACTCTGGGTAGAGTCACAAAACTACACTCATGCGTGCATTCTGAGTGATTCAATGAGTATAATCCGAAAGGTGGAAGCTGGTTCGATGTGCAGGCAATGTAAGGAATGACTACATGCGTCAACAATTTGAAGAATTACACTCACCATCGTTCCGGGTCACATGTCGTTGACAATAAGAGAACAGATATGCAGGCTGGCTGGATCTGCCACCATATCAGGTGGCCGCAAAGTGACCGCAAGGAGGAGTGTCATTTAAACCAATTCCTGTCAACTGCTAGTTGAAGTCCAATTGAAGATTGAAGTGACCAGAAAAGAAAGAACATCACAACATGTACATGAGTAGACTCATCAATCAACATCGAACTGGTACGGTTAGTCGCTGTTGGAGATATTGCGAAAGAGATCGGAGCACCTATGGACATGTCCGGAGTGCAATTAAGATATTCCAAACTGAAACTGAAACCAACTTATTTTCATAAGATATTTGGATTTTGTAACTAAAACATTTATCCGATGTGGTAGCCAGCCCCAAGCCGACCCCGACAACACACGGGAGACGATTCGGTATCAGTTATCTGTTAAATTAGATCTATAATATTATAAAATGTATGTCGCTTTTGATGTATAATTTTAATGCAGTCTTCTCTTGTTTTTTCCCAAAATATTTTCATTTTTTCAAAATGACTTTTGTTTTATTTTTTTTTTGACGTTTATTCCAACTTTATTGCTCAAATTTGACGGATTTGGTTTTACTTCAACACTGTTTTTACTAACTTATTCTCTACAAATATATATTTATCTTATTATTATTTTATATGTTTATTATATCCACGAACCTGCTTCACAATTTATTAATTTGAAATGTATGTTTTCATATTACAGAACTTGTGCAGTGAATCTCGTGCGACTTGCGGTCTAACGTGCATTACTGTCAGTGCCTTTATCATCAACATTCCACATTTTTCCTTTTTTACCCCAGTTTACCCTGACCCTACAAGCAACGACTTCAACAACACTAGAATCCCTGGACTAAAAGTGGGCTATGTTTTGTCAGAGTTTGGCATGAGCGAAGTTGGACAATTCTACGAGTTCTGGGTACACTGCATGTTCCTAGTTCTTATACCATGGGTGTCAGTTCTATTCATGAACGTCATGATCATTATTAAGGTCGGTAACTAATTTATTCGAAATTAGAGACTCATTCGAAACAAAATCAGGAGTAAGACAGGGTTGTGTGCTCTCACCTCTTCTCTTCAACATATATATATAGACAGAACAGTGAAAGAGGCACAGTGCGAAAAAGACATTATTGACGTAGACAATGATTGCAACGACCAATTAAACAACTAAATCAACGAATTGCTTTTTGCAGACGATCAAAGTCTAATCTATGAAGATGAAGATCAGCTACAACATCACATGAATTCATTGCTAATAGCATGTAGAAAGTACAACATGAAAATCAACAAACAAAATACCGAGAGCATGAAAATCAGCAGAACACCAAGTCAAGCAAACATTCAAATAGATAACACCAGAGTAAAGCAAGTTTCCGAATTCAAATATTTAGGCAGCATTTTCATAGAGGACGGAAAACTAGATAGAGAAATAGAGACAATGTGTCAAAAGCAAATGCAGTGACCTACCAGCTGGCACCATTACTACAACACCCACAGATCAAGATGGAAGTGAAAAGACAGATGATAAAAGTATTTTCCTACCAACACTTTGTTACCAGTGCCAAACTTGGTCTCTTACAGCAACACATCACAGAAAGCTCACCACGTGTGAAATGAAATGCTTGAGGAAGGCAGTGGGAGTCACCAGGAAAGATAGACTACGAAATGAGGACATCAGAAGCAGAGTGGGCATAACTTCATGCACCGAATATATCGAAAGACAGCAAATGCAGTGGTTTTGGACATTTAATGAGAATGAAATATAACCAACCACCAATAACAGCATACAATAAAAAGAGATCGGATACTAGAGCTAAGGAAAGACCAAGAAAAAAGATGGATAAACAATATTAAGACCACACTACATAAACACGGATACAACACAACAAATTAAAGCTCCCATCTCTACGCTTAACGGCAAGAGTGGACAGCCAACTACATCTTCCATCTGGGAATAGACAATAGACTAATTTATAAAACAATGATTTAGAAGTTGGAAACCACGTTCCACAAAGCCCGTGGTAGGTGCAGTGGCGACTCGTCGTTAAGAGCCAGTGGGGCTGGACACTACCAAAAAAAAAATGATTACGAGCCGCCACTGGGTAGGTGGTTCCCAATGAATCTTTCTGCATTTTTAGTAGCTCTACTAAAACTACTTTCACTAGTTCGGATATATTGTACTCTGTTATTTCAGTACACGATTGCTCTGTATGTACATATTTATGCTCTATGTGTACATCTCTTTCTCCCTCTCTCTCTCTCTGCCTTTTTAACCCGGATTGGGGCATAGTCCCTCAACCAACTGATGCCAAGTCTTCCTATCTCTAGCTATCTCCTACAGCTCTCTCCAGCTCTTCTTTATATTGTTGATCTCTTCCTTCAAATCTCGTCGCCATGTATTTCTCCTTCCCCTCTTTCGGCTCTATGTGTACATATCTAAGTGTATTTCTATATGTTAAGTAGTGGGATATAGGTTCGCCTCTACCAACGGAGATGTAAGGCACCCCCATCCCTCTGCTAGTTTTTGGTACACATTTGAGAAAGATGGGGTACCATCTAGCACCCATCCAACACAGTAACGGAAACCATTAGGGGATGTGTTAGAAGAATGCGGAGCAGCCGACAGAATGATAATGGTTATGTTCTCAAAGCTAACAACGGTAGATGACGGACTTCTGTAATAGAGACATCGACAACGGTCATGGTCACTGCCAGGAAGAAAAGCAATCGCAGACAACCTACCAAGAAGATGTTTAACAGTAATAAGTAAGACAGAAAAATATAAAAAAATACATTGGTTGCAAATGAATGTTATGAATATCTTATAGTGTAAATAATCTGATTACGCCGAAAAAAACAGGTGAACTATCTAGCCCTGGAACGCAAATTTAAGCTGCCGCCCCTACGCTTAACGGCAAGAGTGAACAACCAATTCCATCATCCATCTGGGGAAAGATAGTTGACAATAGATAGCGGAAAGGAACAATACTATCATTTTGTAACCAAACGAGAAGAAATACCTGAACTAATATTTGCTCGCGATATGGTGTTACTGTCAACATCGCTAAAAGAAATTGAGGAATTAATAATGGCATCACAAGAGAAAACCAAACAGCAAAATCTATATCTTAAAAGGGCAAGAACAAAAGGTCAACAGCTAACTGGATTCTGACTCTCCTTTGTGAGGGGATTGGGGGTGGTTTCACTAGGTCAGGTTTCCTTTTTCTGTCTTAAATATGAAGGCGAACCCGAAAAACGTATGCTGAATCCGGATGTGCTGGTCTACATTTTTGTATACGCATAACTGGCACAACGAATTAGCGCTCCAAGTGGCAAACCACATACCGACTTCAAAGAGTGGTTTAACATTTTGTTGGTGTAGAGAGAGAACGATGTTCTACACAAGTTGTTGGTATAGAGAGAGAACAATGTTCTACACAAGTTGTTGGTATAGAGAGAGAACAATGTTCTACACAAGTTGTTGGTATAGAGAGAGAACAATGTTCTATACAAGTTGTTGGTATAGAGAGAGAACGATGTTCTACATAAGTTGTTGGTATAGAGAGAGAACAATGTTCTACACAAGTTGTTGGTATAGAGAGAGAACAATGTTCTATACAAGTTGTTGGTATAGAGAGAGAAGAATGTTCTACACAAGTTGTTGGTATAGAGAGAGAACAATGAAGAGACGAAGAAGACTTATGCATATCAGAAGCTAATGTACTATGTAAACATGTGAGCATTGAGTAAATGTACGTTAACAATGATTATATCTGGTGATTGTTCTAATAATATATAATCTGGATTCAGATCAACAAAGCCAACAAGACAATGGAGAGCAAGAAGACAGCCCAAGCCATGAAGAAATCAAGAGAATCAGAGAACCAGATCACGCGACTTCTGCTCGTGGTAACTTTCACTTTCCTTGCTTTCGTCGGCTTAACGTGTATCACCCATTGTCTATGGATGAAACAGCCACCATGTGTGAGTATATATGTCTTTATGCTTGATCTGTCCACTTGTCACTGTTGTCTCCCTGAACATACTCGTGAACAGTGTAGTATTGACAGTTGTTTAAATATCTTTAAAATTGTACAACTTGTCCAAGCACGAGACTCTCTCTGGTGTGAAATAAGATGCTCGCCTCTTGCTCCAAAGGTGTGTTCCCATGGGAGATACTTTTCCAGAGACCCCTGATATAAATGTAGGTGCAAATTAATTTCTAGTCCTATCGGACACAGACGATGAAACATATATCCAACGTTAAAGTTCAACTCTCAAAAGAATCCTTGGCAGTTAGAAAAATGAACAAGAATAGGCAACAAGTCAGTTCAAAATCGAGATCAAGCTGGAAAGACGCTGCCCGTGCAAAATTCATTAGAAAATAAAAAGTATGCCCCGTGTTCAAGTTGAGGACGTAAAGGAACCCTTAGTAGTTCAAAATCGAAAAGAGCTGGTGCCCAGACAAACTTCATTAGAAAAAGACTTTTAAAAAAAAAAAATTCCTACAAAATATATTCACAATTTTAAAAATTACATCGGAAACACACGCCGGTGCTACGTAGTTTGTGCACTGCCGCTGAGATCTTCCTATGTAAGAAAGAGATCGGAACACACATTGTTACTCACTGAAGTGCAATGATGATGGTCCTATTAATCAATCAAACAGACAAGATTTGTATAGACCATGGGTTCCCAAAGTGGGCGGTACCACCTCACCCCCTTTCCCTAGTGGGCGCTGAAGCTTTCCAGGACGCGATAGTGGGTTCAGAAGCATTGGGGGATTTTTCGAGATTTTGCGATAGAATAATCATTAAAAATTTGAATTCTGCATTTTAATTCATCTCATGCACATCTTACACGATCCATTTTTTCATCAATTTTAAATTTCATGTATATAATCATTTGAAAATTGACCATGTTTGACAGAAATATATATCAATTTTCTATGTCAAAGTGAAAATAGAGCTATATATATATATATATATATATATATATATATATATATATATATATATATATATATATATATATATATATGGGGGTGGTGAGTGGCAAACTGTTATAATGGAGAGGGTGGCGTTACAAAGTTTATGTTGTACAAAGTGGGCGTGGCAAAAAAAGTTTGGGAATCTATGGTATAGACCTTATTAAGTATAATTTGTATCCTTATGTTGTTGTAAGCATTCAGACACATGTATGAATAATTTAACATTTTAACACATTCCAAACAGATCACAGAAATGATGCTAAACGCATCTTTCGCATTTGGCAAGACTGGGATATTGTTCAATGCATCCATGAACTTTGTGCTATACTGTTTGTCCGGAAAACGGTTCCGGGTGGAGCTTTTGAAACTGATAGGACTTCACAAGAAAGGTATGATTCGGTCTAGCATGGATACCTCTTCAAGTAATATCTCTACTAATAATACAACATCTGCGATAAATGGCATCAGCCGGTGCGACGGTGAAAATTGACAGATTCGCATAGAGGATTAGCTATCTACTAATTGTGATATTTAGTTATTCAGTTATCATTTATATGATGAGTATCATCATATCACTTCGGGCATGTCCACAGGAGCTCGATCTGCACTTCAACAAATTCAGCAGCGGCAAGTGGCCCAACACACTAGGTAGAACAGCACGGATGGAACAAAAACGTCAAAATAGAAAGGCAGTAAAAGTCCCCACAAGTGCAAGTATACATTTCCCACAATGTACAAGAACAATTCAAGCTCACATCGGACTTCCTAGTCATCTACGCACACACAGACAAACACAAGGCAACAACATTCCATTGGTTGGTTAATCAATCTTTTTGCATATTTGATATTTGGTTCTCTTCGGGCTGTACCAATATCGAAAACCATCTTTCTCAATCTGGTCAGCGCCTGAGAATTACAATTCTAAAACTCATCTGTTCGGAAAGAGTTTAATCATTATCAGGACATATCAACATACAGGGGAAACCACTGTGAAACTGTTTATTATTGTTTACAGTTACTACTTATTTAGTTGTGCTTGTTCTTCTTGGAATGCAAACCAGCAGATGTTATTTTAAAGTTATTTCTTGCTTTTAATATTCTACTAGATGACATAAATTAGTCACCCCAACACTTTTTTTTTTTTCCGATCCAGAAGCACTTGAGCTTTTAGCTCTTCGGCTCGGTGCCATGGACATCGTAACCCTTCGGTTCGGTGCCACGAACACCGTAAATCTGGGAATCTGTGGCTTTTTCTGCCATCCCGCGGAATTGAATCCACACACACAGAGGGATAGTCACCCGTAGTCCAACGCGCTACGAACACGCTGGGCAGACAGGCCACCCCAACACTTCGTGACCGTTTCGATGAATATTTATGTGGTATGCGCAAACTCTCTGCTACATCTGTAGACACTCATTTCAAGGAAACTGAATAGTTGGGATTGATTGATTGATTGATAAGACCATTATCACTGCACTTCAGTGAGTAACTATCTGTGGGTTCCAATCTCTTTCTTACACAGGAAGATATCAGCTACTGTGCACGAAATCCGTAGCACTGGCGAGGGTCCCGTAATTTTGAAGATGCTGAAGATATTTTTGTGGGAATTTTATTTTCAATCTTTTTCTAATGAATTTTGCTTTCCAGGCTGCTCTTCTCGATTTTGAACTGCCAAGGGTTCTTTTTGTGTTCAACTGACACGAGACCTACATTTTATCGTCCGTCTCCGATAGGACTAGAAACTCGATATCACCTACACTGAGATCAGGGATTTTTGAAAAAATATCTAGATGGCTCCACGAGAGAGCGAACCTGGTACTTCTAAGCCACAGAGACGTCTATAGAAACATGTTCAATGAAAGTAAAATATCTATCTAATCTTGGGTGGGTTTTTTTTCTCATTGTCTTAGGCAGTTGTTGTCTCTTACTCCAAATAGATGCTACAGAAAGTCCACAAAGACAAAGCTGCGATATGAGTGAATGTCGTCTATCGAAGTTTTTAGTATTCAGAGTTTTGGAAGTTGAAAACGTGTATTATTTTATCGTCGACCGCCTCTTTGATAAAGACATTAAACCTGATATTTAATCTATCTAGCGATATGATGATAATGCTCATCCATAACGGGTAATCTTCTTCTTCTTTGTGTTTGTTCTTTACAATCAATTTTACTCACTCTTTGTGATATGTTTGATCTTTGCCAAGAACGTGTATACGTTGCACATTGGTTTGGTAGGCCCCTAAACGCATAGAAGCACACGTTTAGGACATGTGCATCCGATTTCAGCCAATCATCACGGGTAATGATGACCATAATTTTCATCCAAGGGAATGTTGTTGCGTTATGTTTGTCTGTGTGTGCGTAGACGACTAGTGAGCCCGATGCGGACTTAAATTGTTCTTGTACAGTGTGGGCCAGGTATACTTGCGCTTGTGGGAAGTTTTATTGCCTTTCCATTTTGCCGTTTTTGTTCCATCCGTGCAGTTATACCTGCCTCGCAGGCCGAAGAACTGTGTCGAAGCAGTGTGTGCCTGGCTGATCTGTCATGAGCAACATTCTCTCAATTGTCGACATTTATACCAAAGGATTGCTTCTAGTTCTTGAGTGTGCCTTTGAATCGCTTGTTTGACCATCCTGTGAGCGTTTACCGCTATGCAGCTCACCATACATCCAGCGATATAAGAAGTTTGAATTACACATTGTACAAGTATAACAGGATGCCTGAGTACGTGAACAGAATTAGGAGTGTGTTTAATCCGAGAGTCATGGGAACCATCAGTATGGATACCCTTCAACAGCTGCTAGTGAAAACTGATCATCTATGATGGGTCTACTTAGAGGGATATCACCTAAGTTCAGTAACTAATATCAAATAAGAAACTAGTGTATGTTTTGTGTGTGCGCGCGCGTGGATTAGATGAACGAGCTTCTGGATTTGCTCATTGTGCAATGATATTGATGACTAGTTATCTAACAAACTAAACCAACAAAGAAACGTGAAACTCAGGCAACATACAGATACTTACGTTCAGAATTTCAGCACAGAAGAATGATGATTTACAAGTTAAGTAAACTTAAGTTTATGAGTTCTGGCGACATTATACCAACATGTAAACAGAAATCCCTAAAACATACGATCATATACACATATATTCACACACGCACTAGCACACACACAAACACATGCACACACATTCACACACACACTATAAGTGGTCTAACAGAACTAAAGTGGGACAAAACATATCCGATATTCGTAATAACACTTCATGATTGTAAATAATTACTAATCGATATTAGAATCTAACCACCAGCTTCGATACCAAAAATCGCTTCACAAATTTACCATAATGACAACTGTGATTATAATTTGTGTTAATCTTTGCACCCACAAAACTATTGTTAAAAGTTCGTTCCAAAATTCGTGATCATCTTTACCGACCGATATAAAATCATCCACTTTACAGAAATTATTGATTTTTGCATTTTTATATTGGTAACAGTGACGACGTTCCAAAAGTATTTTTGCCCACCCAAACCTTTAGTTATGTAAGATTTGAATTATATGTTATTACTAATTTAACAGCGATGTTGATTTGGTTTGATTTTAGTATGTATGAAAGTGAAGTATTGACGTCAAGATGCCAATGTGCGCTCCACGTGCAATTCAGCAGTAGTTAAAATCGGGAATCCCGTGAAATTAATCATTTTACACTGTATGTGAAAGATTGTCCTTGGCGTGTTACAAACCATTTATTTGCATTACTTGAAGCGGAAGGTATTATTTTATTATCAGTATTAGAAATGAGTTTGAAGTGTAAATTCACTACCATGCAGAACGTGACTGCACAACTGTATAGCTACTTCTGCAGAAAAGCCAGACGTGGTGGTTTATATCACAACTTACAAGACCCGAAGAGGAGAACACAACATGCTATTGGTATAAGTAGAATGTCATTTTGCCGTTGGATAGAACAGGACTGTAGTGATGAACGTAAGAAACACAGAAAAGGCCGGAAACGGAAAACTGACGATTTCGATAAAGATGTTATTGTGAGAGATTCATAAAATGTTTAAGGCAAATGATGTGGTTACACTACGTAAATTGAAATCACGTCTGCGAATTCAATGTGATATTGATATATCTAAAACCGTCTTATGGAGAGTTGTTAGGTGCAGCGGTTTCACTTT
This sequence comes from Arion vulgaris, assembly GCA_020796225.1. Lineage (NCBI taxonomy): Eukaryota > Metazoa > Mollusca > Gastropoda > Stylommatophora > Arionidae > Arion > Arion vulgaris. Next base: position 37,697,269 of record CM036764.1, read on the forward strand.
TCGGAAATCTAGTATAGGTCGGAATATAGTTTGTGAGAAAACGCATCTGATAGCTGCACGATGCAAATATCTGCGGAAGATACGGAAGCGTAGGATGGAAGGCTGCGATATTGTATATCTGAACGAATCGTGGGTAAATGCTCACCATACGTTTGATAAAGAATGGCAATCACTAGACGGAACTAAGAAAAGGAAATTCCAAGCAGCAAGGGGCAACGCATAGGTCATGCAGGTAGCAAAGCAAATGGTCTTGTCAGTGGCGCAGAACTTCTTTTCAAGCACTGTCTACAGATGGTAGGAACTACCACACCGAAATGAACGGACTTATTTTCAGGGATTGGTTAGCGAACACACTTCTGCCTGCTCTGGATAGGTCGTCGTGTATTGTAATGGACAATGCCTCCTATCATAATGTAGTAGCGCATGCAGACAAAATTCCCACCTCATCAAGCACAAAACAAGACATCATGGCGTGGCTTGCAAAGAAAATATATCATTTTGTTGCAACAATTTCAGAACTGAGTTGTTGCAACTGGTGAGACAGACTAAGAAGTCAAAGATTTTTATAATCGATAAAGTCATTGCTGAGCACGGCCACACTTCTCTTCGATTACCACCTTACCATTCACATCTCAATCCCATTGAACTTGTGTGGCTCAGTCAAAGGTCAAGTTGCAGCAGTAAACAAGACTTTTAAACTTCGTGATGTAAAAGTCCTAACACGTGATGCTCTCGCAAAAATAGTTATAGAATACTGGAACAAATGTGAAGAGCATGTGCTCCGAGAAGAAGAGGCATATTGGCAACGAGATGGTTTGTATTTTCTCCAACCCGCAGCAGTAGTTAATCTCTTCGACTCTTCAGACTCCGAATCTAATAGCTAACATCCCATTTGCTTTCACCACCAATTGCCTCACAATACCAGGGACTGGCAACAACTACCAAAGGTACGTCAATTTGATCGCCAAAGATAATATCAACATAAAAAACACTCATGAAGACAAAACTAACTATGTCACATTGCTTTTTATAATATGTAATAGGGTTACGCCTTTGCAAACATTCGCCACCATTTTGTGTATTACTGTAAATTCTAAACTTTGATTATCATTTTGTTGTGTTTATGCAAAATTATATAACAAAAACGTTTTTGCATCAACTAAGCTACCTACCAATTAGTTAAACATGGATTCGTAACGTCGTGAGGTATATAAGACTGCATGCAAAAATTACTTGTATCCATCAGATAGATTTCGTACAAATTAAACCTTAGTGTGATCACGAATTTTGGAACAAACTATAATTGCTACTTTACTTTTACTTTTCAGTGCTTACAAATGTCTGTAAATTGTTTCTCTGTAATGTATATAAATACGTGTTCAAAATCATCGTAATATTTGTTGGTGAGTCGAATTCTAGTAGCAGAGCATTCATTTCGGGAGAAAACGATTCTTGAATTATCGTAAATTCTAAAAACGATGACAGATTGGAGATATCAAGCGCAGCATTATCCATCTCTTGGAGAGAGGTTAGAAAGTGTACTCATTCAAGAATATAGATATAATGGGAGATTGGTTTTGATTGTATACTTGAAGTGTTCAACAAATAAATAAATACTTTCTCGTAGGAAACAAAATGTGCTTTCTACAGGGTGGGCCCCAAAAAATGAGAACATCGCGTA